>CAXAKQ010000073.1:0-109623 GCA_963969455.1 Arge pagana
AATCTTTTTCGTTTCAGATCCAGCCTCGACATTCGAAGATTCTCATTATTTTATAGTGTTTATAATTGTAATAATTTCCAACGACATGTAGTAATAATAAATTCATTATACATGCGTAAATAATCTTGAAAGTTGTTTCCGTTTGTGGCTTAATACCTTAATTTGCAATCTGAATGTGATACACTCTCTGTTAATGCAATGACTGTAATTCTCTCTATTGCCTGGTACAACTTCTCCTTCTCTACACTCTTTCACAGGATTCGCTAATAAATATTCTCGTGACTTAGCTACTTTAGTTGCTTCTGATTTGCATTGAATCGTTTCAAAAATATTATTTATTTGCCGAATAATAATCGACAGATTATCGGTACAATTTTTTCATACAGAAAATCCTAACCGCAATCTAACCATAAAATCGTACTCCGCGCGCTTTGCCTACCAGTCAAAGCAGAAGACAACCAGCGTGAACAAAGAACGGCGGAACGGCAATGCCGTAAACGCCAAATTCGGGATCGGACCGATCCAACTGACCCGCATAACGAATACTCACGGTATAACTAAAGACTGTAGTAATCATTCAATTCAACCCTGTGTTGTCAAACACTTACAGTTATCTCATAAAAAAATATATCTTACTGTACCTCAAATGATCTTGTTCTGAATTATACGAACAATTACGACCAAAAATACATTGACACATACCGTACTGTAGTTCGTGAAAATAAAGAGCTAACCAAAGCGCTATCTGGCTACGTCCATACTTGGTAGGTCTCTTCTCTCTACCTAGCGAAAGCCACTCTATACTCTTTATACCCATAGGTTTCTTGCCACATTGAGTGACGTCCCTGACTGACGGAGACGACGAAAATGCGATCTCGTCGATGACACGTATAAATTACTTGCATCGAAATCTTCGAATAATAATATCTCAGCTCTACGTCCACCGATTCGATCGCAATAGGGCTTAAATTAAAGCTCTCCTTTGCCACATTCTGCAATAAATATTACAATTCCGTATTCATAGCAAGACAGAAGAAATTAACGATCATAAATTTCCTCAACGGTCACTCAGTTGCCGTTCGGGTATAGGGACTCTGTCAGAGTCTCGCGCGGCGCGGCGGAATTTTTTTTTTTTTTTTATATAACTAGGCGCGAGACTCTACCGAGTCTCTCGATATAGCGCAATTCAATGGCTCTCTCTTACACGTCTACTCGATAAGGCGGTCGGCTCGCAGCTAACGGTCCACCGTGCCATCGTCTCTTTCGGGGCTGTTCAGTGGTCGTCACGGGTTCCGGGGCTGCGATTGGTATGTCCTTGGCGTCGTTGGGCTGTCTCTTGTTTCGGTCGTCGGCCGGGAGGATCGGTCCATCGGCATCCGGGACGGATCGGCAGTAGGCAAGATTTGGCCGGAGGTCCTTGGATGGCGACGGGTGCAGGGTTTTGGTTTGTTCGCAGCAACGAGCTTCGGCCATGCTCGCTGCGGCGGCGTGGCGGGCAGTTGTAACGCCGTCTTGCCGCATGAGCGGGTTCGTATACGGGCTGGCGTACGGGTATTAGACGATTCCGCAGGGCGTACGGTCACTTTTCCCTCTCGCCCGTGCTTCCCCGGATTCCGCGCCACAGGCCGTGCTCCCCCAACCGTGCTGGGTTCCTAGGCAGGTGACGGGTGATGGACTGGTTTGACTGGTGATGGCGGCTGCGGCTGGCGACGGCTGCCGTGGACTCGGGATTCGTTACACAGGCATACCGTGGGAAGAAAAGGGCGGTAAGGGGGGGGGGGGGGGGGGCTAGGGTGGGACGGGAGACGTCATTCGGGGCAAAGAATCAGTACACCACTCCCTTCCAGGCTGCCCCCTTCCCAAAGCGCACCCTCCTCTTCTCATTATCCATGGATTTTTGATCTCGGGTTTCTACGGGGGTGTCCAAGGCAGACGTTAGTAGCGGGTACGGGGTCTTTTGGGACGTCGCCCTCGCGTGACTGGTCGTGGGGGTGTATCAGCGTGGGGGAGGGGAGATTCTTAGTCTCTCCTTCAGAATCCATCCCGATTCGGGTCCGGGTCGGACGTCGTTTGACGGGTCCTCTGGGCCGTGCGCGACGGCGGGTGAAGATTCTCAGGGTACTCGGTGAAGTGATGGTCGGGCGTTTTTCGATTTCCTGGGCGACGGAGGTGGCTGGGGACGCGATTCCGGTTACGGAAGATACTGGGGGTGAGGAGGAGGCGGTGGCCCTCTCGTCCGTCACGGGATCCCATTGCACCGGGACGCTGGGGAATCGTTTGCGGACGTCGTGCTGCACGTATCGATCCACCAGCGTGTCTATGCTGCCGTGGACGTTCAGGCCGTCGTGATCACACAGGGTGATAAGGTCCACTGGGTCTACTATGGCGGGGTACTTCAAGTATTACAGGTCGCTGCGCATGTGATCTGCGACCTCGCGAGGATTCGCCTGTAGGGGAGGGAGCTACCATAGGAGACGAGATGCTCGGGGCAGGTCGGGGCGTCGGGGAGGTGATCACACTGGTTGTGGTAGTCGTCGTGGTTATCGGTAGCTCGATAGTAACGACGGGTTCGCGAAAGGTTATTACTGGGGGGCACGCGGCGGTGGTGATTGGTATCCCGTCTGTCGGTGTCAACATCGCGCGTATCCTGACTTCGGCTTACGGTAGGGAGACTGAGGGGACCGAAGGGTAGGGTGTCGGGGACGTGTAGACAATGCTAAGTTCTTGTCAAGCACCAGAGGGGAACAAAAACAGCAACACTATTACAGCAACACTGGTGACCGATCGGAGAAAAATACAAGGCACGCGCAAGCAGGCGGTGTCGGCGCGGCGAAACGGCGAGAGTCAAAGCAAGCAGGGGTGGTGTTTGTGTGCCGAGGCGAGCATTTACGAGGGAAAACCGGAACGCGTCAAGGATGTTTCTAGGCAGAGCCCGACGTCGGGTGCAAAATATTGTGACCGACTCCCCTTACCCGTTTCAGGAGGGGGTCATGCCGGGCACTGTAACGCTGCGAAAAAAAGATGGTTCCGAAAGGTAGAAGTGCGAGGGGGGGGGGGGGGGCGGGAAAGTTGAATTAACCACGCGCAGGTAATAAAGGGGTAATTTAATAACAGCAGATGAAGACAGAGAAGAAACGGTGAAGATGAAATAAATGATAAACTCAATGGCAAATCAAAACACTGTACCAGAGATCGGCGACACGAATCAATCTATTGAAGAGAGAAGAAAGAGAAAACGATCAGAGATCAAGGAAATAAGAAGGGTCAGATAAAGAAAGAGCGGGTGACACAATGGACCCAACCCAACCATTTTCTTTTTTTCAGTGGATAATCGTAGATGCGACAGTGATGGCACGTGGCGGAGGGCTCCCTGCTCGTTACCTTCCACAGGTACCTGCCAAAGCAACCGTGCCCCGACAGGACCTGTGTTAGGGGGAAAGAGAAGCCACCGTGCCTTCTGGAGAGCCAGCCCCCGAGCACGGAAAGCACGGCGCCATTAAACGTGGCGCCGGCCTCCGTGCTCTCGCATCTGGCTTTCCATTCGGCCATTGCCCCTTGCAAAGTAATCTCTCTCCATTTCCGGACTTGACGCAAGCAGGGGTGGAGACTCCGCTACCGCCGCGCCCTCCGCCGATTGTTAACGGCGGCGAGGGCCTGGGCCTCAACGTCCCAGGGCACAGAACCCGCTAGGACGCATGCTGCGTCCGTTCCGATGGTTCTGTACCCCCTGGCGGCTCATACGCACACCACTCTCTGAACACGCTTCAGGAGAGTTATGCTGGTGCGCGTGAGGCTGCCAGCTCACACGGGAGCGCCGTACGTGGCCATGGACTTTATCACGCCCACGTACAGTCTCCGGCAGCTGGTGCCTGGTCCACCCATGTTTGGGATGATATGGGACAGAGCTCCAGCGGCCCCCATCTGACGGAGCACGAGCGCTGTGAAGTGTTCCGTGAACCTCTACCCCCCGTCGAGCGTCAGGCCCAAATACCTCATGGTTCGCTCGGCGGGGATGCCCGTGCCGCACACCCATATCCGAGAGCCACGGGGCGGTGCTCGACGACGGCCATAAATCGATATGGCCACCGTTTTCTCGAGCCCCAGCTCCCTAATCTAAGTGACCGTCTGTTCGACCACGGCGGTCGCGAGCTCACTGGCTTCCCGCCAGCTCACCCCCTCTGCGATGACCCGGGTGTCGTCGGCGTAGCACACGAGCTGGATCCCTGCGGGTAGATACCCGCGTAGGACCCAGTGGTGACCAACGTTTCACAGTAGCGGGCCCAGCACGGACCCCTGTGGAATGCCGCAGGACAATACCCTGACCATCACGCCCTTCCTCGTCGGCGCCTCTACGGTGCGACCCTTCAGGTAACTCCGTACCACGCGCTGCAGGCACCCCGGCACTTTATGGTATCGCAGGCCCCCGAGAATACTCACCCACGAAAGGGTATTGAACGCGTTCGCCATGTCCAGCAATACCGCGACCATGAAACGTTCCCTCCACGCCGCATCCTCGATTATAGCGCGAACTCGCATCATCGCATACATAGTGGACCGTCCCGATCTGAAACCGGTCTGGCTTTCAGAAACGTTTGAGCCAGTCGCACTGAAGTGCTCGCTGATGCGCGCCGCGACAACCGCTTTCAGCAGCTTATCGGCCTCGTCTAGCAGGACGAGGGGGCGTTGAGCCGCGGGGTTCTCCGCCGGCTTCCCCTCCTTGTGGGTAAGAACCAAGCGGTTCTTTTTCCACATTCTGGGAAAGCTTCCCTTCTGGAGACAGGCGGTGAAAATCTGCCCCCCCCCCCCCTCAAGGTAATCACCCTGTTCGGTCCCCCGTCCAGCCCCGGGGCTGTGTTCTTCTTGCCCCGGCGCCGCTACACGGCAGAAAGCTCGGCTTCAGAGACTGGCTGCAGAGGCTCGTCCCCCTCCAGAGACTCCTTCCCCGCCGCCCCGCCTCTCCACCGCCTCACCGAGAAACTGGGGCGGCAGCGTTTCCGTCAAAGGTCTCGCCTGACAGTGCAGCCGCCCCCTGCCGAGCTTGTAAGGCTTCCTCGTCCTTCGCTCTCGCTAACGCGATCTTAAACTCGGACTTGGCCGCGCGGTATACCTCGGCGAGGTGTTCCTCCGCCGCGTCAGGGGTTTGCTTCTCTTGACGTCGTCTCCAAAGCCTCCGGTGGAAGTGACGGTGGCGGGCCCGTTTACATTGAGCCCGCAACTCCGTTGTGCCGTCACTCCACCAATACACTCGCTTTCTGTCGCCGGCATTGGGCCCCTGGCGTGGCATCGACGCATGGCAAATGCGGTTCAGCGTCACGCCAAGGAGCCCCGCGGCGGCATCGACATCAACTTCGCCGTCGATGCCACCTTCGCTTTGCCGTAGGGGTGCCGAAGTCGCCCAGGCCCGGACTATGGCGGCCTCTCTCAGCCGCTCTTGGTTCAGTTTCCTGAGCGACCAGCGCGGACCTCGTTAGAGGGTCGCAGGATTCCGCAGGATCCGGACCGCCTTGACAGGGAAGACGCTAAATCTGATGTACAGGTGATCAGACAGCGTTTCCGCTCTTTTCACGTGCCAATCCTGCACTCAAGCAGCCACCAGGAGTGTCGCAAGGGACAGGCCACTATGGACTCGCCCTGCAGCGTCAGGCGACAGACCGTAATCCAGTCCTCCAGGACCCGTCCCCGCGCACATGTCGCAGGACTCCCCTGAAAGGCCGACTTTGCATTAAAGTCGCCGAAGAGCATGATGCCCCTCAAACGACCTTGCCGCAGTACGTCCGCCAGCCCTTCGCGAAAGTCCTCCAATGCGGCGAGCTGCCTATGCGGTGAAAAGTAAACTCCCACCACGAACAGGCCGCTCGCCATGGCTCCGACATAGCTTCTACCCCTGGTGACGCCCAGTAACGGGGCGGTCCTCGCAGGAGCGCCAACGATCAGCGTGACAAGTCCTCCCCGCCCCCCCCACCCATTTACTTGAGGGCAGGACAAAGTACGGCTCGGACACCACTGCCACTCCTATCGACCACTCCGCCATCGCATGTTGGAGGAGGTCCTGGGCTATGGCGGTGTGATTGAGGTTGGCCTGGAGGACGTCGAGCATCATTCTTGATGATCAACGACCTCCATGTCCCCAGTCGGATGGGTCGGGCGCCGCCCTCGTGGCGCTCGCCCCCCCCCCCCCCCCGCCCCCCGCCGTCAGCGGTCGTGGAACCCTGGGGCCGTGGGGACGGCCTTGTTCTTCTTTTTTTTTTCTTTCTTCCTTCCCCCCATCGCTTCGGCCGTCAGGGGCGCGGTGCCGGGGCAGCGGCCCAGCCTGTGGGCATCGGTCCCGCCGATCGCCGCGCATATCGCGCAGTGGACTGCAGGGGCAGTGCAGTCCTGCGCCTTGTGGCCCGGCTCAATGCAGCGGAAACAGATACCACCTCTGTCGGTGAACGGACGTGACGCCCCTGTCCTTGGCAGGCAGCAGCAGTTTGATCGCTACCGCCGCCGTGCTCGGTGGGCGGAGGGAGGAAGAGGTGTGGGGGGGGGGGTTCCCCTCCCTCCTCCTGGCCTGCCCCTCAGACTGGGCATCTCTGGCTGGTCGGGAGGAAGGCTTTCTCGGGGTCTTCCCTGGGGTTCTCTGGCGGCGAGCCTTTCGGCTCACCATCGTGGCCCATGTCTCGCCGTTCGAAGCCGGAGGCATCGAGTCGCGCGAAACTCTGGAAGGGCCGGGCTGGGGGACCCACGGCACTTTCCGGGTCTCCGGCTGGGGGGGTGGTCACCTTAGTATACGTGGCAAACTACTGCAACCAATTTGAAAATAAACGTACCTAATAATTTGGAAATTATTTGGACAAATTTGGAAAATCATTCACGTATTTTGGAAAAGAATGGATAATGAATAATCAATGAAAATTTATCAAACGTATAGTTAGCAAACAAGTTGACCGATTTCATTTTTTTTTTCTTCAGATCGATGCTAAATGATTCGGAAAATCCATTTCCAAGTATTTCAAAATTTGAAAAATAATTTTTAAATATTTATTTACAAAATAATAATAAAGCGCCGCCCGCCCTCTGGCGGGCTGCGCTGCCCTCCGCCATGACAGTTCCGTCTTTCTGCGTCTTTCGTGTGATTGATAATTTTGGAGTAGTAAGATTCAGCTGATAAAAATATTCTTTATTTGAAGAATCTACATTCTTACTTGAAGTTTTGCTCATGAACTAGAAAGGTCAGCCTTGAATGCCACACGTTGAAGTATTCACGTTGCACTACATCAACCTGTATCATCTTCATTTCGGAGCAGATCTTTGCCTCATGCAGGGCGAAATACACAAGAATCAAGCCCGAAGCAATTTGTAGAACAATTGTGCCGAGGACTTCTGGAAAGGTGAAATAATTCGTGGCCTGTCACGTTTCAACCAGATGACAGAACATCTAGTTGACCCAGTATCACCGTACTATACTATTTTTGTCCCGTCTCCCTGGTCATGTTTCCATGGGGATACAAGAGACAGCAATTGTTGGTTTGGGAAAGAATAGGGTAACGTGCTGAGGGGTACAAGCTCTTACGGAGACTATGTGAGTGTAAAAAATGAGTTAGGATTGATTTGAAATAATATCTAATGAAACAAATTAAATCAAGAGAAAATTATAAAAAATGATCATAAGAATTAGCAACATTTAGGATATAATATTGATGATAAAATAAAGATTAACTCAAAATATGATGATTACAATAAAAACAATTTCGATGAGGAATTTCATGGCGGTTATCTGATCGATTTGGGGAAATCGGAATGAGTCGTCGGAAATAGTAGTAGTAATGTTTAATCCCTTGCGGGGTACATTGCGGACTCCCGCTCCGCTCACATAAATCCTTAATCTACCTTAAGCACTATTCTATTTCTATCCTATTTTTTTATTCCTGCCGTCCTTGAGAGAGAGAGCTTCACTCATCCTTCTCACCCCATTCGTTCTTCCTTTCATCCCGGACTTCCGTTTCCGCCGCTCGTTTTCTAGCCCTCCCTTTTGTTGCCCTCTACTCCACCATCTCCACCTCCCTGATCCTTTCCTTTTTCTCCCTTCTCCATCCATCTATCCTCTCCACCCATTTCTCCCCTACCCCCTCGTCGCCTAGCACCTCCCCCCTTGCTTCTTGCCATCCTCTTGCCTCCCCCCAATCTGTGCACTCTTCCCACACATGCTCCCATGTTTCCTCCGCCATCTCGCACATCCTGCATAACCTCTTTTCCCTCGTCTCCCAATACCTGGTCCCCCTCATCTCCTCCCCCAGCCTATATCTCGCCATCCTCTTCCACCTCACTTCCTCCCACCCTTTCCTCAGATACCCCGGTATCCCCGCTCCTTTCACGAATCCGTACTCCTTGTTTCCTCTTGCCTCTCTGATCCTCGTCCACCTTTCCTCCTCCTGCTTTGTCCTTTCCATCCTCACTAAGTCCTCGCCTTTCATCCCCCCCTCCTCCCATCTCCTCACTACCTCCTCCCCGTCCCATCCTTTTCCCTCGTAGAACTTCCTCCTCTCCTCCTCCCACCCCTCACATCCCCTCTCCATTCTCGCCCTCCTTTTTACTTCTCCCCAGCATCTTCTCGCCAGCTCCCCTCCCCTACCCTCTTCCAACTTCCTCTCATACCCCCATGCCCTCATGCCTGCTCTCGCCTCCAACGTTTCCCTTTGCATTTCCTCCCTCACTGCATAGCCTGGCACCCTTCTAGTCACTCCCAACACCCATCTCAGATACCTGTCGTGTATCTTTTCCACCTCCTCTCTTCTTTCCCAGCCCCATATTTCCACCCCATATCCCAGCACCGGCCACACCATTCTGTCGAATAGCCACAGCCTTCTGCCCCAGTCCTTACCAAACCTCCTCTTTCCTATCCCCCACACCTGCCCCATCGCTTTCGCCGCTTTCTCTACTCTTTCCTCCACATGGTCCTTCTGCCCTCCATCCGCCCGCACCACATACCCTAGGTATTTATAGTTCTTCACCTCCTCTATCTCCGTCCTCTTCCACCACCATTTCACCTTCTTTTTCCTACCTCCCCCTACCTTACATCTCATCACCTTCGTCTTCCCAGTGTTCACCTCTAGCCCTTTCCCCTCCAGGTACCTCTCCAATTTCCCTATCATTCCCTTCATCTCCTCTTCCCCTCTTGCCATCAACACTATGTCGTCCGCATATGCCAGCGAGTACACTTTCTTCCCCCCTTCTAATTCTACCCCCCCCCAACATCCCTTTTCTATCTCCTCGTCCAAATCCGCCATCAGCAGTATGAACAGGAGTGGACTCAGTGGGCAACCCTGTCTCACGCCTCTCTCCGTCCAGAACCTTTCCCCCCTTTCCTCCCCCACCCTCAACCTCCCCGTCGTCTCCTTTAGCACTTCCTCGCACCTTTCCACGAGTCCTTCTCTAATCCCCCTTTTCCTCATACTTTCCATTAGCTTTACCCTGTCCACCGAGTCGAAGGCCGCTCTCAAGTCTACAAACAGTAGCACCAGATTCACTTTCTTTCTTCTTCTTTCCCTATAAATCATGTGGTTCAGCACGTATATGTTATCTATAGTGCCCCTTCCTTCCCTGAACCCTGCCTGGCTCTGTGGCAGCAACTCTTTTTCCTTCGCCTCCCTCTTGATTCTATCTCTCAGTACTCCCGTGTACACCTTATATGCTGTCTGCATTAATGTCACCCCCCTATACTCCTCCACCCTCTCCCCCTTTCCCTTCTTCCCCACCGGCACCACTACCCCCTCCTTCCATCCCTCTGGCCACCCTTCCCCTCTCCATACCTTTCCGCATAACTTCCACAGACTCTCCATCACCTTTTCCCCCCCATACCTCCACACCTCATTTGGTATCCCATGCTCCCCCGTCGCCTTCCCATCCTTCAGTTCCCCTACCACTTTTCTCACTTCCTGCATTGTTATCTCCTCCTCTCCCTCCTCTCCCTGCTTCCTCACCGCCTCCCCCACCCTCTTCTCGCTCGCCCCGCCCAGCAGCTCCCTGAAATACTTGTCCCATTCCCTCATACCTATTCTTTTGTTCACCCCTTTCCGTTTCTTCCTCCCCCTGTTTATCACCGTCCATGCCTGGCTCTCCGTCCTTATGGCGTTTATCTCCTTCTCCCATTTCCTCTCTTCCTCTTTTCTCTTTTCTTCGCACAGCCTTTTGTACCGTATCTTCTCCTACTTATATTCTCTCTCCTTGTTCCCTCCCTTCCTCCACTCCAGCAGTTTCCTTCTCAATCTTTCCTTCCCTTCTCTGCATTCCTCGTCCCACCAACCGTTCCTCCGAGACCTACTTTCTACCTCTTCCGACTTGATTACCGCCTTACCTATTCTTTCCCCTAGCTCTCTCCAACCTTCCTCTACCTCCTCCTCGCCCCACCTCCACTCTCCGAACTCCTCTCTAAACCTCGCTGCTCCTTCCTTGTTCCAGCACCCTCTCCTATACCGTTCCTTCCTTTCCCCCTCGCCGCTCCTCCTTCCTTTTCTCTTCTCCTCCGCCTTCACCCATAACACCACCGGCATGTGGTCTGAGTCTGTCTTCCCCTCCACTTCTAGCTTTTCTACCTTCTCTACTGTGTTTTCTTCCGCCACCACATAGTCGATTACCGATCTTCCTTTTCCTCCCACGTACGTCCACTCCCCCTCCTCGTCCCCTGGCACTCCACCATTCAGTATCCCCCACCCTCTTTCCCTTATGAACCTCGCCCATCTTTTCCCTTCCCCTGTTACCACCTCGTCCTTCGACTTCCTCTCCGCTATCCCTTCCTTGTCCTCAACTTGCTGCCACCACTGCCGTATTCCCCCTTCCGCCCCGGTTCTCACGTTGAAGTCTCCCCCGAACACCACCAGTTCTTCGCTCCTTTTCTCCTCCATCCACCCCGCCATCATACTCATCTTTCTCTCTAGGTCCCCCCTCACGTATACTCCTATTATCCTCCACCAGAACTTTCCCAGCTTTACCCTGCATTCCATCCACCCTTCCTCATTTTTCCTGCATTCTCCTACTTCCTATCCCTCCTTGACTCCTATCGCCATTCCCCCCTTTGCTCTTCCCCTCCCCCTACTCTTCACCGCCTCCTGTACCTCCCATATGAATCCCTCTTTCCACTTCTCCTTGATCCCTTCCCACCCTCTTATGTCCGCCCATGTCTCCGTCATCACCACCACATCCCACCTCCTTAACCCTTCCCAGAACTCCTCGTCCTTGTTTTTCACTCCTGCCACGTTCCAGAACCCTACCTTCGCCGTCTCATTTCCTCTTCCCCTTCCCCTCCGCCCCGCTTCTTCCCTTCTCCCCCTCCCGTCTCCTCTCTCCTGTTGCCTTGCTATTTCCTTCCTCCCCCCCCTCCTCGTCCCCTTCCCCCCTCCTCCCTTCCCCCTGTTCCCCCACCCTCTTCTTCCATCCCCCCGTTACCTCATCCCATATCCTCCACTCATTGTCCACCCACATCTTCATATAGCCTACCCTCGCTATCCTTCCTTTCCTCCTTTCCGCCTCCGCTTCCCTCTCTATCCTCCATTTCGCCTCACGCTCCAAACGCGTCCTGTCGTCCTCCACCCATTCTTTTTCCCCTCTCAGTTTCCCCTTTGCCCTCATCACCTCCATCTTCTCCGTCCGTACCTCCATCTCCACCCACACCATTCCTCTGCCCTCCCTGTTCACTCCACCGATTGCCTTCGTATCTTTTATCTTTCCTTCTATCCCCATCTTCCTCCATATCCTATCTATCTCCTTTCGCCACTCCACCCCCTCGCCCATCCTCACTCCCTTCACTATTACATTATTCCTCCTTTTTTCCCTCTCTTCCCTATCCATCCTCAGCTCTAGCTCTTTTATCCTCCTGTCGACCTTCTCGCCCTTCTCCTTCTTCGCCGTCTCCCATGCCCCCCTACCTCCACCTCTCCTCCCTTACCGCCTTCCTGCATTTCTTCCACCCTTTTTTCCAGCTTCTCTATCCTGGCTCTCATCTCCTTCCTTTCTCCTTCCCACCTCCTCATCATCTCCTCCCTTTCTTCCCTCGCCTCCCTGACCACCTCCTCTATCTTCCTCCCCCAACCTTCCATCATTTGCTCTACTTTCCGTTCCCACCCTTTCGCCATTTCGTCCACCCTTTTTTCTACGGTCTTCCCTTCCCTCCTCATCAGCTCCTCCATTTTCTCCATGATCTTTCCCAACGCGTCCCCCTCCTCTCCTTTCTTCTCCGGGGTCCTCGACACCACCTTACTCCTCTTAAATACATCCTCTTCCTGTTCCTCCTCCCCCCCGGCTTTTCCCTCCAACGCCAATGCTTTTCTTTTTCCTGCCATGTACTCTACTATGTTACCTTCACTCCCCGACCGTTCCCAAACCCGCCTCGACAGGTTCGTCGGTCTCCCTCTCCTCTTCTCCTCGCCCGACTCACCTCTACCCGCCTCGTCACCCATCCTCTCCCTCCCCTTGTCCTGTCTCTCTTTCCGTTCTTCTCTTACCGACGTCCCTTCCTTTACCTACACCCGCTATTCCTGCCACCTTCCTTATCTACCCGTCTACCGCAGTTCCTCTGCCTCTCACGCCCGTGCCCACCGCGCTCCTTCCCTACTCTCCGTCCTAACCTCTCAACCTGTTCTGTCCACCTTTCTTGCCTCACTCCACCCGCTTTCGCCCCCTAGCTTCTCACCTTTTTATCTCCTCCCTTCCCTCTCACCCCCCTCTACTTCCTCCACTACCCCGCTTTCCCTTACCTCGCTATTTCCCGCCGCTACCACACTTTCTCTTACCCTGTCCCACACTTTGTCTATCCACTTCGTCACCGGAAACGGAAGTCGAGTCGTCGGAAATAATAACAATAATATTAATGCAAAAATAAACGTTTCAGGACTTACGCAAGTAGAAGATGATTTTATGGGATGCAAGCAGTTCTTCTGACACAAAAATCGGTTCATCACAATGACACGGTGAATTAACGGATGATGTGAAAAGGTTTTGAATTATAATTTAGGATGATATGATGAAAATAGAAATAGTTCTTTTAACACAAAAATGATTGATCGCAATGATACCGGGAATTAGCAAATGATGTAAAAGATTCTGAGTTAGAATTGATTTAGAACGGTGAAGTGAGCACTGGAGCAAAAGCTGAAGACCGTTTTTTAAGACTGCCTACCGATGAGTTATACATCAAAGATTTAGGATTTTATCTAGTTGCTTCTATCGTTCTCCGATTGATATTGATAGTTACTTTTATGAGAGTTGCAGGAAATAGTAAAACTTGTGGAACTCGCGACTGACAAGGAAACCTTTCGAACCCGAACTCGCCGATTTCGATGATCTTGATATACGTTGTAGAACATCGGAAATAACAGACACGTATTTTGTTATATGTGCTCTTGACCCCGTTTAGGGGGTGAAATCTACCCTCACAGTTCACTCTTAAAAAGTCTTTTTTCGATATATCTCTGCTTCTAATTGGTATTCCGCGACGGAACCAATTGGAAAATGCTCTTCGCGACGACGCGAAGCTATCGGACATTGTTATGGCCACAGGGGTTGCATCTCCTATTTTTTGTACTGGAAACACCACATTTTTCGAATATATTTTCGTTGTAGTGATTCGAATATTGACTTGAAAATTGAAAAATAAATATATGAATCAGAATAAATAACCGAAACACCCGGCCATGTTTTCTTATTTTAATTTCTCTTATTTCAAATCCGTAGTATAAAAAATTAAAAATATTTTGGCATGCAATACATTTTCCATCCACGTTACACATGTATTCTTCATGTTCCATACTGTTCATGTGTAACGTAAGAACTTTGCACACTCAATTCATTTTCAATGCGTTTTCAACAGAATATTGCGCGCTCACAATATTCCCATCAGGTTCTGAACGTAACGCCGACGAGTTTACATTTTTAACAGCTTTTCCAAAGCAACTCGCTTAGAAAATTTTCAACAGGTTTCCAATCCACCTTCAACGCTCTGACAATATTCCCAAGAGATTTTCCACGCACCTTCAACGAGTTGACATTTCCAACAGTTTGCCAAAGAACCTCCAACTCGCCTGGAACATATTGGAGCTCCGACAATATTCTAAAGAAATTTTCAACATACCCCCAACGAGTTAACGTTTTTAATAACTTATCAACAGATTTCCAATCCAGTTTTAACACCTCGAACAGATTATCCATTGCATTTCAAATTAGATAGTTGTTGGAAAAGTATGTTGGAATTGAAACAAATCAACGATTTTCCAACATCCTTCCTTCGTTGACATGCAATGATTCACCAACGAATTATCAATTGGAAACCTCAGACTCAATATGCGGTTTAACAGTGGTGAAATGTAAGTATGGTATGAGATGGCAGTCACGCTGTCTATATAGATTAGGGTGCTTAGTTTCAAACGGCTCATTTGTTCTCGTTCCATCGACGAAAGAGTACTCTGAACATATGAAAAATTTATACCAAAGATGAGCTGTCAATTTCCATTCTGGGTACTCGCTGAATGTATTTGAACTTCTCCCATTTGGTTAACACGTAAATCTTAAATTTTTCTCGATTATCTATGACTGCGCGGCGTTTCACGTCATTTGATTGATCACAGGTAAAAATTGTAGAAGAATCTTTGCTTTTCTGAAGTGCCTACAGCTGATTTACGTTTTGTGAGTCGTGTTACTGATAAAAGATTTGAAGCCCTATTTTTCCCCGAATTTCATGGTTTTTTCGATTCTTCTCATGAACCATCACCTTTACCGCAGGATTAAAACCGTTTTTTCTGTGGAGAATTTAATTTTCTACACAAAAAATAAGAGATAAATCCGGTGTATCATACAAAAATTTGAAACAATTCTATATATGTTACCAAGGAATGATATCTATAGATAATAGAGAAAAAAATTCAAGATTTGCGTGTTAATCAAATGGGAAAATTTCGAAAACACTTAGCGAAGATTCAGAATTAACATTAGGAGGTCGACTTTGGTGATAATTATTTTTCATATACTTAGAGTGATTTTCCGTCAATGGAACAAAAAAATGTGTTGTCTGAGACGACGCAACCTGATACGGGCACCCTTGAGGTGAGTATCGACAGTGCGAGGCAGCTCGCTTCGAATGCCTCGCGACATCCGCCTCAAGACGAGGCATACGCTGTAGAGTCAAATTGTAGCCACGAATGCTCGATGCGAGTCCACGAACCACTCGAATCGGAACTAGTCAGTAAACATGGCCCCGTCATTCCGGAGAAACGTGAAAGTTGCTGCCGATGCTTATATTGTGATGGCAACGATTATTAAAAACCAACAACAACAAAGAAAGCGACATAAGCCACGTTGGTGGGTAAAAAAAATTATCAAAATCGGTCAGAATGTGGGAATAAGCTCCTAAAAGACACGAGATTCGAAGAAGATGCGCCCAATTTCGTTCGAATGTATAAGCAAGATTTTGAACATTTAGTTCAATTGATAGAGCCCGTCCTGAAAAAAAGGAATACTTGCTTGCAGAGTGCTATTACTATCAATGAAAGATTAGCTCTTACACTGAGATTCTTAGCTACTGGGGAATCGTTTACAAGTTTGCAATATCTCTTTTGAATATCTAAACAACGAATATCAGTGATTGTTCCAGAAGTATGTGATGCATTGATTGAAGCATTGAAGGACCATATAAAAGTAAGAAACCACAAAAAAAGCAATTTATTGGAATGTTAAACGATTGACATATTGCAACATTGCATATTATTACATACCCTTGGGATTTACGGTATTGAAGTAGTGTAGTAAGCTTTCACCTTGTTGTGGGGTCCTTGAATCGTCTGCTAATTGAATGTATGAACAACTGGAAGGTGAAGGAGTCGGAGTAGGAGTAGGAATTGAAATTGGAGTTGGAGTGTAACTACCTTGAGACGAGGTAGATGCATTGAAGGTTGGATTGTAGTTACGGACGTTATAAGGACAGGTGAATTCTCCAAGGTCTGCTTTGAATAATACATCTAATATTGCTCTTTTCGCATGGGCTAAGGTGTAACAATCATATTTCCGTAGTTTGCTGGCCACATGGATTCCAAACGTTTCACAATGATCAGCACGAGCTTCTGCTGTATTTTTCAAAATGGAATAGGCTTCATGTAGTATTTCATTTTGTGAACGTTATTCAGCAGCATCATTGCGATGTTTTCTTTTCCTGGCTTATAATAATTGAGAAGTTGGCACTGACGTAGTCGTTTGTGATGCCAGTGATTTATCTTGATGTGAAGTCGTTGATGGGGATTCTGCGATAATCGGTCCCTCATTAATTGCTCTTCTCGAGTGTCTTCAGAACCCAATTACGTGTCAGGCTGTCAGAACAATTAACATTATAAGTACTACGTTATTATCAGAGACGAGTACCTAACACATGATATTAAAATGCTTTGTTATTTTATTTGAGGTACCCTCTTCAAATGAAGAATGGTTAGGTGTAGCAAAGGAATTCGAAGAAAAGTGGCGCTTCCCTCGTGTAATAGATGCCATAGGCGGAAAATACGTATAGCTTTAAGCACCATGGAGCAGCGGCACTGAGTATAATAATTACAAGGGCTTTTTCAGTATTGTGTTGTTTGCCTTATTCGAATGCGAATTATAATTTTATGTACGTTGATGTTGGTTGCCCTGGCAGATTTTAGGATGGAGGCGTTTTTGCGAATACAAAATTATATAAAAAATTGGAAAACAAGGATTTGAACCTACCACACCCGAAAGCAATACAAATTCCTTACAGTGTTGAGGTTCCCTATACTATATTAGGAGATCAAGCATTTGAGTTGAATGAATATACTATGACACCGTTCAGAGGTACTCCACCAATTGGTTCTGTTGAAAGAATTTTTAATTACCGCCTGTCCAGAGCCTGTAGAGTCGTAGAAAATGCTTTTGGAGTAGCCAGTTTGGTATTTTGAGTTTTGAGAAAACCAATACTATTACAACCGGAAAATGCTAAGAAGATGTTTTTAGCAGTTGTATATGTACATAATTTTCTGCGAAAACGATCTACTCCAAATCTTTATTACACGCCGATTGAATTAATTAACACAGAAGAAAATGGCCAGTTCATTCAGGGTAGGTGGAGAAATCACCAACAATCTAGTGGCCTGGTCCCAATTGGACAGACACCTCGAAGATCAAGCCTAGCATCCAAAAACATACGAACACATCTGGCTCAACACTTTGCTCGAAACGGCGCAATTCCATGGCAAAATGACTACTAATAACATTAATCTATTGGTTTCCATTCATTTCGTTCTTTAATTTACAGTAGAACCTTGATTATCCGAACCAATTGGGACCGGGTCTAGTTCTGATTAGCGAAAGTTTAGATAATAGAACATTAATGCCGGGTAAAACGATCTTCCGTGGTAAAAAACTATTTGAATGATAGCGCAGTTGAATATTTTTATTTATAAACATTTATAAACATTGAACGCTTAATCGAGGACTTCGTTATCAAGAAATCCACAATACTGTGTTGTCGTATGGCTGCTATGCATCTTTTAGCGGTTAAATCTGAACACCGCAATAGTTTGCAACTATGTATTGAAGCGCACGACAATGTATGTCCGTACATTTTATAATGGAGGTTCGGGTGATCAAGGTTCTGCCGTACTTTCAATTTGTAAGGCTTCAACGACACAACTGGATTCTAGATGTACTTACATAATCCATTGTATCGATTGTGTCTTTGTGTATGTCCTTATCAGAAAGACATTCAAACCATGTGAACGCAAACCATTTCGACTTGTACACATCTCCTTGACCTGTAATATTAACAAAATATTAGTAAACTAATTATAACAAGTACAACTAACTGTATAAATATTTAGAATGCATATTATGTGATAATGAATAAAATACATACCTGATCCTGTAACGTGACTTTTTTTCTCTCGACTTTTCACGTCGGTCGAAGCCCAACAGCGATGTCATCTTCTTTTCAACTCTTTTACCGGAACATTCACTGATAAGGATATTTCGCCCCACAGATCTTCTCTTTTATTTTTATTCTAATATTCAGTGTGCTTAGAGTCCCACAATATACGTTTGCTTTCGTATAATTTTACTAGTTCGCGGATCACGTCATACTCCACAGTGCCGGTTGTGTCTTGTGTGGTCCAAGGCAGCCGCACGCGGGTATTCCACTTGACGAACGGCTATGACCGAGGCACCTTTGAGCACTGCTGTTTTATCGACAGGCTCGTGGCTCGCCTCAGACGGTGCGATGCGAACAGCTCATACGGAGCAACCTCTGTATAGACTGTCCGAGCATATGCTCCGAGACATTCGAAGCGAGCTGCCTCGCACTGTCGATACTCACCTTTGATCGTTTGGAAAATGACTGGCAAAGGTATGTTTCAAAAATTTATTGAATATCGTCGCGACACGAGTTGACTATTTATAATCACGTTAGGAATGTCAACCAAATGAGTACAAAGGAGTACTTTCTAATCAATTGAACATTAATCCTAATGAACCGAACGAATCTTGTATGTTCGTTGTGAACGACAAGATAAGGTATCACTTATTGGTGTAACAGTGAGTCGTTGAAAAACTGAAGATGATTCATCATCGTCGCGCATTGAGGAAAATACGGTGCAAGCGCATTGCGACTAGCAAACGATGACGTCATATATTACAAGTAGGCTCCGCCTATAGCTCCGCCTGTGTGGCTCCGAATCACAAGCAGTTTGCAAACGTCCGCTATCGGAGGAAGTCGAGTAAGCGCTAGCAAGCAGTGTTGTTTGTTTGATAGTACGATCGGTAAGTATTTCTGCGAGTTTTTCTTAAGTAACCATCGATTTGACAACGGTTGGTTTATGACCGGAACTTTACCTCTGCCGGGAAAATTAGTGTAGAGGTCTAGACAAAAGTGCAGTTCAATACATTTGCTTTCGAAAATCAGTGATTCAATTTGTCGACTCCTCAGATGGAATAAAGTGTCTCGAAATAAGTCTTGCGGATCGAGAAACGAAAATCACGAATTCAGTTCCCGGAGAGAATGAGAAAAAAAGCCAAATTGCTTCGTGCAGATAGATTCGGTTGATTACTTTTTGAAATACTTTGACGATGATTACCCGGTACGCCACGCTAGCAAGAGATGCTGGTACCTTCGGACAGAAGTACAAATACAAATACGGAAAATATTCAGTTACGCGTCACCACCCGTAACGGGGCTGACCTGTTCGCCGCTCACCCTCCATCAAGTGTATCTTTGAAAGTATTGATGTTTGCGGAAAATGTTTCAGATAAAAAATGAAGATCTTGAAAAACTCTATAAGAAAAGTCACATACTTCATTAACTTAAATGTCAAATTTGAGTTGGTAATTCGAAGTATTATCTATTTCTACCTAAAATAAGGAACAACCGTTCTTTTTTCATTGGAAAATATTTATTTTTGAGAGCAATGTTTCAGCCAGAAATGAAGCTCCTAAAAAGTTCTACTAAAAAGGTATTGCACTTTTTTAACGTAAATACGAAATTTCAGCTGGTAATTTCAGATATATCTGTTTTTATCTAAAATAAGGAATAAACGTTCTATTTTCATGGAAAATATTCATTTTATTAGCTGTCTTTTCATTAAGCACATACCAAATTTTCACACTATCTGAAGTTTCGCATTTACGTTGAAAAAGTGCATTGCCTTTCTTGTAGAACTTTTCAAGAGCATTATTTTTCGTCCGAAACATTTCTCTCAAAGATGAATATTTTCCAAAGCAAATAGAACGCTATTTCCCTATTTGAGATAGAAATAGTTATTTTTTTTTTGGATTACCATCTCAAATTCTGCATTGACATTAATGAAGTATCCGACCTTTCTCATAGAGATTTTCAAGAGCTTTATTTTTTCGTGAAACATTTTTTGCAAAAATCAATTACTTTTAAACATACAGTGAAAAAAACGGAAAATCTTTGAGGAAGGGTGGGGGATGAACCGAACTTTGTCACCAAAAATCCTTGTAGGGTTTTCATTTTCTAGTTAATAAGAAACTTTGCTCCAAACTTGAGCCTGCTCAGGCGTTTCCGCTGAACAAAACTTCACCCCCCCACATACTATCGAAGATATTTAAAAAAAAACTACAGTTTTATCAAAACATGAACTTAGATCGACATGCGGCGCGTGTTCTTTTTGTTTAAAACCAACAAAAAAAATCTCGTAGTTTTTCGGCCAAAGGAAGAATGTTTCAGGGCGTCAAAAAGAATTTAATTTTTAACTACCACCCTAATACATACACGCACACGCTGATACACACTCACACGCACATGGATATACCGACCAATGTATCGGTGACACGCTTTAATATCCGTAAACAAAACATCCGCACGACAGAATATCGTAGCCGCTAAATATCCCCCACAAAAGAGTGTTGTGTGTGGGTGTGCGCGTACAATTTTTCACCAATAATTGGTTTTGTGGATATTTTGTCGCCCAAATATCTTGTCTTCGGATTTCACCATCATAATAAGAGTCAAGATAATGTCTTAGAATCATAGCACATCTATCGCGGATTCCAGGTGATGCTACGATAATAACTATTTACCATATATATATGGTATATATATGTACAAGCGCACTATTGTACGTAACAGAAATAGAGCACTCTTCGTCTTATCCGTTTTGTTCGGAATTTTTCATGATATCGGAATAAATTATCAAAATCGAAAGAATGTATGTCAAAATATTTAGATTCAATCCATTCATTTATTCATAGTCAGAGAAAACTACCATTGATTTGGAAATCTGTGACAGTTTTGTATCTTACAATTTCCAACTCAGCGAAGATAGTAGATCCACAGGCAAAAAAACCGACGGAGATACCGATTATGACGATGATTTTTTCAGACTGAATCGATAACCAGTCGCAGTATGGCTGATAACGTCGGATTAAAGACGGTGGTCGGAGCTGCGAATAAGTTTGCAGGACATTTTTCAAAGGTGAACGTTTATTCTCAATGACAACAGCCCCTTTCGAAGAATCTTGAAGAAATATCAACTCACTGATATGTTCTTGTCAGAATATCATTCCGTTCAACTCGATTTCCAGATCATACAGCAGACAGAAAATGGTAACGCGATCAGTTCTCCGGTAAGCGCGTATGTTGTTCTGGCCCAAGCTGCGTACGGAGCTCGTAATGAGACGGCTTCTCAGATGCGCGGAGTTCTTCACATTCCTAGTGATGATTCCGTAGGTCGTTCAGGATTCCAGTCTCTGGTGGAAGCTCTGAACGTAAGTGGATTTATCGACTTCGCACCTATTCGCGTAACACGTACAACATTTCTAAACAAATAATCACCAAGGTTTCTAGTATCTAATCCAGTCGCTTTTGCAGGAAGTATCAGATGTAGAACTGCGTACTGCTAATAGAATATACATCGCATCCGGATTTGAATTGAAAGCAGAATTCGAAAATATGCTTCTCACGAAATTTCTATCCACAAGTGAAAGATTGGACTTTTCCAACTCGCCTGTTGATGCAGCGCGAAGCATTAATAGTTGGTGTGAGAAGCAAACCAACAATCGAATCAGAGAGGTTGTAACCCCAGGTCAGTCTATGTTTTCTAGAAAGTCACGTGACGAATCGACGCGAGGAATCGTTGAATATTATTGTTTCCCTTTCAGCCGATTTCGATCATTCTACAAAACTAGTTCTGTGCAACGCGGTGTATTTCAAAGGTAAATGGGCCAAGCCATTCCATCCCCAGCAGACCCGCGATTACCCATTCCACATAAGTGAAACAGAAGTCAAGGATATCCCCACCATGTCTATGAGAAGCACTTTTTCATGTGGACCGATCCCGGAATTAGATGCTCAATTCATTGAGCTGCCGTACAAGGTACACGATCAGTTCGTCTACGATGCTGAAAACGCAAACTATTTCTATCCACTACCCCTGATAACCACGCTTTCTGTTCAAGAATTGTAATATCCGTGATTTCAGTATAATTAACGATAAGCTTACGGCAAATCTTTGCAAAGCATCATTTGCTTACAAGTTGTTACAAATCTACCGCCGCAAATTGAATATAAGCTCAAGGTCAGATTTCTAATAAAATGAACGACATTTTTCGTACAAGTTTACGGCAAGATTTTACTCTCTAGTTTTTTTTCGTCAAATTAGCTACAGATGTACGAAAAGACTTGTACTATCCAATTCTTTCCGTCAATTTGACTACAGATTGCGGTAGCAGATTTCCGACACATTTTCAGTAGTACGGCTATCAGGTTACGTCAGGACCGAGCAGGTCAACTCTCACGAGACCAGTGGCTCTTGCGAGCGAACCGCAAGCTCTCGAGAGCCAAATAGTCTAATCAGCACGTGCCATTTCGTTTAACTTTTTTGCGCAGTCGTGGAAAAATACGAACAAGGTATCATTCGATGTGGAATAGCATGTAGATAATTTAGAAAAAAAAAATCAAATTCTGCTCGAAAAAAATTGCAAGAGTTATAAACAATTTACTTGAAACAAAAAACAGGATTTTCGTTTTTCACAAATGTCTTCAAAACTAATCGAGATTTCTTAAATTTGAAAATAGATTCAAAACGAGGAGGAAATTTCCTGCAAAAATGCCCCGACTCCCGGAACTGTAGGCCCATTATTTATCATTTTCCCAGAGGGGTGAAAATACGTCCGAAAACTGGTACATACTCCGGTTTGCGCAAGCCGTGCTCACTTCGGACACTTTAACAATAAAATTTCATCAGACATGTTAAATATGAAAATTAAGAAACAAAAATTTCAGGCATTTACTGGATAAATGCCCCAACAATAATCCGCCGGCACAAATTTTCTGTCGAGATTCTTCAATTAGTTATGCCATAGTTAATCAACAATAATTTTTTGCTCGCAAATGAAGATTTTTCTCTCTGACCGCCCGCTCTACTCTAGAAGCCTGCGCTCGGCCCTCGGTAGCTCCGCGACTTTTTCGGGAGCTGCGGAGTTGCTCGTCCCTGCACTACGTCACAAGTGAAATTTGATTCCGGATTATTCAGGGAAACGAGTTCAGCATGGTCATCGTCCTTCCAAATAAAGTCAATGGACTACGTGCCGTTGTGGATGGTATGCAAGACTTGAACTTGGTCGATATCGTGCAACACGGGATCGAAGCTGAAATTGATTTGTATCTACCGAAGTTCAAGATCGAGACTAAACTGGATCTCGCCAATGTTTTGATAAAGGTAAACTTACTGACGATCTCATTCTCTCCCGACCGTCAACGATGTTAGCTCATTCTTTCTGAATTTTTTTTTAGATGGGAATGGTAAATATGTTCGATCAACGAGCTGATTTCTCTGGTATTTCTGACACGAAGCTGGCTGTGAGCAAAGTTATTCAAAAAGCATTTATCGAGGTCAACGAAGAAGGCAGTGAAGCGGCTGCTTTCAGTAGTAAGTCATCAGAGAATCGTACCAACCAGAGCTCGTATCTTTCACGGGCGCACTGACATAAAAGTTTTGTATCCTTAATTTCAAGTAGCTCACTTCTTAAGGTATTACTATGGCAAAATGGGTCGATTTAGGATTTCCTTGAAATTCTGTGCAGATGTTCTTGACATTACAACAAACAACTTTTCTATACGACGAAACATCTTCTGACACCTAGAATTTACGATATTTCATTTCCAATTTTTTATTTTCTCCATCTAAACCCGTGTAAATTGAAGTTGTGGTTTCGTTGATCAAGAATAACAAGAAAGCTGGATTTAGGACTTCTTTCCAAGAAATGAGACTCATGGTCAGGAATTTTTTGACACCGGAATGAATATTTCTGACGTCTAGTTTGTAAGAATATTAATAAATTATTAATACAAATTAATAATGTTGCCACGTGTTTGTCACTGAGTGTCAGACATTTGTATACGAGCATGCGTATACGTCCGATATCAAGGTGTGCTGTTGAGAACGTATCCAAACCCTTGCTGTCCGATTCTTTAAAAAATATTTAACCAATTTGTAACCATCGTTGTTTTCATTTCACGGTAAACTATTATGTTATCATTCGAGAGTCAGAACTATAGATGGCATAGCATTGTAGATAAAATAATTTCCACCTGTTTTGGGTTGTTCTGGATAATTTTTCTCTGACTTCTCTTGCCCACACTTTCAGTGGTGATACGAGCGATAGTGATACCTTAACCATTGGATGATATTCGGATTACTTGACAAATCGACACTAATTCACCGGTTTTGATTTTGTTCGTCGGCTAATTTAAATGATTTGATTTTTTCCAGTGGTTGGCATATGTCTTATGAGTTCGTTGTATCAACCTCCGGAGTCATTCGAAATCAACCGTCCATTCCGATACTTTATATGCCACCGCAGCCAGGGAATGCATTCATTATTCGACGGCGTTGTTCACGAACCGATCTGGACATAAATATAGACTCTATACATTTGCAATAATTGGTATCCAATTTGTCATCACAATTTAAAGGTTTAAAACAAATAATCAAATTGTCATTTCGCTCAATTATTCGTTATTATTTACAAAATCGCCGCACTTGTCAAAATACTCCTCCGTCAATGTATTCATGATCAAATTGGTCGAATACTACGATTCTGTGATTCGAATCGTTACGGCTCTAAGTATTGTCTTTTCTAGCAATAAGATTTGGTTCTTCTGAAGTTAGTTCAACGGCTCGATTCAGCGATGCAAATTTCATTGAACATTTTTCGATGCAATCGGAACTAGACTGTACATAGTTCGCGGACAATCCCTCAAGTGATATTTCATCTGGTGAATCCCGGTCCCCATGGAATTGCGAACTGTCGTTTTTATCGAAAAATGTTGTCATTTTCGCCAAGTAGTATCGAATAACGTGACAGAGAGCTTCAAACATGGATTCGAATGTCAGGATCATTCTTGCGACACTTGCATGGGAGCTAAACTTCACAGATATCGAACCGAGTATGCAAGTACGCAGTGTATTAACAAAAGAGAAAAAAATACGCACCTTCATAACGTTCCGTACATCGTACTTCAGTGTGAATTATTAATTAAACGGTTTCACTCGTTCGATAAACTTTTTCCATTTCATACATCTTATTCAATGATAGCCGAACGAACATTCATTTTGCTGATTACGCGTCAATGAGAGCAGTGGCTCTGCCCTGATTATGTGTGCAGGCAAAAGTGAAGGAGTGTTGCTACGTGGTCGATAAAATGACTCACAATCAGTCGGTACAGTAGAGGCCTCCAAAAGCTTGAACAAGATTTTTCCTTCATAACGGGACGCAGACTCGTGAAATGCTCACAGAACATTTCCGAAACCATGCTAAAGGGCAAGCTGGTCCCTATCGATGTTATAAAAATCTCAAGATCGAGTAGCTTGTCAAGTATGCATCGATTCGGTCAACATCCGTATACACGTGTCAATATTCCAGATTTTTCGAAGTCAGATATACTTGGTTATTTTGCGACGGCCTACGAATCTCTTTTCTCGAAGCGAAATACGGCGACCAACGTTCACGTCTCGATGGAAATTCGAGTCGTTATGTGCCTCAAAAACTTCGGATATCAGAACTTCAGGCGGGAAGATTTCGAGCTACAAAGTCGAATTCGCGAACCACATGCTCTGTAGCGGACGAATCACTTGAGTATATTTTTTCCATCGATAATTCAGACGTAACCTCATGATTTCGAAACTCCATCGCACGTTTCTGATCCTAATACCCAACAATCCCACTCCGAATATTCAATGATAATTGTGCCTCGGATAGAGATTGTAATATACTCAGCTAAACGATGCATTGTGACTGAATTATATACATATAGCGAAGCGCTCCTACATCCAGTTCCATATTTACCATAAGGACCCACGGGACACTGGTCCGGGGCCCCCGTGTCAATGCTGACATATTCGTCATCAGCATAAAAGAAATCTGTGTTTATTGAATTTTTTCTACTAAGAATTAATGTTATGTCAATATTGAATTGTAAATTCCCAATCAAGTCAGATCTTTAAATATTTATTAGACAGTGAACATTTTACTAATAAAATATACAAAAAAAATTCTTAGTGCCATTTAGCGGTCATTTACATGAGCGGTATTTGCAGGCACGTTCGGGGGATATTTCTTTCCTGAATGGTCACCAATTGTAGTGGAGAGCGCTCATTTTCCCGGCTCAAAAGAATGAAAAATGAATTACGATCGATTGTGTTACAAAAACGATTTGATAATTTGTCAACCATGTGCATTGGAAGTGATATTCTTCGACAAATAAACTCTGAGGATATAATAAAAGATTTTGCAGCACGGAAATCCAGAAAGAAGCCTATATCGTCACCAAGGCAAACCAGTAAATTAGTAATTTGTTTGTTCTGCTTCTTAAAACAATAATTACGTGCATTTGATTTGTACGCATAAGCTAATCATCAAAATAATTCAATACGGGTATCTTTAAAATATTGAATTTTTTTTTTATCGTCCACCCATTTCGTTCTTTGTATAGCGGCTCCAAATTTTAGTATGACCAAGGCCCCCTGCATCGTTTACACCAGCCCTGCTAACGTCACGTGAAAGATGGGACGAATCCTCTGATAATCCCAATCCACAAGAGACCCATCAGATATCAGAGTGTTACGAGGCCAGCTACCAATTCGATGATTCAGACTTTTCGTACATCGATCGTGAAATTAGCGGTCACGGTCATACTAACGCGCAAATGAGTACATACTACGTAGATTTGAATGCCATTTCGTTCCCATGGAACGGAATCTTTTAGCTCGTCGAGGTTTTTTGAACAAATGTTTCTGCTTATCTCCGAGTCATTGTTATTAATGCGATGAAATTCAATGCTCAACTCCTAAAATAGAAATTTTCTTCTATAAATGCGCCAAGATGCTCAGTGGTGAAAAGTAGCGACGAAAGCAATTGGAAGCATCAGTATTCGAAATTGTGTTTGTTTACAACGAATATGACACTTTTCGAAATGTTGTTTACAGAAGTTTGAACTCTGAACGGTACGAGAATAAATGTATGCTTGTCAATAAATCTATCGTCCGTTAGTGTTTTTGTTGTGAGCTGAAGGATAACAATATCATACAGCCTTTAGTGGTCATCTATAAAGCCCAAGACGACGACATTGAAAATCATCATTTGAGGAAGGTTTTGTCCGACGCGACGCACTTTCGCGGGTGACGTCATTCACAAAGCATTGTCGTGTTTTGTAATCAACATCAGTCTAATATTAACCGTCCTTGAGCGAGGTTTCACGAGGTACGAGCCGGTTCACGAGTCAAGTTCACGTGCGAATCGAGTGTTCCGTGTCGATTTATCAATATAATCGGTGAGTCCTTGTGACGCATTTTGCGCGTAATCGGCGACTCGCGAACGAAAGAATACTAATCGGAATCGAATGCCTGGGATATACATATGAATGTGTCTTCGTTTGACTAACTCGACAACAAAGCTCCCAAGTTGAATTCATACTCTAATTTTTGAGTGCATCTGAGAATAGCTCAAGTTTGAATAGAGTAATAGAATTTTATTCTTCCATGTGACGTATGTATAAAACTTACATACGAAGATTTTTACGATCAATGCTCATTTTCGACTAGAAATAAAATAATAGCGTGATGATCGAGTCACGCAACATTTTCTCACAATGCTAGAGATTACGAAAACTTCTATACGTTGATCAAATAGTCTTCACTGTTTTCTAGTTGCAGATTAACATCAATTCAAAATTATGGCCGATAACACAGAATTTAGGATCGTAGCTGGAGCTTCCAACGATTTCGCTGATGATTTTTCGAGGGTAATTATCGTGATATAATTTCAAGAATTCACCTTTGTGAAGCCTGACTGAAAAATCGTTGCAAAAATATCAAATTAAATTCATCGAGATTCGATTGGTATTTTATCATCAGTCATATTTTCGTATTTTATCTCATTACTAGACGCTACTTCATGGAAATCATAGCAACGTGATAAGTTCTCCGCTGAGCGTCTATGTTGTTCTGGCGCAAACTGCGTACGGAGCTCGCGGTGACACCGCTGCTCAGATACGCGGAGCTCTTCACCTCCCCACCGATGACTTTGACGGTCATTCTGGATTCAAATCTCTGATCGAGACTCTGGATGTGAGTAGATTCATTCGAATAAAAAGTACTCTTACCATTCGCTACGGACACCTAATTTCCGAATCAAAGAATTTACACGAGTTTTGACATGTACTCGATTCATTTTTCAAGAGAGTGTCGGATGTGGAATTGCATATCACCAATAAAACATACGTTGCATCTGGATTCCACGTGAAAAAGGAATTCGAAAACATACTTAAAACAGATTTTCTGTCGACGGGTCAAGAACTCGATTTGAGCAACTCGCTAAACGCAGCGAATACCATCAATACTTGGTGCGAGAAAGCCACCAACAATCGTCTGAAAGAGGTTGTCGCACCAGGTGATTTCTTGTTTCTTGAAATGTATTCGACGAATCATCGTGATAGATTACTTAATGTCATTATTTTTTTCCAGACGATTTCAACGATTCCACTAAACTTTTTTTGGTCAATGCTGTATATTTCAAAGGGGAATGGGTCAAACCGTTTCATCCAGAGCAGACTCGTGTCGAGCCATTTCACGTGAATGAGACGGTTGTCAAAAGTGTACCCACTATGTGCATGCGCGGTAATTTTGTTCACGGGTCAATCCCGGAGTTAGAAGCGAGATTCGTCGAGCTACCATATAAGGTACGAGATTCATCTTTGTCGTTACTCCTCCCGAACAAAAATTGTCGCGATACGATAGTCAATGCTTGATCACGAATTATCTAGGGCGATGAATTCAGCATGGTCATCATTTTACCGAATCAAATAGATGGACTCAATTCTGTTATGGATCGCATGCAAAACCTAAAATTGGTTGACATCATGCAGCGAGGAACGAACTCTAAGATTGATCTATACCTGCCAAAATTCCAAGCTGAGAATAAATTGGATCTTACAGAAGTCTTGACAAAGGTGAGTTTGTTCGCAGCAACGCATACTCACAATTTCTAACCTATGATTTGTTTGTATTTTCGTAATTTCTTGCAGATGGGTATGGTGGACATGTTCGACGAACATAAAGCCGATTTCTCTGGTATTGCTGATGGTAGAATGGCTGTTAGCAAAATTATTCAAAAAGCTTTCATCGAAGTCAATGAGGAAGGCAGCGAGGCTGCCGCACTTAGCAGTGAGTGGAAGATAATATCAATTCACTATTGATCGTACTTCCAAGTCGATTATAGTACAATTCGATACGAGGGCGAGAAACTGATTTTCTCCTCGTGTAGACGTTTGCGGCCGAGCGAAGCATGGGTGAAAAGGTCACATGGGGAGCAAATCAGGTTCTCGAAAAAGTGACAAACAGTTTTTTTCCATACGACGCGCGAGAGGCTCGATTTTTTGCACGGAGTATCGAAAATGATCATTTGACAGTGGTTTATTGACAGTGGTTTATTTGTCACATGCACGTCTATCCACATTGACTCAATCACGTCTCATTTCATTCAACCTGAATCTTCAATCTGATCATCGAACAAATTTTCTGCAACGTTTACATACTGATTCCAGTTTATCAAGTTCGAATGCAAAATTCAAACTTCTGGTTTGAATCGCCGTGAAGTGTTCGCTTCTTATAAGTATCTACATTTATTTTCAGTGGTTGGTGTATGCTTGAAGAGTGCGAATTATACACCGCCGGAATCATTCCATATCAACCGTCCATTCAAATACATAATCTGTCAACGCAGCTATGGAATGTATTCGCTGTTCGACGGAGTTATTCGTCAACCGACCTGGACATAACTACAATCTATATTCAACACATTAATTTTCCATTTTTCGTTCTCAAATCTCATTGTAATCGTCATATACCACGCTTGCTGCTTACAAAATAAATACTCAAGTTCTAACTGTGATCAATCGTCCGCTGTGGAATATAAATTTTACGTTTAGCAAATTTATGACTTTTTTTGCATTTATACCATTCATAACAATGTACTATTCAAATAGAGTTTGGCTAATAACACCTCGTATATTTTCGTTTCTGTCCAACATAAATTTTCAGTCTTGTCTGATATTTGCACCGAATCGGGTGAATTATTATCGATGATTGTAAACCAGGGAATTATGTACGCATTGAAAAAATATCCGTCATTGTGTAAAGTGTAGAAATTGTTTTGTAGAATATTTAACGTTTTAGTATGTTGAATCAACGCGATCGTTAGTGTTGTTCAATTAGTCCGTTTTTCAACACACAAAAATATTAGTTGATACTTAAGTAACGCTTTCCAAATGTTACTTTAACATTGGTTTTTGATTCTTTGAACGCAGCTGTGTTACTCATAACACAGAACTGCGTTACTTTTAACATAGAATGACGCTACTTTCTCACCACACACCGAGTGTGTTGAAATGACACTAATTTTTTGTACAAAAATTTGTTAACAAAATCTGTTGTAAGAAATTTGACGGAAAATGTTTTACTGTGTAGCGTAGAGGTGGATAATTTGCAAATTATTTCAAAATCTGTTATTCGCAAATTTGAAGAACAATATACTTCGCCAATGTTCATCGACGGAGAATAAGTCGAAATAAGTCTAATAACAGTATTTTCGTTGTTTCCGACATTCGCATAAATCATCGAGTACGAGAAAATAGAACTCAACGATTCTCATTCAAATTACAGTATAATAATACACCTCACACAAATTGCGAGGGTTTCCAAGCTCCTCCAATGACATACCTGGCGAGAAATCTGACGTAAGAAGTTTCATCAATGATTCAAATCACAGGCTTGATTTGGTTTACTCAAATTGATTGGCCGAATAGTTTGAAGGCGACGGAATGTTGAAACTAGGTAATCTAAGTAGGTAATATTTTTGGTTCTATGTCGTGAAATTCCGATAAACGACAGATTTCTCGTATGCCTGCAGTTGCATAATCGTTAAGCATGATAATACGCCATCTTGGAGAAGGTTACTTCTTATCAATATATAGTTGACCCAGCTCTTGACGAATTTGTCTCTGATTAGCACTCACCAATTAACATAAGATTGCCACGTATTTTCGTAATACATACGGATATGGATCTACTAATATGACGTCTGCTGTGTCGTTTCTAAAATATGAACATGCAGCAAATCGTTGTCCAATATCTTGCAAATGAGCCATTGCTCTATCATTCTATGCCTCGGATAAATAAATAAACCAAAGGACCCGGATTTTGTTAATACGAATTGTCACGTAACGGCTGTATACAGGGAAATTTTCAATGTGGAAAATAACGTCTTATCGCTGGACAGTTGACCTCGGAAGATGCAAACATCTCGCTGTAAATACTGTTATGATCGACTCGTGAGCCACGAATAATATATAACGCATTGAATATCTCTACCGCAGTGTGAGTATAGACTAGACTTCTGGCGGATTCGGCTATCACCAGATTTCGACGATCCGTCGTTTGGCTAGCGGAGATCACTTTGCAATTCTGCACTGTGATACAAATTGGCAAGTATTTTTTTCACACTCAGTTTACTGTATACAACCTGCTCTGAAAAGATTCGTAATAAGATTCGCCCTATCCTTTGTATCTCTCGTGATCGCTCACACGTATGAATATATACACATATATAAATATTTGAATACAAACAGATGTATTTTACAGAAGAGAAGGAATTTATCCGAATAATGAGTTAGCGTACAACGGACATCCCTGACAATGATTTTCTTTCAGGCGTTTTACGTTGTCGGTAAAGTATATTGAGACGTTGACTATTCACACAGCAACATGGCGGACGATATTGGATTTGAGGTCATAGCGCAGACTAGCAGTAACTTTTCCAATTATTTTTCGAAGGTCAGTATTTCGGGGAGGAATGGAAAATATCACGTTCATCGCGTGACCATAGTCGCATGTGACTTAATATCGTCTGTTTACCTTGATAAAGAAGTTGATCGATGTTCAATTCGCAATCCGTACCAGCTATTTCCACTGTTTTATTCATTCATGCATAATAATAGTAGTTTTTTAATAGTATGAACTATTGCTATTGATAATTTTAAGTATAGTTATATTTGTAATTATAATTACTCAGCATTTCTTTCAGTTGGTAATATTCATTGATAATAATAGCACATGGCGGCCCGTGATAGTTGGATGTGTGATATTAGAATTTGTGGTGATGCAAACATTCGTTAATTTCAGACAATCCTGGAGGAACATTCGGGAAATTTAGTTACTTCTCCTTTGAGCTTGCTCATTGTCTTGGCAATGACTTCTTATGGAGCTGGAGGCCAGACTGCTTCTCAAATGCGATCGGTTCTTCGTATGCCCAGCGATGATTCGTTGAGCCAAGTCGGCTTCGAGTCTATCATTAAGTCTTTAAATGTGAGTTTACTCTATTGGCAAAATACATTTTGCATATTTCTTTAAATAACTTTACCACCGTCGAGCATCTATTCCATCTTCAAATACCCATGTCAATTATCTTCGCAGGCGGTGGAAAATGTCGAGTTACGAGTTGCCAATAAAATCTATATCGCAGCAGGATTCCTCGTGAAACCTGAGTTCACAGCAGTAACTACCGACATATTTAAGTCAGTAATCCAACAGATTGACTTCTTAGCGTCACCTGCCGCTGCAGCAGCTACAATCAACAATTGGTGCGAGCAACAGACTAATAGTCGTATCAAAGAAATCGTGACACAAGGTATTTATATAAATCTACTGAAATCCACCGCAACCAGGAAGTGCGCCTTCCCGAACCACCAGTTCATCGAGTAGATTTGTCACTCCTTCTTCGCTCTGTGATGCATCGTGTGCATCCTCACGCGCATCCAAGTAGGTACTCGTTAACCAGGGTTTTCGATGTTCCGAACAGAAAAAACAGATACGAAAGAACAATCCACCAATGATAATCATAAAGTACTTACAGAATTGCCGGATCCATGCACTTACAACAAATAACAATATAATGTCGATTGCAAATTTTTATTTTCAGGTGATTTAGCGGAAAGCCCCCTACTCATTCTAGTCAACGCTATATACTTCAAAGGACTCTGGCTGGACCAATTCGATCCACATTCTACAGAAAACAAACTTTTTTTCATCAATCCGACAACTTCCATACGAGTACCGACGATGCAGATCGCACACCGATTCCGATATGGCTCGCTTCCAGACGCTGGCGCGAGATATGTTTCGCTGCCCTACAAAGTACGAAGTTGTACTCGATCACTGTTATTACCAATGCTAACATCCGGAATAATTTAGGGCAATGAAATGAGCATGGTTATCATTTTACCCGATGAAATAAATGGGCTCGATGCTGTTCTCGATAGATTAAAAAATACAACCATATCTAATATCTTACAAAACGGATCCTCATACATGGTTGAGTTATCTCTCCCAAAATTTCGAATCGAAACTACCTTGCAACTCAAGGACACGTTGAGAAAGGTAATTCCAATTATTTTCATCGAACAACCATTCTATCTGTGAAATCGTTTACATGTAATATATAGACCGCTAATATTTGTACTAGATGGGGATGGACGATATGTTTTCCCCAGGAGTGGCGAATTTCTCTGGTATAGCTGACGAGAAACTATACGTCAGCAAAATCATTCAAAAGGCATTCATCGAAGTCAACGAACAAGGCAGTGAAGCGGCTGTCGTGACAGGTGAATATCGTCGAATCTGAATTTCTAATTTTTGATCAATCGAATATTTTCTGTATAAGTAGCAATGCTTAGATGAATCGAGACTTTATTTTTATTTACACGTTAGATGCCTGTTTTTATTAGATCCATTTATTTTCAGCGTTGCAAGTTACAAACAGAATCTTACATTTCGAGGAAGTGAGACTGTTCAATGTCGATCGTCCTTTCAAATATTTTATATGTTATCATAAAAACGAGATTTTTTCGCTGTTTGAGGGAATCGTACGTGATCCGACTTCAACATAATCAAACATAATGAACTGCATTTTGCTGTAGATTGATTCACTCTTTTCTTCCGTCTGTACATTACTCGATCTTTGCCCAATAATTTTACATTTTCATTGACAATCAGCCATAGTCGACATAACTCGATGGAAAAATTGCCAGACTACGTATTGTAATGCTTTCACATCATTGTAATCTCAATTATATCATATATTTCCGATTACTTTAACACCTTTAATCGTGATCCTCATAAGCCTTCCATTTCGTAAAAAAATCAAACAGTTTGAATGATGAAACGTAGATCTGAGATACTAATCGACTGATTTACAAGAGTTTATAAATTTTCATACATTGTTTAAAAAGTAAAGTATCTTGTGTCAGGGTCAGCTATCGGACAAACGAGAGAAATAAATTATATTGAAATTCGTTGAAAATAAACTTTTTAATAAGAGGGTTATGTTCGATTTGTCGTGGACGAAATTGTAATCGAATGTTTCTCATCTTGAACGAGTTACGATTTACACAAAAAACGATGTATACGTAGTCTGAAATATCAGGATTCTATAGATGACATACTGGGTTTATCGGAAATCCCGAAGAAATATTCCACGATAAAGTAACGAAGACGTACACCGAACGAGTCTACACGTAGGCACGTAAGTATCTGGCAACGTCGTTCGTTTGCGTAATTCATAACGACCGATGTTACGTCCCCGCAACTTCCGACACACAGCTGTTAGTAAATCCGTAGCATCGTATCCCTTTTGCCAAGCACCACGGTTGGTGACGTCAGAAGCGAGGAAAATGTTATCGCATCTCGCTTTCCACGAATCCTGACCTTACAGAAAATATCTTCCCTTAACTTGAGCATCCCCCACTCTATTATTTTCGGCCTTCATACCAGAATCTGCATAGAGCATCACTGTTCCTCTGGAAAAATCTCAGTGGAGGGGACAAGCTACGCCTCTTTTTTCGGGTATAAATACGCGCCCAAAACCGAACATTTTTGTCATTCGCTTGAGAGAGACTTCTCGAAAGGTTGGCCAATATTCTACATCCTCCGAATCTTGCTAAATCTTGAACGACGGGAATATTCCAAGTCCTTACTTCGGAATATTCTAGAAACATAACTCTGAATCCTACTACCTCTGAATCCTGCTAAATCTTGAACGACAGGAATATTCCAAGTCCTTACTTCGGAATATTCTAGAAACATAACTCTGAATCCTACTACCTCTGAATCCTGCTAAATCTTGAACGACAGGAATATTCCAAGTCCTTACTTCGGAATATTCTAAAACATAACTCTGAATCCTCTGAATCCTCTGAATCCTGCTAAATCTTGAACGAAATCACAAACTCGAATATTATTCCAAATCTTAAAGCACTGAATCACGCAAGTCTGAACTTCGACTCGTATCTGAGATTTTTCTCGCCGAACCGATTATCATTTCATGTTTGTACACGATCTGCAGTTAACTCAAATATAAACTATAGTATTTTTGAATTGTGTCTAGCGAACCTTTAACCTACAACGTGAAACTCGCTCCGTCGAACAATCCTCACCTACGTTCGTGCCCAGCGTGAAACTCGCTCCGTCGAACAATCCTAACCTACGTTCGTGCCCAGCGTGAAACTCGCTCCGTCGAACAATCCTCACCTACGTTCGTGCCCAGCGTGAAACTCGCTCCGTCGAACAATCCTCACCTACGTTCGTGCCCAGCGTGAAACTCGCTCCGTCGAACAATCCTAACCTACGTTCGTGCCCAGCGTGAAACTCGCTCCGTCGAACAATCCTCACCTACGTTCGTGCCCAGCGTGAAACTCGCTCCGTCGAACAATCCTAACCTACGTTCGTGCCCAGCGTGAAACTCGCTCCGTCGAACAATCCTCACCTACGTTCGTGCCCAGCGTGAAACTCGCTCCGTCGAACAATCCTCACCTACGTTCGTGCCCAGCGTGAAACTCGCTCCGTCGAACAATCCTCACCTACGTTCGTGCCCAGCGTGAAACTCGCTCCGTCGAACAATCCTTACCTACGTTCGTGCCCAGCGTGAAACTCGCTCCGTCGAACAATCCTTACCTACGTTCGTGCCCAGCGTGAAACTCGCTCCGTCGAACAATCCTCACCTACGTTAGTACCCAACGTGAATCTCACTCCACCTAATCGTTCCACGCACTTGATCAGGGTACTATTCCTTGTAACCTCACGGTTTCCCTATCACCAAGGCATTTAGAATCAACGATAGGCTAGACCTCGGTCCCCGGTGGAGAGGGCGGAAACGCCTTGCCCCAAAACAGAGGTCACACAACGAAATACGCATTTTGTTCGTTAGCCCAGACAATCTTCGGATTTAATAACGGCAGGACGAACACGTGCTATTATTATTTCATAACAATGGTGTCAGAAGTGGGATTTTACGCCCTAATTGTTGTTAAAAAATGCCTGTAGAACGTACACCTGAAAAAAACGAGAATCGGTCTAGTACAGAGAAAATCGGAGATACCGCGAGTACGGGGTGTCAGACTCCAGTGTTTCAGTCAAGTAACGTTCCCGGACAGAAATCTGGGCTTATCCCAAAACAATTAACATTCGCTGAATCCAGTTCCATTTCTACTAACTCAAACGCGAACGCAACGGCGACAGCCAACGTATCTATCAAATATGCCCTCGAGGCGGTACCTATTTTTGACGGTCAAAATATTCCGCTATCACATTTTATTGAAGGATGCTTAGAAGCGAAAAATATGCTCCCATCCGATCAAGAGCAAGTTCTAGTTAAAATAATTCGAAATAAACTCAGAGGAGATGCTAGGCGCGTAGTGCAGGGAGTTGATTTTAACGATATCGCGTCATTATGCGGATTCCTAAAATCGGTATACACACCCATAAAAACGGTGTACCAATTGCAAGGTGAATTAGGTTCGATCTATCAAAAAACCGGAGAAAGCGTACTCACTTACACCAACCGAATTAAGGATTTAGGTAATCGCATTATAGAAGCACATAAATCGGAAAACGGTGGTCGGATGGATCCCGCGTTTAAGAGCTCCTGCGATAAGGCACTAGTAGATTGCTTCCTTCGTGGACTCCACAGTGAAATCGAAAATAAAATAGAACGCCAAACTAACATCCAAGACACTATGCTAAAGGCAATCAGAGCCGAAGCCGAGCTCAAACAAAAGGACGCGCTGCGGAAAGTACAGGGAGCAAGATTGGACGCCCATCACCATATTGCCCGAGAAGGTCAACGAATTCATCCAATCCAAGAAATACCAGTGGTTTGCCAATTGTGCTCAAAAATCGGTCACACTGCCGACAAATGTTACAGATTAACGGGCCAAAATTCGAATTATCGCCCAAACAATATTCAGTCTCAGCCAAATCGGCAAACTAATTATACAACGGGCACTTCACCAATCAATATCGAGCAAATAGTGAGCAAAGTAATATCGGCTTTACAAGGCGGGAGGATGAATCCTGCCCCAAATCCAAAACCGCCCGTAAATTCAGATCATTCGTCGCCAATTTGCAATTACTGCAAAAATTCAGGACATACAATTGCAAATTGTAGGAAACGCGAGTACAATAATGCTCAACGATCACAGAAGACCGTACCCCAGAACCAGGGAAACTTGCAAGGTCTCCGGAGCTCGGGCGCAGCACGGGAGACAACGCAGCAAATACAACGGCGCTCCGCATTTCCGATCTACACCCGGGAAGAAACTATCATTCACCAAAATCAAGTCATGGAGGACACCACGTACCTACCTCAGGAAAGAGTCTTTTCGATTTATACCGACCAACAAATGGACAACAGAACCAACAACTTCCAGGCCACAACGCCGGACGAGTATCCGGAAACCTACCCAATACTAACACCGGAGGAGGTTCAAGAGTCTTTAAAATCGCAACAATAAGACTAAGTGAAGGAAGTTGCGTCCCTACTGTACGTTTCAGTTGTTTTGGTTTACGGCAACCAACAGTCTTTATGATAGACACAGGAGCCGGGCCAAATTTGATCAAAGAACGAGCAGTGACAGAGGGCATACTCATAAGTAAAAATATTATACTGGGGTTACGCGGAATAAGCGACCATCAAATCGACACACTGGGTCAAGTAGAATTAAATATAGCAGGAACGCGAGCTATTTTTCATATTATTCCTGATAACCTTCCAATCAACTCTGAGGGAATTATTGGTTCAGATTTTCTTCGACAGAACCGAGCAACCATAAATTATCAGAGTAATTGTCTAGAATGGGGTAATTCAAAGCTTCAGTTCCAAAAGAACGAATCCATCATAATACCCGCCAGAAGTAAAAGTGCATTTTACGTTAGGGTAGCGAACCCTGAGAGAAAGTACGGGTATATTCCGAAACTATGCACCAAGTCGGGTGTGTATTTAGGACAAGCTCTTGTTACGAACACGGACGGCAAGGCATACATATACGTCACCAACACTAATACGAAGGACGTTGAACTCGAGGTACCTGTTCTCGAACTCCAAGATTTCGTACAAGAAAATTTTACCAACCGGACCGAAGACGACCTATATCACGAAATTGAAGCCAAATCACGGGATGAATCGGATCATCCAATTTGCCCGACAGACTCAAAGGAGGATCGAGTCACCAAAATAAAGGAATTGTTGAATCTCGACCATCTGAATACAGAAGAAATGAAGAGTATAGAAGGCCTTATACGAAATCATCAAGATCGCTTCTACCTCCCTGGTGAAAAGCTAGGATCCACAAATGCTTTATGTCACGAAATCCCAACGACTGACGACAAGCCGATTTTCACTCGCCAATACAGATATCCACCCGTCTTGAAGGAGGAAATAAATCGTCAAGTTTCAGAATTGTTAGACATGGGAATAATTAAAGAATCGCAGTCACCATACAACACGCCGGTATGGATAGTTCCAAAGAAACCAGATTCCCAAGGAAACAAACGTTGGCGTATGGTGCTGGACTTCCGGGCATTGAACGAAAAAACGATATCCGACGCATACCCCCTACCGAACATTACCGAAATTCTTGACCAACTAGGAGGTGCTAAGTATTTCTCGACTTTCGACCTGGCATCTGGTTTCCACCAGATCAGGATGAGCCCCACCGATAGTCACAAAACTGCTTTTTCTACGCCATATGGTCACTATGAATTTCAAAGGATGCCGTTTGGATTAAAAAATGCCCCAGCGACGTTCCAACGTTTGATGAACCAGATATTAACCGGAATTCAAGGAATAGACGCGTTCATATATCTCGACGATATTGTTCTGTATGCAGACTCGATAAAGGAGCATGAAATCAAATTCGGACGACTGATGGACAAATTGAGAGGCGCTAATCTGAAACTGCAACCAAGTAAATCGAAACTATTGCGCAAGGAGGTGGCTTTCCTGGGACACATAATAAGCGAGGAAGGAGTCAAACCGGACCCAAGAAAGATCAAAGCCGTCACGGAATTTCCCACTCCCAAAAATCCCAAAAATATCAAGCAATTCCTGGGACTCGTTGGATATTATCGGAGATTCATCCAAAATTTCTCAAAAACAGCGAAACCGTTGACTAATCTTTTAAAAAAAAACACGGAGTTCAAGTGGACCGAGCCACAACAGAAGGCTTTCGATGAACTCCGAAACGCCCTATGTAACGAGCCAGTTCTGCAGTACCCCGATTTTTCGAAACCATTTGTCATCACCACGGACGCATCGGGATTCGCAATTGGAGGTATTCTCAGCCAAGGAGAAATAGGAAAGGATCGTCCCGTAGCGTATACATCAAGGGTTTTGAACACTGCCGAGCAAAACTACTCCACCATCGAAAAAGAGCTATTAGCAATAGTATACGCGGTCAACCAGTTTCATCCTTACCTCTACGGACGAAAATTCACGATAGTAACTGATCACAAGCCTTTGAGCTTTGTGAAATCAATAAAGGATCCGACATCACGAATAAATCGTTGGCGAATTAAATTAGCTGAGTATGAATATCATATAGTGCATAAAAATGGAAAAACGAACATTAACGCTGACGCCCTATCACGGAACCCGATTTTGGAAAACCTGCTCAACGACGAAAAATTATGTCGAATATTCCCCATAAATCCGAACAACAAGGAAGAGCCCGACAAACGCGAGGGAGCCGAGAACTCCCCAATCGCATCGAGGTTGAGAAGCAACCCGAACCCGGCGGAGTACGTTGCCCTGCCATACGTAACGAAACGTGCTCCCAGGACTAGAGAAAGCCAGAACCCACCCGCCAGACTTCGAAGGCGGAGCCAAGGCGAAGGTACAACAGAAGACGAGCAACCCTCACAAGACAAACCATCGGAAGAGGCAAAAAAACAGAAGAAGCGACGGAAAAAGGTCCTATACAAACAACCTCATAATCAAGTAGTTAGGACCGATACCGATAGCGAGGATGATATGCCACTGTCCCGACGCCTGGAAAAGGACATGATACGGGCTCCTGCAGAAACGGAAGAAGGTGCCGAGGTCCCGTTGAAGCAGCGCCTTCGGAAACAAAAGGTCATACGAGCACAGGGAAGCTCTACGAGATCTGAAGAAACTGACGTCCTAGATACATCCGATATACCGGAGGAGTACTACTTCGACCGATCTGGAACAGATAACGAAGAGGCAAGAGAGGCGAAGGAAAACAAGGACGCAAGTACGGACGAATCCGGGTGTGAGGAATTCATACCAAATGAATTCGTCTCGTTGAAAGGGAAAAACTTCCTAGAGACTCGAGACCAAATATTTATGCGCAAAGACAACCTTGTCTATCTGGTGCATCAGACTGGCGAACACCTAGATGAAGGAGCCAAATGCCTAAACAAACATGGGTTACTGCCTCGACTGGGACATCTTTGCGTAGGCGAAGCAAAAATTATTAAACAAGGTTCTAAACATCACGTCGTACTAGTCGCTAAAAGTGACCCTAGCGATAAAATTTCGGATGTCACGCTCCGAAGATTGATCAAGACCTTGGTAGATAGTATGAAGAAAAACAACCTGAGGACCATCAGCATTGCCAAAACCGCTAAATACGACAACATCCCTTGGTCTTATTTTCTCGAGACCCTACAAAACCAGCTGTCAGGAACCACATTGACAATAACCATATGCCATGGATACGTCCAGTACCCGACCGAAAAGGAACGTGAGGATATCATCAAAGAAGCCCACGCCTCAGCTGTCGGGGGCCATAAAGGCATCACCAAGACTTTCAACAGGATAAGAGAAAACTACTTTTGGGAAAACTTGAAGGAAGACGTGCAGCGATTCATCCGTCATTGCTTGCCATGTCAGTTGAAAAAACTCGTACGGATCAAAACCAAGCAGCCTATGGTAATCACCGACACGCCAAATTCTAGTTTCGAGAAAATTGCAATGGACATCGTCGGCCCATTGCCGAAAACTAACAGGGGAAATGAATACATCCTCACCGTACAGGACCAACTAACAAAATATTGCATCGCCGTACCACTCAAGAGAGCAACATCTGCGAACATTGCTGACGCACTGGTAAAAAATGTAATTTGCGTGTTTGGAGCACCACGGAACATTCTAACCGACCAAGGAGCCAACTTCCTAAGTTCCCTCCTTAAACAGATAGCGAAGCTGTTCCGAATCAAACAATACAAGACAACGGCATTTCACCCACAATCGAATGGCTCGATCGAACGGTCACACCACGTCCTGGTAGAGTACCTAAAACAATTCGTCAAAAACGACAACGATTGGGATGATTGGCTAGAACTGGCTACCTTTTCCTACAACACCGGCGTACACGAAGGAACCAAATTCACGCCATTTGAATTAGTATACGGTAGACTCGCGCGGCAACCATCCAGCCGGACGATAGATCATTATCAATCGAAAACCTACGACCAATATTTGATTGAGCTTGTTGAAAAATTACACGAGACCCAAGTCTTAGCACGCGATAACTTAATAACAGCTAAGGAGAAATCAAAATTGCGCTATGACCTAAAGCTGAAACCTCAAACCTTTAGGGTAGGCGAATACGTTTATCTCCAAAACAATGCGAAGCACGGGAAATTCAGTAACCACTATACGGGCCCCTATCGGGTGATAGATGTATATAGAAATGGTAACGTAGTACTCGACTTCGGGCGAACGTCGAAGGTTGTGCACTCCAACCGAGTCCGGTATTCGTACATACAACCCGTAAATAATGATAGTGAAACCGATTAAGCGAAGGTTTCAGTAAATAGTTATTATTATTCTTTTATTCACTATTTTAAGTATTACAACTGTAAGCGGATTGTATATGCGAGGAGGCTCCTTTATAAAACCCGCAACCTCTTCGGATATGACGAGGATCCCGTACATCTCCATAGAAGTCACCTGCGCGAGGGGTATTCAACCAAAGGGTTTGAGCCCATCATTCAGACGAGGAACGACAGGAAGCCTACAGCAACACCAGACCACCATTCGCAACCCTAATTATACTAGCAGGTATCAAATAAAAATAACGTAATATCAGTTACTAGGTTTAAAACAGTAAATATTACAGATAATTTTAAGGGATTGTATGCACTAGGCTAAGGCGCTAGGTTTAGATATGCTCTAGGCTAAGGCGCTAGGTTTAGATATGCTCTAGGCTAAGGCGCTAGGTTTAGATATGCTCTAGGCTAAGGCGTTAGGTTTACGAGTAAGGATAGTATCGCGCAGAAACATAGAAACTTAACAAAAAATACGAACACAATAGTATGTACCTCAAGGGTCAAATAAATGAAATCTTCAATATGACCGCAAATAGGGAAGACCACACAACTTTTCACGCACATAGCAGTAGACACTACAATAGTCAATTAAATATCGAAGGGGAACTACGTTTCCCTCCGTTCCACCTTCCTAAGGGGGGAGGTGTTACGTCCCCGCAACTTCCGACACACAGCTGTTAGTAAATCCGTAGCATCGTATCCCTTTTGCCAAGCACCACGGTTGGTGACGTCAGAAGCGAGGAAAATGTTATCGCATCTCGCTTTCCACGAATCCTGACCTTACAGAAAATATCTTCCCTTAACTTGAGCATCCCCCACTCTATTATTTTCGGCCTTCATACCAGAATCTGCATAGAGCATCACTGTTCCTCTGGAAAAATCTCAGTGGAGGGGACAAGCTACGCCTCTTTTTTCGGGTATAAATACGCGCCCAAAACCGAACATTTTTGTCATTCGCTTGAGAGAGACTTCTCGAAAGGTTGGCCAATATTCTACATCCTCCGAATCTTGCTAAATCTTGAACGACGGGAATATTCCAAGTCCTTACTTCGGAATATTCTAGAAACATAACTCTGAATCCTACTACCTCTGAATCCTGCTAAATCTTGAACGACAGGAATATTCCAAGTCCTTACTTCGGAATATTCTAGAAACATAACTCTGAATCCTACTACCTCTGAATCCTGCTAAATCTTGAACGACAGGAATATTCCAAGTCCTTACTTCGGAATATTCTAAAACATAACTCTGAATCCTCTGAATCCTCTGAATCCTGCTAAATCTTGAACGAAATCACAAACTCGAATATTATTCCAAATCTTAAAGCACTGAATCACGCAAGTCTGAACTTCGACTCGTATCTGAGATTTTTCTCGCCGAACCGATTATCATTTCATGTTTGTACACGATCTGCAGTTAACTCAAATATAAACTATAGTATTTTTGAATTGTGTCTAGCGAACCTTTAACCTACAACGTGAAACTCGCTCCGTCGAACAATCCTCACCTACGTTCGTGCCCAGCGTGAAACTCGCTCCGTCGAACAATCCTCACCTACGTTCGTGCCCAGCGTGAAACTCGCTCCGTCGAACAATCCTAACCTACGTTCGTGCCCAGCGTGAAACTCGCTCCGTCGAACAATCCTCACCTACGTTCGTGCCCAGCGTGAAACTCGCTCCGTCGAACAATCCTAACCTACGTTCGTGCCCAGCGTGAAACTCGCTCCGTCGAACAATCCTCACCTACGTTCGTGCCCAGCGTGAAACTCGCTCCGTCGAACAATCCTCACCTACGTTCGTGCCCAGCGTGAAACTCGCTCCGTCGAACAATCCTAACCTACGTTCGTGCCCAGCGTGAAACTCGCTCCGTCGAACAATCCTCACCTACGTTCGTGCCCAGCGTGAAACTCGCTCCGTCGAACAATCCTAACCTACGTTCGTGCCCAGCGTGAAACTCGCTCCGTCGAACAATCCTCACCTACGTTCGTGCCCAGCGTGAAACTCGCTCCGTCGAACAATCCTCACCTACGTTCGTGCCCAGCGTGAAACTCGCTCCGTCGAACAATCCTCACCTACGTTCGTGCCCAGCGTGAAACTCGCTCCGTCGAACAATCCTTACCTACGTTCGTGCCCAGCGTGAAACTCGCTCCGTCGAACAATCCTTACCTACGTTCGTGCCCAGCGTGAAACTCGCTCCGTCGAACAATCCTCACCTACGTTAGTACCCAACGTGAATCTCACTCCACCTAATCGTTCCACGCACTTGATCAGGGTACTATTCCTTGTAACCTCACGGTTTCCCTATCACCAAGGCATTTAGAATCAACGATAGGCTAGACCTCGGTCCCCGGTGGAGAGGGCGGAAACGCCTTGCCCCAAAACAGAGGTCACACAACGAAATACGCATTTTGTTCGTTAGCCCAGACAATCTTCGGATTTAATAACGGCAGGACGAACACGTGCTATTATTATTTCATAACACCGAGTACAATATTATCCATAGCCGGGCGATCACATCGCATCGAGAAAGAAAAAATGATCGCGCAATTTTATTTTTATTCTCCTTTACAGTTGAGTCTCGATGCGCCATCATTTTCCGAAGTTTTAGCTGACGCGTGTAGAGTGTTAAGACCAATAGCATCTGTAAGATATGTGAAAATTCAAAATCTTACGACCTCGACGACTATCTTCCCAATTCCAGATCGGTTCTTCTGCACTGATCAGCAAGACTCTTCGCTATAGCCAGCTATTCTATAGAAATCGATAGATAGTTTTAGTTGAGATCAACTCACGACGGTGACGCAACGATGGTATTTTTCTTCTTTTGCCTCGGGCCCGTCGAACGGTTTATCTCGCCACTCCTTTAACCTTGCACAGGATTTTTATATTCGTCGACTTCGGTCAGTGAACCAGTCAAGATGTTTAATGGGGACCGGCTATCGAATTTATTAGACATTCACGTTATTACAAAACATTGGCGAGGATTTGTCATTATGTCATGGAAAATTACTTTCCATGCTGATAACCCGATTAATCTTCTTGCGTCTAATGAAAAATTGGCATTGCGCAATCATGTTGAATTTGTATGAGTTATCGCGAAATAACTCGAGCTTTTCTTGTTTGTAAAAGAATATCGTGCGTGTCTTGGAACCGATAATGTGAAAAGATACGACAATTGCATAATATGCCTGACAGATTTTGATTGAATGCTACTGAAATAAGCGAAGAAAATTTTCCATTCGATTCATCCGAGATTTTTTCGCTCATTATCTCGGATTGCCTGATAGTTCCTCAAACTCAACTTATTCGGAATCGGCGACACCGTTTCCCACTGTATTTTCGACTAATCATTGTATGCATAATCGTTGGACTCGCTTACCACTAGATAAATTTGGTGATCACACAATCTGACTCGGTACGATATAAACAACTCAGCATGCTGATTGTTATAGTCCAAACTGACCGGTTTGTCTCGTATAATCTTTTGTACCCAACGTGCTGCGGTGGGGCACTGATATAACGCGAGCTTCATCGCGACCGAAGTACGAGTTCGGATCAGACCTCTGCTGGATGTCTGTGATTGACTCGAGTTGTCAGGACCATCTAGCACTTCTTCGCTCGAAGGCCACACTGCTGTTCCAAACTCGTGCAAAAGACCGAATATTCCTGCTGTGATTTGGTACGTATCAAAGAAAACAAGTCAACGCGGAACACTCTTCGGAGTATTTCCTTGCAAAATTTGCTTCTGAATTAGTAGATAGCATTGGAAAGAAATATTATTCGAAAAATGATACCAGTCAACAGAGTTTGAAGATTTTGAAGAGAATCCAATTATTTACGAGTATGTTGCGAGAGATACATTTCTAAATCAAATGGCACAAAGTGATAGTCGTCACCAATCAAGATCCTGTGAGAATACTTATTCGAACTTGTCAAATAACAAATATTGTTGTAGAGGGTCTTGTTACTCGTGAAAATATTTTAGGAACCGAGCTTGACAGGGAAATCCCCCAGACGTTATCATTTTTGGTACGGAGTCACATTTTTACCTTCTTATGTCAATTATATTGATTACGCAGTGAACCTTAACGAAAATATCGTACAGCAGGAGCTTTTATTGAGTAACATTCATTCATTCATTACAGCAGTTACAACAATCGATTATCAAGAGACTCGGTAGAGTCTCGCGCCTAGTTATATAAAAAAAAAAAAAAAAATCGCACTCGCCGCTCGAGCTCTGACAGAGTCTTATATATCAAGAGACTCGGTAGAGTCTCGCGCCTAGTTATATAGAAAAAAAAAAAATTCGCACTCGCCGCGCGAGACTCTGACAGAGTCTCTATACCCGAACGGCAACTGAGTGACCGTTGAGGAAATTTATGATCGTTAATTTCTTCCGTCTCGCTATAAATACGGAATTGTAATATTTATTGCAGGATGTGGCAAAGGAGAGCTTTGATTTAAGCCCTACTGCGATCAAATCGCTGGACGTAGAGCTGAGATATTATTATTCGAAGGTTTCGATGCAAGTAATTTATACGTGTCTTCGACGAGATTGCATTTTCGTCGTCTCCGTCAGTCAGGGACGTCACTCACTGTGGCAAGAAACCTATGGGTATAAAGAGTATAGAGTGGCTTTCGCTAGGTAGAGAGAAGAGACCTACCAAGTATGGACGTAGCCAGATGGCGTTTTGGTTGGCTCTTTATTTTCACCAACTACAGTACGGTATCATACCAATCATCTGGGGTATGATTTATTGTGTCTGTTACGAACGCGATCGTTGGATGTTGTTTTCGCGTAGTAACGGTCGTTCCGAGCGGTTAGAACGTCGATTATTCAGAGTTCGGGGGAGCTGCGCGTACAACTCTCTGAGTTGTTTTAAGGAAGTGACGGGTTCGGTTGTAGTTCGAGACGAGTAATTGGGAGAAAATAGTATCAATTGGGTTTATTCATGAGCTTGCCCTACCCCACGACCTTACAATATGTTGATAAAGCGACTCTAATATGAGGACTTGTGATATTCGTGCGATATGAAAACTTGGTCGGTTAACAATTAGCAAGATCAGCGAGAGGACTGTCTTGGATGATCGTTCGGCGATGACTGCCTTCGCGGACCCTTCGTGCGGCCCACGACGGTTCGCGCAATGATTCCTAATTCAGGAAAAGGGTCTTGTTCACTCGCCGCAGAGCGCTCTCCGAGAGTTCTGCGGCTCGGTGGAATCTGCTGATTCCGCGGAAAGGTGTGGGATCTGTTCCAACGGTCTTTCCCATGATTCGGATTCCAGGTCGGCGGAATCCGTTGGTAGTAACTGGACCGTTGGACGGTGGACGAAGTCCGTCCGTAACACTCCCGGGGCGGTGAAAAAGCGACGATCCACCGTCGCCAATTCTCTCGCGGAGGGCGAGTTGGAATTGAAATGGAGGAAAGAGCAAAAGTGTAAAATGGTCAGTGAAAAATGAAGAATCGACAATTCAAAAACAAGGCGAAAGTTTAAAAAAAAAAGGAATTGAAAATGGTCGTGGGTACATAGGTATCTAAATCCTTATTCTAGAGGGGCGGGGTGTTCCCTACTCGTCGGGGACCCACTGGCCGGATCCCGATAGCCTAAAGGGGTTATATATGTGTATGGTGAGCAGATATTCGTGAGGAGTCGTTGTACTATGCGTCCCTCCGAGGGTTGGCGTTACCCCTTTTTATGGTAGTATGACTTCCGTGTTGATGAGCTGTCTAGGCTTTCCCAACTCCCGTTTGGATCGCTGGCCTTGGTTCGCGCGGTGCACGGTGGTTCTGGAGGGGCTGGCAAGGCCAGTCGGAGTTCTTCTACTCCGTGAATCTCGGTGGTCGGGCGGCGGTGACGCGATCGGTGGTGATCATGTGTCTCCCGCGTCTCTTCCACTGCAACCATTGTTGGTCTGGTGTCGGTCAGGGCGAGGTTGAACGTTGTTCCCTCGCTCCATTTGTTTTCGATCGACTCCTGTTTCCCTGTAATCTTTTTACACAGTATTAGTTTGAGGAGGCTCCCCCCCAGGGAGAACCTCCTCGCGACAAATATGGCGGTGATCAGGGTGCCTAGGGACGCGATGCCGAAGATTGCGGATCTTTCAATAATTTGGATCCGCCGTTCTACGTGCTGTTTTTCGGCAATACCTTTCGCTCGCGTCACGATTTCGGCGAATCGGACGCCGCTAGCCGTCGTTCGTGATTTCGCGCTTGTTTGTCCGGTGCGGTTCGCCAATGACGATCCTACGTCGGCGATGGCCTCAGTTAATTTCATTTCGGGGTCGCTACTTACCCACATAGCGGTAATATTGAGGGGCTGTCCCTCCCGAATCGCGGTCGACGTCCGCGTTTCGAATTTTCGATGCGCGCGGAGTGTGACCGTGTTCGTGCGTCCGACGCAATCGTGCTGCAGTGATAAGGCTCCGGTGCCTTCGATGAATACGGTCGCCGCGTTTGCCCCGTCGCATTTTACGAATACCGTTTGTCGGACGGGCGCTGAAAAGTACCACGTGTTCGATTTTCCCGCCCGTTTCCAAAATGTTGTCTCGCGCTTCTCGATCCGAACATCGCAACGGTCATAGGCGCGGAATTCCGGGTTCAGGTTGATTTGCACGGCGCAATCAGACTTGTCGGAAACGTCGTAAACGGGGGTCTCTGCCATACAGACCCGACCCAAGCGTGAGAGGTGACAACGCGCGATTTCCTCAATTCCTAAGCTGACGTATGTTCTCAGGTCGCAACTCATCGCCGTGTAGGCCGATTCCGGCTGAATGTAGGAAAATCTCGCTCTTCATCATCTGGACCCTGTCGTCCAGGAGGTTGTATTGTCCCGCTAGGGTCGCGAACTCATCCGTCAGATTCGCCATGCTTCCGCGAATCTGGGAGAATTCGGCGCCCATCAGAGAGGTTTGGTCGGCGAGGAGGATAGCGAGGTCTCGCGTGTTGTTTCCGATGGCTTCGATGTGATCGTTGATCCGTGCCTCGTCCTCCTCGTCCATCGTACCCCAGAGGAACTTGCTGATCTTCCCTCCAACGCTGATCAGGGCTCGTCGTCTCCGGTTCCCGGAATGCTTTATCGCGGTTTTATTCGGTTGAAACGTGTGCGCGCTTGATTTTGTTTCGGTGGACTACCTTGGTCCGTGTTTCAGAGATTCTTAGCCGAAGGTTGTATGGTTCGATTAATTCGATGATTTCGTACGGCCCTGTGTATTCGTTGTCGAGTTTTCCGTACCTCGGTTCGTTTATCAGGTAAACCCTCTCTCCTACTTTGAATTCCTGAGAATTTGCTTTCCTATCGTAGTATTTCTTGGAACGCTCTTTTGCTGTCAGCAGTTCGCTCGTGTGCGTGTCGCTTTTGTTCGTATGCGCTCCGCAAGTTCTTGGAAGAACGAATCGTAGGTTAAGATTTCGTCTGGCTCCGGATAGGTAGAGGGAAGTCGCGCTCGCATTCCGAAAACGAGCTCGTGTGGTGTGTACCTCGTTCCTTCGTGCACGCTCGTGTTGTGTGCCATTGTCGCGTACGGGAGCCACTTGTCCCAATCGCGGTCGGTTGCTTCGTTCTGTTTCAGATATTCTGCGAGTCCTTGGTGACTTCTCTCTACGCTGCCGTTCGACTGCGGGTGATACGCGGTCGTCTGTACCTGTTTGATTTTAAAAATTTTGGACAGTTGTTTCATCGTCTCCCCCACGAAGGCCCGACCCTGGTCGGTGAGTACTACGCGGGGCGCTCCGAAGATTGTGATGAATTTAGCTGCGAATCCCTTTGCACCGTCGAGGGCTGATCCAGACGGAAGTGGGATCGCTACCAGATATTTCGTTAACAGGCATTGAATCGTTAGGGCGTACCGATTCCCTGACCTTGACATCGGCCTTGGCCCCCATAGATCTACTCCTACTTAATGGAAGGCCGCGGCGGGCGTGTCGGTGATGACCATGGGCATTCGCGTTTTCTTCCTCACCAGTTTCGTCCTTTGACATGCCTCGCACCTCTTGATTGCGTCCCCTATGTCTCGACGCATGTTCCACCAATAATATCTTTCCCGTATCTTGTCGCAGGTTTTCGTCACTCCTTTGTGCCCCCCGTGACTCGACGCGTGATACTCGCGAATCAGGTCGTTTCGCGTGTCCGGCGGTGGCACTATTAAATACTTGGTACAGTATGTGATTCGAATGGGGCTGTCTAGGAACGCGAGGCGGAATTCCCTTTTGACTTTCTCCCATGCGTATCCCGGAATGATCTCATACTCCATCGCAACGTTTAACTCGTTACTTCGTTTCGCGGAAGCTAGCGCGTAAAGGTTTTGTATCGCGGTTACTATGTTTTTCTCCTCGATTTCTTCCTTGTTTCGTTTTTTGATGACGACTCCGTACGTCTGAGTTCCCCGGGCTTTTTGATATATTACTTGCCCAACTCTTGGTTGTTGATCGTTTAAAAATTTGGTGTCTATGTATCTTTTTTCGATCAGAGTTAGTACGTGTCGAGGGATGTTCTTGAGATCTTCTCTGAGGAAATACACGATATCGCCCCTACGCTCGGTCGGCGGTACGTTTTCCGTGCAACGCCACCTCGGTTCTCCGCCGTTCCCGGCGGTTTTCGAAATTTTCCTCGCTATCTCGCGTACTTCTCCTCGGTCTTCCAAACCGCTGACGCTGCTATCCGTTGCTCCTCGGTCTTCGTCGTCTGACAGGTTGCGTCGGTGGTCCGAGTTGTTGTTATGCTCGTTGGTCTCCGCGACCCGAGGAGGTGTCGCGTTACTCCGTTCGCCCGTGCTCCTCGGTTCTTTTACCAGGAGCGGAACGTAGTGGTTCCAGTTCTCCAGTTGTACATGAAGGAAGGGCGCCGTCTCGTTACTTACAAATTTGTTGTACTCCACCCGGTCTGACCCGTATTTTACATGGACGCATATATTTACTCTCGCGTAGTCCGCAAAGATTTCGAGTATATTTTCATCCCCGAAATCGTCCTTACTCTCTAAAATTGTTCGCGCTACCTTCGGATTCGCGCAGCGTTCTAACGTATCGTGTTGTCGCAGAGCGTTTCTGAGGTCTTGCGGTGACATTTGCCCCCCGCAAAGTTTGATCAGTGAGTCGAACAGGCAATTACCGTCGCTCGTCACGTTTCTGAACGGTGTGAGTCGTAGGTGTGGTTCGGCGCATCTCATGTCGCCACTGCGGACCACTGGGGTATGCTCGTTCGCGCGGGCTACGTCCTGTCTGTGCCCAACTTCTTCGTTTAGCGTGCGTTTTGTCAGCTGGTTGGGAGCTACGGATCGCTGTGCCTTAGCATTGGGTCTGTCTAGCGTCACGGCTCTTCTGTCTTGCGCCTCGTCAGCGCGATAAGCGACGTCGGTCGAGGTCACCGGCTGATTCGTCCGGCTTATCTCGGATGTTTGTGTCACCTTTTCCCTCCACCGCGCGCGTGGTCTGGCCCAATCACGCGTGGTCGTCTGGACGTCGCCTTCCTCTGTTGATCCCCCGGGGTCGATGATCTCCGGTCTTTTTCTAATTGACTTTCTCGTTATACCTTTCGTGGCAGGTTCTGTTGTGTTACCACGGAGTTTTTTTGTGCCGTCCAATTCGGTTACGCTCGTCCTTGTGTATCTTGACGATATTTGTGACGGCCGTTCGGTTTCGTCGGGGTGATGACTCGGATGATATACCTTCCTGGGTCTTCCTCTGCGACCCGTGCGTTCGATTTTCGGTCTTCCCCTGCCTCGTCGTGGTTGTGATCGGTGGGCCCGATCGCTCGCTTTGTCTGTGCGGGGGATTTTCTTTTCCGTGTTGATCGGGTCAACGATACGGGGCATTTCCCTTCCCGTTTCTGTGTCGCCATCCTCCGTGGCGGTTGCCGTTGAGGATCCGTGTGGTGCCGTCGCCTCGTCTGTTTGGGCGGTTCTCGCACTTTCCGGATCAAATATACGGGGTATCTCTCCTCCCGCGTTTGGTGCGTCGTTGATACTGCTTTTCCTCGTCTTCCTTCCTTTCTTGCTCCTTGGCGCTTCTTTGCGGCTGCTACCTTCTTCGCTTTCCGTCCCGGGGACGTATCCGTCTGTAATCTCTCCGTATGGTGAGGTGCACCCTTCACCGCCCTCGCTTGGGTTCCCTTTATCTCGATCGCTGCTCGTTCCGGCGACCTGTTCGATTTCTTCCCTTTGAATGCGCCTTTTTTGCCTGGGCGCTGCTCTTCCACTACTTAATTCCTCGGTTCTCCACGCTCGCGCTCTTCGTTTTCGGGCGAGGCGTGGCATTTCTTCGTCCATTTCGGTGTCCTGGTCCGAACCGTGTCGGGCGTCGGTCGCCGCGACGCTTTCTTTTGTTTCGCTCCCGTTTAACCGCTTTTCCTTCCTCGCTGCCGGATTTCCACTTTCCGTTTCATCGGTCGAGCGTATCCGTTTCCGTTGTGCCCGCGTGAACCGCGGTGGTAATTCTGTCATTTCGACGGCTTGATCCGATCCGACTTGATCATTCGTGTTCTTACCGCTTTCTTCTATTTCTTTAGCATCGACCCCTCTCTGCTTCCTTGGCGCTGGATTTCCACTGCCCGATCCGTCTGTGGATCGGTTACGGGTGGCGTGCTGATGCCACCCTTTTGATTTCTTTAACGGCCGGTTTTGGTCCGTTTCCTTTTACTTCACCATGAGGACGTGGGGTGTATCCCCTTCCTCCGTTTTTTCGTGGAATTCGTCCGCCTCATAGAAATCTAACCGCGGTCTGTTGGGGTCGCGCTCCCCTTCGCGTAGTACCGGATTTCGTGATAGCGCGTCGGCGTGCCCCTGATGTGCGCCCGATCGGTACTCGACGTCGTAGTCAAAATCTTCTAGTTTGATCCGAAAACGGTGGAGACGTAGCGCGAGGTTCTTCATATTCTTGGACCATTTCAGTGGCTGGTGGTCAGTTACGATAGTAAAGCGGTTTCCGTATAAATACGGTCGAAATTGTTCGGTTGCGTATACCGCTGCTAAGATTTCCTTTTCTCCTACACTATACCTAGTTTCTGCCCCTTTTAACGTGCGCGAGGCGTATGCAATCGGTAGGTCTTCTCCTAACTTTCCCTGGCTGAGGATTGCCCCGATCGCGTAGTCTGACGCGTCCGTAGTGACGATAAACGGTTTCGAAAAGTCGAGTCCTCGGAGTATGGGCCCTTCGCACAATTTATCTCTTAATGTTTCAAACGCTTTCTTCTGGGCTTCGCCCTATACAAATTTTTCGTTGCGCTTAAGTAATCGCAGTAAAGGAGCTGCTATCTTCGCGAACCCTTCGATGAATCTACGATAATAACCTACTAACCCTATGAATTGCTTGATTTTCTTTGCAGAGTTCGGTGGTGGGTAATTTCGGACAGCCTCGACTTTTTTTGGATCGGGTTTGACGATCCCTCCCCCTACGACGTGGCCGAGGTATTCGGCTTCCTTTCTCAGGAGGAAACATTTTTCCGGCGCGAACGTAAGGTTCGCGTCGTCGATCCGTTTCATCAGGCGGCGAAACTTTACTTTGTGTTCGTCCAGATCCTTGGCGTAAATGATGATGTCGTCAAGGTATACCGCGAGCTCGATTCCCTGGAGTCCGGCTAGCACCAGGTCCATCAGCCTCTGGAAGGTGGCGGGACCGTTCCGAACTCCCATCGGCATACGGGCATATTCGTAGTGGCCGTTTGGTGTTGAAAATGCTGTTTTGTGCATATCTTCCTTGGCCATCGGTATCTGGTGGAACCCTGATTTTAGGTCGAGCGTAGAGAAGTACTTCGCTTGTCCCAGCTGGTCCAGAGCGTCGGTTATTATCGGTAGGGGGTACGAGTCGTGCGTTGTTTTTTCATTTAGTCCGCGAAAATCGACGACCAATCTCCATCGCTTCTGTCCGTTCGCTCCCACCTTTTTTGGCACTACCCATGCGGGTGAGTTGTACGGGGAGGCGGAAGGTTTAATTATCCCTGCCTTTAATCCTTCTGCTACGTGTCGGTTAATTTCCTCTCGAAGTAGCGGTGGCTGTCGGAATTGTCTCGTTCTTACTGGGAGATCGTCGGTGGTGGGGATGTGATGGGACAGCACGGTCGTCGCTGGCAGCGGGTCACCGGGTAGGGAGAACAGGTGACCATATTCGTGGATTAATTTTCTCACGTGGTTGTTTTCTTCTGCGTTCAACCCCTCTCGCGGAAGAATTTCGAAGACTTCGTCGGTCCGGTCTCTCCTCTTCGTTGCGTTTACCGTCGCTATTTTTCCTTCGCTGTTTACTTCACCGAGGCCGATGGTCACGTGTTCCTCGGTCGCCGCTCGAATTTGTTCGCATTCGGTTAGTTCGAACACCGGTACTTCTATCGTGATCGCCTCCTCTGATGTGTTTATTGCGTATAGGTGCGCGACTCCGTTATCTACGTTCACGATGCAATTCCCCATGTAGATGTCGGGCCCGGCGTTGATCGAGGGTAACATTCCTACTCCTATTTCTGGGTTGGCGACCCTCACGTATACCCTGTGCTTGCTTCGCGCTGGAATGGTGAGCCCTTCCCCTTTTCGAAACGGGTATGTGTCTTTTCCTACGCTATATGTTCGTTGGCTATAGGAGATTGTAGCTTTAAATTTGGAATGGAATGTCGAACCTAGTATGGCGCTCTGTGAAATCGGAAAATTGTCGTCGACGACGTGGAATTCGCACCGTCGACCGTCCAGCATAAGGTCGACTCGTCCGTGAGTCGTTGATTTTCCGTCCGTAATTCCTACTAATTCCCGTGTATCGTTTGCGTATACTGGTACGTTCGCTACGCTTCCTCTCTTGATCAGGCAGATCTCGGCGCCAGTATCTACCAAGAAATCTGCTCGTCCATTCCGGAAGTCGTCGCTGTATAGTTCGATCGCGGGGGCGGCGACGAGCCGATTTCCTTGAATCTCTAGGATTCCGTTTACTCGTTGAGGCCGCACGGTCGCATGTTCGCGCTTGGTTGTACGCCCGGGCTCGGTCCTGACGTGTCGGGCCGAGCCCTCTCCTCGTGTAAATCGCGCTGAAAACTTTTATTATGATTTCCGGCTTGTCCCTGCGCGTTCGGTTCGTATGCGTTTCGTCCCGGAGCTCCCGAGTTGTATCCCCGTGGTTGGTATCGCCCGTGCCAGCCACCCTGATGGTCCGTTCGCGAATTGTTTGCGCGGTCTTGCCAAGACCCGTTTCGTATCTGTCGTTGGTTGCGTGGATCGTTTGAGCGCTCGTTCCACGATTCCGACCCATGATTCCAGTGGTTTTCCCGGGGTCCGTTGTGTCGGACCTGGTTGTCGTGAGGGCGTGATCCTCTGTAGTTACCGCGGCCTTGGGCGGTACTTTGTCTAATTTCCCTGATCAATGTATTGCATTCGGCTTGGGTATGACCCTTATTCCTACAGAAATTACACCGCTTACTCGTATCGCGCCAGAGCGGTGTTTGCGCGCCGCTAGCGTTGTCGCTTTTTCCTATCGGGGCGTCGCGTATCCACTGGAGGTCGCGTTCGATCTTGTCGACAAGAAACCTGGCCTCCGATAAAGTCGCGGGGTTCCCTGCTACTAGTCGTGTATCGACGTCTGTTTTTAAGCCTCTACGAAACGCTCTAAGGGCTATTTCCTCGGCTTGTTCTATCTTCGCTGTTCGCGCACCCTCGGAGGTGTCTGTTCGTGTTCGCACCTCGATACGGAGATTCTCGTAAATCGTCGCTATTCGGGCCCCGTAAGTCGCGGATGTTTCGTTAGGGGTCGGATGGGCTCGGTATAACTCTTCCATCCAGTACGAATCCCCTCGTTTCCCGTCGAACACCGCATTTAGCCTAGCTACTACTTCGTCTAGCTTCTCCATACTCATTACTGCGATGGGGAAATCCGCTGCGGTTCCCTTAAACTTCCTGCTTAGGGATTAGACTACTAATTTTTTCATCTCTGGAGGGACCGACGCGACCGCGTTTTTACACCACTGAATAAATGGGATTAGGTGGTCCGGGGACCCATTGAAGTTCGGTATCATATCTAACGCGTCGCGAAGGTGTCCGTGCGCGTTTCCCCGGTGAGCCATCGCCGATGTATCACCCTGTGCTTGCGGCGGATTCGTTATGTTATTTACTTGTTCCATTTCTCCGACCGACGTCAACGTGCCCTCGTCGGAATCGCTGTTTAAATGCGGTTTGCTTTCGCGACGCGCCCACGGATCGAAGGGTGAATGATTTTCTCCCGTCGATGAAGTTTCGGACATTCGATATTCGGATGCACCGACGTCTAATTTAGGCGCACTGATCACACAATCAAGTTAAGTTCGTAATAATGTAAAGCGGGACTTACCCAAAAAGGTTCCATACTCGGAAGAGGCAGAGGGCGATTATCATTCTCTTTCGTCCTCTTTTCGGTTTCTTTGGTATCCTGGTCGTTTCCCGTCTCTGGGTTCGTTAAATCCTTATGGTCACTTCCCGTTGTGACACTTGTGGGTTAATCAATTAACCCACTCACTTTGTCACCAAAATATAAAAATTTCACCTTTCGCACACACCCCACACTTAGCATCAAATTGTTACGAACGCGATCGTTGGATGTTGTTTTCGCGTAGTAACGGTCGTTCCGAGCGGTTAGAACGTCGATTATTCAGAGTTCGGGGGAGCTGCGCGTACAACTCTCTGAGTTGTTTTAAGGAAGCGACGGGTTCGGTTGTAGTTCGAGACGAGTAATTGGGAGAAAATAGTATCAATTGGGTTTATTCATGAGCTTGCCCTACCCCACGACCTTACAATATGTTGATAAAGCGACTCTAATATGAGGACTTGTGATATTCGTGCGATATGAAAACTTGGTCGGTTAACAATTAGCAAGATCAGCGAGAGGACTGTCTTGGATGATCGTTCGGCGATGACTGCCTTCGGGACCCTTCGTGCGGCCCACGACGGTTCGCGCAATGATTCCTAATTCAGGAAAAGGGTCTTGTTCACTCGCCGCAGAGCGCTCTCCGAGAGTTCTGCGGCTCGGTGGAATCTGCTGATTCCGCGGAAAGGTGTGGGATCTGTTCCAACGGTCTTTCCCATGATTCGGATTCCAGGTCGGCGGAATCCGTTGGTAGCGACTGGACCGTTGGACGGTGGGCGAAGTCCGTCCGTAACAATTATCTTAAACCAGATAACTTCTGAAAAACGATTTTCAAATATTCAATCCATACCTCGGTACAACAGCTATTTTGAATAAATAATACGTAAATAACGCCAATTGAGAAACAACCTTACAATTAGTTATTTTGGCAAACGACCCGGAACACCAGTTCTGCCACGTATTAAAATCAATAATAGTGATACCAGCATCGATACTACGTAAATTAGTTTATGCAAAACCAATTTAATAGCTACAATGATTGATCTAAGCTTGGAAATACGAAAATTCCGTGTACTGTCCTTAATAATCTAGCAACCCATTATACTTTTGATCAATCTGATGAAAGTCATTCAAAATGTGACGGTACGATCAAACAGCTTTTATTTCCTATGTCTGCTTGTCAAAAACCCTAAATGTTTAGAAAAATCAAAAAATAACGCGCAAATGATTATGCGAATACTTTTCGTTTATCATCAGTATGTCGATGGTCAAGCTATGATAAGTTGCCCAGTTTCGTAAAGAGCGTATTTTTATCGACAGATTTCGAAAGGCATTTGCATTATTTCTTGTTCTTTGGTATGGGAAGTTTGCCTTCGACTTACCCATCGAGTCATAGATGCAATTATTTTCACTGTGTTCTACAAAGACCAGAAGAAACTTTCGACTTCTTAGCAAAATTGTAAATGATATATAACCCTTCGCGGTCACCGTGGGTGAAAACGACCCTACGCCATATTCAGGCCGAAATTACTATAAGTTGTTGGCGATCACGGGGACTAGCCTGCCATCTAATGGTGCGCCGGGGGTCCCTGCGTAAGTAGAGACTAGGGTTGAAGGAATCATTTCAGCAGTTCCTGTGTGACACGCAAAAGGTAAACACGGTCCGACCGCTGTCATTCTTAATTATCTTTTCTGAGACACCCGCTATGGGGATATTTTTCCCACAAACTAACATGTCTCAAGAGTATTCATCTAAGATTTTATGGAAAAAAATTAAAAATTGATGAAATTATGATTTTTTGAGTAAAACATTTCTGTCACGCATTGACCCCTCTTTGATTTGTTTCGTCATTTAAAAAATTCGACAAAAATGTTCAACTAATATTTTTACATTTTATAGTGTTTAAACTAACATCCTTAATTTTTATACGTCATTCGAAACGATACGGTTAACGCGGCAATCGTTCGAAAATGATTGGGTCATTGTGACCCCAGTGTGATCTGCGTATTACAGAAACGGAGTGTGACCTCGAAGGGTTGAAATAATTTTTTGACAACTGTACCAGGTCTAGTAAATTTCAGCAGGAAGCGATACAATATGGCGAGTGTCTGTCGATCCTGACAAAGACGCGATTAATTTGATTGAAACCAAATCAAATATATCAATTTTGAAAATTGCATTTCCTCGAAGACGCTTGAATCAGTTTTCATGAAATTGATCACGCTTCACTCATAATCTTACGGAAGGTCTGCTAGTTAGCAGGTGTTCTGTATGTTGAAAATATCGGTTACAACGTCTGCTTCATTTTCCACCATTCATATTATCATGGCACAAATAATTCTGGGAATACTTTGTTCCAGGATTTGTGATTGGTATCCCCAGACCGCAGGATGGACAGCGATATGACTGATAACGTTGGACTTCGAGTCATAGCAGAAGCTACCAACAATTTCACTGGTGTTTTTGCCAAGGCAAGTATTTGGAGAAAACATGAAAACTGGGACGAAACACATGAAACCTGTTATTGAGACGGGTTTTGTTAATTTCCCAATCTTCGGAATTCCAGACCGTATCGGAAGGAAATCCCGACAATCTCGTCACTTCTCCATGGAGTCTTCTAGCTGTTTTGGCAATGGCTGCTTACGGAGCTGGCGGTCGAACTGCTTCTCAGATGCGATCGGTCCTCAGAATTCCTGAGAACGATGCCTTAGGCTACTCGGGTTTCAATTCTATCATTGACACTTTAAACGTGAGTCCACTTAAAATAGCATCTGAAAGCGGCAATCTTCGACTTATTATTTCGTGCTTTGATTCTCACGCGAACTATTTACGCAGGCAGTGGACCACGTGGAATTACGAACTGCCAATAAAATATTCGTCGACGCTGGATTCCAAATAAAACCCGAATACAAAGCTTTGACTACCACCAGATTTCGTTCATCGATACAGGAATTAGATTTCTCTAAATCTGTCGCTTCAGCGAATACTATCAACAGTTGGTGCGAGGAGCAAACCCATAACCGCATTAAGGACGTGGTTTCGGAAGATGATTTTGACGGAAGTACGAAGCTTTTTCTAGTCAATGCCGTATATTTTAAAGGAAAGTGGTTGAAGCCTTTCCATCCATTGCACAGTCGGGATAGAGAATTCTTCATCGATGAATCGAATCATATCAGCGTTCCTATGATGAGTATACGAGACGAATACCGACATGGATCTCTTCCAGAACTGAACTCAAGATTCATCGAGCTAGTTTACGAGGTACGGTCTCTTCTATCTAGCCACGTTTGAAAACGATGCTGATCCTGGATCTTTTAGGGGGAAGAACTGAGCATGATACTCGTTCTACCAAACGATAAAACCGGACTCCGTGCTGTCGTCGATGGACTACAAGGCTTTAGCGTGCCGCACATCTTGGAACAAGGACATGAAGGCGAGGTTGATCTGTTTCTACCGAAATTTAAGATCGAAACATCTCTTGAGCTGCGGGAAACGTTAGAAAAGGTAGCATCGTATTCTTCACGGAATGTTAGAAGTACGAAAAATGTTGGAACGGAGTTTCTTATAGCACGTTACACTCCAAACACTTCGAGAATGAGAGCTTGGCCGAAAAATGTGTAAGACTAACAGTTACGATACTTTTGCTATAGTACGTTATTGCCATGTAATTAGTGCAGAGCAGTGCAGTTACGTGCGTATTTACAAGCGTACGTCTATGCACAGGTGTATTATCGCAGTATAGACCGGCTGTCTTAGAATGGCAAGGAAAAATGGATTTTTTTTGCAACATTTTTTTGCTAGTTCAGTTGTTCGTCATTTGTTCTTCGATGTTCGACCACATTTTTTTCTTGCTATGCTGTTCCACGCATGCGAAGTGTTATCATTGTAATTTAAAAATTGCAGAGATCATGATTGCATTGAAAAATGAATTGAAAATACAAATAACGAATAAGAAAAAATAATGTAATCGAACATCGAAGAACAAACGACTTAAAACTAAATTAACAAAAAATGTATTTAAAGATAGTTGTGTGACGTACGACGTGCACGTCAGCTGTATTCGCGTATCCGTATGTGTATGTGTTCAGCAAACTGTGCTCGTCATCATACTCGTAACCTCTCCTCACTATTATCAGCCTCTTGCATTTTTTGTTATTTTTCATTCAACTACTCGGTCAATATTCATAATCGTGAATTTTTGCGAAAAACTGCTGCGCATTTTTTTCGGGAAACGGCTATCCTTAAAAAATGGTATCTCATATAATATTAAGGAGGGGGGAAACTGCCAACCCCATAAATAACTTATGAGCTACAAATATGAAAATTAACAATTCATCGCGAATCATCGTCAAATCAAAAAAAGGAAGTCTTTCAACCCCATAAAACCCCATATAGAAGACAAGATCCACGAAAAATGATCTGCACGACCAAGCATCCGCTTGATAAATATTCACGCGCACGCGTGCGTGGCTATGTTGTTACCGCACCCAACCCAACCTCGTAAAATCCCATAAAAAATGTCGTTGTACAGTGCTCTTGTTGACATATGAGGATTATCCTAGATCGCCTCGACTTTCACAAGTTCTAGAACTTTTGTTTTTTAAAAATCTTTTTTGTCTTATTTTTGCCTTTTTTCATATTTCAACACTCCCCTCTCTTCAATACTGTGCGTAATATCATTGTTTATCGTTAACAAATATTTCATCGTAATTTAGAGCAGTTTTTTGCAAAAGTCCACGTTTCTAACTACTTACCGATCACTCTTAAACGTTGTTAGTTCATTATTTATCTGAACTGTTATTCAATACAGAATATATAGGGAAAAGAACTCCGTTCCAACCGCGTGTCCCACGACATCTTTTGGGTGTCTTATTCATGAACCATAATAAAACTCGTTCACGTTCGTCGTAGATGGGAATGGTTGAGATGTTCAAGTCAGAAAGTGCTGATTTCTCTGGTATTTCTGACGAGCCATTAGTCATCAGCAAAGTCATTCAGAAAGCGTTCATCGAAGTCAACGAGGAAGGTAGCGAAGCGGCTGCGTTGTCCGGTCAGTATCGAAACTATTTGTTTCAGTTTCATCGAAATTAACAATGAGTTCTCCGAGCGCGATGGACAATATGTTTCCATCAATTTGAATAATTTTATTGCAACATCGACTGATATCAGATGCTCTTAGTTACAACGCCCAAGAAATATATAATTATTTATAAAAAATATATCATTATTTCGGGTTAATTTTTTATATATAATTATATAAGATCTTATTCTGTCGGGCTTATATCCTTAGCATATCAAATATGTTTTTCAATCCCTAGATTCCGAGATATGATATTTTTTTTTTTCAGCTGTGGGTATTGCACTTGCAAGCGCACATTGGCAGGCACCGGAAGAATTCGTGTTCGATCGACCGTTCAAATATTTCATCTGTCATCGTAAAAACGTTGCGTTTCCGTTGTTCGAGGGAGTCGTTCGTAGACCAACTTACGATTAAACATAGACGTGGTCTACATCTGCTTACTGCCTACTGCTTACTGTGCCGAGAAACATCGAAATGATTCCAAAATTGTATCAATTATATATTTTATTCCGTAGTGTGTTTTGATAAATTTTATGTTGCTGCCAGTCGTTATTCGATCTGCACTGTAGCAAAATTTGACTCGTATGTCATTTTTCACAAAATATCTTACTTAAGAAGACTCGTACCAGAAATTACAGTCACGTGCGATAAACAACCAGTTTCTCACTCTTCGAAGTACCTGCTACATTGATGAATGCATCGAGCGACCACGTGTTTGTCACATGATGAAAAAATGTTAGCCAATCAATTTAATAATCGTCTTTAATTCTACTTCGAAAATATCTGCTTGTTGTTTTGCACGTTGTTCACCTTGACACCAAACGAGTTTTGCTCAAATCATTTTCATTCGATACCGCTTATAAGAAATCCATGTGAATCTTTCGAGACATAATACATTTCAAATCTGAAAAATATTGTTCATCGTGAATCGTCCTTACCAAATAACCGTCTCCCAAATCGGTGCTTCGCGAACTTCCTATTATAGGAATTGTTTAATTTGGCACGGTTATATATAATATACGTATGCTTGTAGTATTCGTGCACGAATCGGTTTATGTCAAGTAACGTTGCGATATCCTGTTTAAGGGCTCAGAGGTAGTAGAGGCTTGAAGAAATGGTTTTTCCAAATAATGTTTTTTTGGCAGTGGTTTAATTTATTTTATAAAAGATACGATACAAAGTTACGTCTTAACTTAATTTCACTCAAATTTTCACAGCAAAAAGATTGATTGTTGATGAAATTATTGCCATAACTGCGTGTCAACTATTTGATACGATGGACTGAACTCCAAGCAGCCAAAAATTCTTTAAAATGTCGTTTTCTCTCAATTGTCCGACTATTTCTAACGTTTCAAACAATGCTACGTCAAGACACAGGCACGCAAGATTATTTATGATCAGAAAAAGTGAAGAACGAATTGTTGAAACTGTCAATGTTGTGAAAGTCGGAGTTCAAATAATAGTAGGCTACATCAATCGGTCGCCATTCAAATCAAGTGGATGGCTAATCATGCATGTATCTCTTTTGCAATATGATTATCTCCCTACGATAGCCGATAGTACAGAAGTCTGACTCTGTTATTCGTCACATTCATCTAATTCCTTCGACCGGGACTTGATGCAGGAACAGATAGTACTATCCGGCAATAACTGAAATTTCTAATCGCGCGGCGTTTCGACTAACCAGCAATGCTCGGTTAGGTGCCGAGAAATCGGTTGTGTAATAATTGTAATCCAGAATGACAAACAAGCGAGCGGTTTAAAGCAGGAGAGACAGCCGGCGCAGGTTTACACGTTTTGCGTTCTCCCTACTCGATTGACGATGTAGCTCATTGCTCTTACGGCTAGTGGTCGCATATGTTTGACAGACGTACAGTGTGGAAGGTGTAGTGATTTCAACCTGACGAATTTTGCATGTTGACTTTAAGAAATAGTAGATTCTTATTATTTGCTCGGTGCATCGAGTCATACAATCGTATTCTAATTATGAACTAACGGTATAATCCAATCAATTTGTTGTGACTTCTATGCAACTCTTCCTTTGACTTGACGATTACCTCGAAGGATGCTATCAGCGTGGAGAAATATCTGTGAGTGCTCGCTGTCATAAACGTTTACGAGACGCGGAATGAAAATTGAGTAAGATAATTTGATGATAGATCCGAGTTCTGTGTAATAAAGAATATTTGTTTCTTTATGGATATACAAAACCACAAAATGGTTACATGTGCTCGATTGATACGCTTGGTTCGAAAGCGATCATCAGGCATTACGAGACAGATAAATGGTACTTTTCACGTGTGATATTGATATTTGCGATTGCTGGGGAAGGTCACAATTTCAACTGAGCATAGCTTGAATTACCATGATGAATTATGATCATCATTCATCGTCCGAATAATCAGCCGACTGCAGGATGCAAGCATAGGTCTTTGATACGAGCGAAGTTCAAACGTAGTCCGGAAAGAGAAAGACGTTGCATTGAAGTTATCAAGAACGAAGACAAGTATTTATATGTCGGATTTATCAACAATCTTGGGTTATTCAATTCGTTAATGAGCAATGAATGTCGCCGATTTGATCGCTTTTCAGCAATTTATTAGAAAGGCGAAAGCTGTCAGTTTATTTAACACTCATTGCAATTGTTTGACTCGCGCGCAAATTCTACTATAACTTTCGCCTGTCCTATATACAAGAGCATATACGGGTTTTTCTCTGTAAACTGGGCGACTCTTCTAAGAAATCTGTCTCGGCAACGTTTTTGCTTATATATTTGATCAACCTCGTTCAGTGAATATATATCTACTAATAAATATTTACTAATAAACAATAGACGAACCAAAAATATTTCTATTACCTCAGAAAATATGGACCATTTTCTGGAATGGTCGATACAGGCGACTGCTGCCTACGACAGGGGACCATATATCAAATGAAAAATACCATTTCAGTACCAGAATTGAATATCTTTTATTTTCATAAAACTTTAGAACTTAGGAATTACGTAATTGAGCAATAAAGAAACAAAAAATAGTTTTTTTAAAGTATTCTACTCAAACTCAAATTTCAACTTTGAAATCATAATATGTTATTAATAAAAGTTGAAGTAAATTGATTGATCTTTGAAAGTTGTTCGAGGCATTTTATTATTTAATCAGTTCCTAGAAGAGTTATCGACCGAATTAAAGAAACCTGTTCTATAAATGACTCATAAATCGCAAACGGTAGACTTTATGAAAAACATTATAGGAAATAAGAGATGGGGAACTTTATTCTCTACAATAGTCAAGATCGCGCATTACGCACCATTGGAATGTGTCCGCATTTTGTGATTTTATACTCCGTAATTGATACTACATCAGATTAAAGGAACAAAAATTGCCGGTGTAATTCAGTGCCAAGTTAAATCACCTGTTGACTGGCCTATGTTGAGTCCGACAGGGGACTGCTTGATTGACTTCATCAAAAGGGAGCACAATATAGAATTATCTCATGTTATATCGCTTTACACAGGAAATATCTATCCATTATAGCGATAAAAAGTTTATAAGGTATGAATATAGTACTTAAAAACAAACGAAAATAATCCTCACCGGAGGACTGTTCGCTATCAGATAACGATGTGACTTCCACAAAGGGGCGCTCGTGTAGCACTAAATAAAATAATATTCGAGCAGCAATGGAAACGACCGTGCAAACTTCAGATTGTTTGCATTCTGTTGCGCGTAATCATGGATATGTTTAACTTTTAGAACACGTGACTTGGGATTCAAAATATAGACAGGGGAACTATTCGCAAAATGCGGAGATAAGCTTTAATTTACCGTTTTAATATCGTGAAGTAATATTTCGAAAAAATAGACAGGTCTTATTGACAATGAAATAATATTGTTTGAATATTCAAACAAATTGATTGATTCCAATAGTTATTGTCTTAACTAATTTAATCTGAGGTGACCATATTGCTTTGGTGACACGACAAGAGACTGTTTTTTTGAGTACTTTGAACTCGTCTTTGGTACAATTATGTTTATTTCAATGGATATTGTAATTTTTTTTGTATAATATCGGCCTGCAAAAGTGAGTTTCCCAGTTTACAGAAAATCACCCATATACTAGATGGGCGTTCCACCCCAACTCGAGCAGTGCTAAGCCCCGATCATTTCAAAATCATTTCACGTTTTTTCATTCTACTCGGTTAAAAACGCAATCCGATTTTTTTTCAAATTTGTTCATTGAACCACGCATTCCGTATAAATATTTCAAGTCGATTGCAAATGCCCATGTTTAAAAATTTGTAATAATTCTCAAAAACTCAGCGAATAACGCGAAACACCCGCCGTTATTTTTGAAATCTTGAAACCGACAATTAATACAGGGTCAAATCGTAAGCGCATCATCGAATTGGTGCAACCGAACACTTACAAGTAAATTGATCCTTATTTGACGCTTACGAGTTGATCCTGCGTTGATTTTGGGTTTAAAAATGTCAAAACTCCGCAATAAGTGATAAAAAAATAGGAAAAAATTCGGCCTACGTTTTACTTAACGTGTTTCGTGTCATTCACTGGATTTTTGAGATGTTTTTTAGATTACAAAAAATGGGCATTAGCAATCGACTTGAAATATTTAGCAAAAATAAGTGGTTGTTTGAAAAAATTTGAAAAAAATTCACGTTTCGTTTGTTACCGAGTAGAATATTAAAAAATAGCCTGAAATGATTCCAAGTTGGTCGGGGATTAACATTGGTCGAGTTGGCGCGGAAAGCCCCACCTGCACTCAATCTCTTCGAAAAAATTAAAAGCAATCAGACTTCGGTTTTCAAGCGTCTATTGAAAGTACATCGTTGTACCTCAGGATATGCGAGCAGGCTGGAACTAGGGCGATCGCATACATCGACAAAAAATTTTAAACGAAGATTAATATGTAGTTCTGAATGTGGACAAAGCGGATCATCTGAAAATATGCGTAGCAAAGTATCTTTCCCTTATGGGATATGATGAGAAAAACGTCAAATATAACTGGGTACGTCAAGGAACGCAAGGAATACGTAAGGAAGCAGCGGTTTCTAAAAAAAACGCACTGCAGAATTGTTACGATCTCTCGGTCGTAAAAGCATCGAGCAAAAATGATGTTCGTTAATTATATCTTGAACTCATGTGAAGTTATAGGGATTGATCTTGTACGCTCGATTACAGAATGTACCGAATACAAAATCAAAGATCCGACGAGCTGATAATCAAAATAAAAAAAGTGAAAAAAAGCGTTGGGCGTTAGACATTTCAGTTTATAGCGATAGATAATTTTTTCTCAACCACGTCTCAGGTATTTGAAGATTTAGTATGGGCCAGTCGTGTTTATATCGCACGATCAGAGAATTCCAGACTTCCATTGTAAACTTTGGATGAAGTTGAACAATAAAGATACGGTCACTAACCGATTTGATAACGAGTCAGTCTGTGGTATGATCGAATTCCTATCAATGTGATTGAAAATCATATACCTGGCCTGATCATTAGTTATTAAAAAAATGGAATTGAAGAACGTCTGGAGAAAATTAGTCATTTGCTGCGTTATTCTTTACTCGTGTGCCGGACTGAATGTTACGAAGCTAGATCTAGCAGCTTTGCAATTTACTGATTTTACTTCTGTTCTCATGAAATCCTCTGCTTTTCTGTTAACGGTGATCAGTATTTTTGAAATGAATCATATTAATTGCCTCAGCATATTAAAAAAAAATTGTAATGCCAGACTGAGCGGTTATCTAAAGTACCGCTGATTGGAAACGATAGATTTCTATCAAGTTCCGAATAAATTGAATAATAATTACATCGGATTAATTATCAAGCCGATCATAGCTACAGTGATGAAAAATGTCAGACTTCCCGCGCCATTATCTTCAGAAATGGAGTACCCAGAGCTTGAGATTTTTATGTTTTGATATATTATTGATCAATTTCCACGTTCTTTATCGCAATCGTCATAGATTGACCGATTCGTACTACACTTCCGATACTATTCGTGTTTTGAAATAAGTTTGGCTGCGATGTGAAATTATTGATGACCAGTGACGAGAAGATTCTTCAATCGGCGATGATAATTATATCTTGAACCTTGAATGATATAGACTGGAAAATTATTTATTTTCTCTGGACCACATTTTTCATACGGGTGAACAATTATAATAGGTTATTAAACAATTCTGTCTAAATAGTTTGTTAGTTTGTCACAACTCCCAAAGAGATTCGATGTACATCACATTTTGATCTACGAACAGGAATGACGTCTATTATCATGCTGAAAAATTCTAGAGGCTAGTCTTTCCAGATGTCGCCTTGGACATCGTGATTTCCCATCTTCTCGTAGATCGCAATTCAATCTTACGGTCATTTGCTCTAACCGTCATCCATACTAATATTATAAATGTGAAAGTAACTCTGATGCAGTCTGTCTGTTACCTTTTCGTTTAGCTCGCTTTATGAGAAAAATTATTCAAGGAGTAACACGTAATCTTATGGGAAAATCGAATTATTGAGCATGTTTTGAATAACTTTCATAGTTCTAACGAAGAGATTTTCATGAAGTAATGATCCCTCAAAATTTCACAAAAATCTCTTCGGTAGAAATATGAAAAATATTCAAAATATGCCCAATAATTCGATTTTCCCATAAGACTACCTGTTAATTTTTGAATAATTTTTCTCATGCACGAGCTGCCTAAAAATTCCAAAATTCTCACAGCACCCTGAGACGATAGATTGCTACTCTTTTACAGCGTTTGAACGAAATCTCTCTGTTATCAGTTTTTAAGCAAAGCTCCCTTAAATGGTGATATTGGTGCTATTGCGATAATGATTGTGATATTGATGATACTGGTCTTTATTGATTATGAATTTGCTTATCGTCGAGAAAATTTTATACACATTCCTAACGAAAATTAGTGGGCCACCCAATTCTTGCTTCAAAAAATGTTCGAATTCAAAGTCTTTTAGATTCGGCAAAAAATTGGCTTAGTTAGTCGTTCGTCAAAGCACTTTAAGTCTTGAAGCTTCATCTTTCAGATGCTTACTTTCGATTGCGTTTATGTTTCTTTTATTTCGAGTTATGGTCCGTTGAACGATTTGCCGTCAAATTTGTGTATCGATGTTACAACTTCAAAACAACACACGGGGTCGGTCAGGATCGGAATTTCTATTTCAAGATAGTAATTTTGAAGCTCGGAATGTCTTCTTCGAAACTTTTTTTTAAATCGCTCTACAATTTTTTCTCATGGAGTTATGCGTTGCTAAGGCAAAAATGGTCTTTCAACTTTTGATCGCATGGCCTGTGCGAACGAGTTCTCGTATCGAGGTTTCCAAACATGGCCTTTGAAGCTCAAATCTTCATATTTTCGAAACCTTATTGCAATTTTCATTCGGTGACATTTTCAAGCCATGATCACCATCCAAACGTGGCCCTCCGAACCGCGAAATGGAAATTCGAACTTTGACGTCAGGTAGCACACGTGAAAATAGCGACACAGGTGGCCCAAGGTTACAACATCAACTTTGGAGTGTTTTCTTCAAAACCATATTTTAGAATTTGCTCTACGATTTTTTTTTCGTAAAGTTATTCGATTTCGCAAGCCGCGTACTGACTTGAGCATTTATGCGCGCACGAACGCTTTGGACGCACGAACGTTCGTGCGTCCAAATTTTTAGGGTTCTCATTCGTACGCACGAAATCTACTCACGAAACGATCCACTTGTGCGCTGTAACTGTGCGTGGTAACCAGTTGTGCTTGTACGAAGCTAATCACGTGATGTCGTCGAGAGAAAATATTATAATAGCCAGTGCAGCATACATTGTAATGCATAGCATTATACATAAAAAGAAAAAACAGAAACAATGTAAACGCTGGTGGATGACACAGTTATTCAGAAGTAGAGAAACCTGTAGTAGCTAGAATTTGCTGATGGATTTGAGGTTACAAGAGGACAGCGGACATTTCCGCAATTTCGTTCGTATGTCATCGCAGGATTTTGAATATCTTATTAATGGAATTGGCCCAAAAATGCAGAAAATCGATACTAGGCTGAGAAAAGCTATTTCCGTGCAAGACAGATTGGCGATAACCTTACGTTTTTTAGCAACGGGAGACTCGTACACGAGCCTCCAGTATCTGTTCAAAGTTTCGAAACAAGTAATATCCACGATTGTTCCTGAAATTTGTCGTGCGCTCATTCAGATATTGGACGAAAACTTGAAGGTAAGCATATTGTGAAATATTAATAGTCAATAAGTTTTTTTATTAATTTATTTATTTATTATTAATGCAGACAAGTTGAGCTGCCATCGGAAGTTGATGGAGATGGGAGGGGACGAGGAGTAGTTTGGAAAGGATGGGTGTCAAATTGATGTGAAGGGATAGGGTAATGCATAGTGGGGACATTGGGATGGTACATTTGGGAGGGAGGGAACGGGTGAGGGTTTTCGTATTTCCCCATATCAGCCTCAAACAGGTTATTAATTGCATGTTCGACTTGAACACGTGTCCTGGTACTATAACTCCTCAATTTGTTCGCGACATATTGGGAGTATATAGTAGAAGCGTCAGGCTGCTCATTTTTGGTTGTTATGGTCTCTTTCAAAATATGATAGGCGTCGTCGAGCCTAGCATCTTCTTTATCGTTTCTCTTCCTTTTTGTTGCCTTCGGAGTTTCAGGTGCAACGAAGGTTCCTTCGACCACACTATCCTGGTCGTTTTTGTCTGTCGTCTCGAAACTGGATGAATTATCTTCGAAGTTTGGTTCTTGATTTTCGTGGTCCTTCTGGAAATTCAAATAATATTAATTATTAACACCTATCATCAAATATCATCTATATCTAATTGGATGGCTTTATTATTTCCAGATTCCATCAACATCAGAAGAATGGCTGTCCGTTTCCGAGAGATTTGAACAATTGTGGAATTTTCCCCAATGTTTAAGATCAATGGATGGAAAGCACGTGGTGTTACAAGCACCTATAAACAGTGGCAGCGAGTTTTTTTAACTATAAATTCAATTTCAGCATTGTCCTATTCGCTATAGTCGATGCTGATTATAATTTCATATATGTCGACGTAGGATGTCAAGGTAGAATTTCTGATGGAGGAGTCTTTAAAAATTGTCAGTTTGCGAAAAAACTAGCTGCGAATAGTTTGAGCTTGCCAGAGAAGTCGCCTCTGCCACAAAGAAACAAACCGATCCCATATGTATTTTTTAGTGATGAGGCATTTGCTTTAAGTGAGAACTTGATGAAGCCATTCTCGGGCACTCATGCTAAAGGATCGGCTGAGAGAATTTTTAATTACCGGCTCAGTAGAGCACGAAGAGTGGTGGAGAATGTATTCGGACTTTGTTCGTCGGTTTTCAGAGTGCTACGAAAGCCAATGTTATTGGAACCAGAAAAGGCACAGCTGATCGTGATGACTATAGTTTATCTTCATAATTTTTTACGGAGGAATAATGATTCTCGAGCGATATACACCCCCTCGAGAAGTTTGGACACAGAATAAGATGGGACGTTAATAGAAGGTAGTTGCAGACACGACGAACAAATGACTTCGTTGCTACCGATTAGGAATATCCCTCGAAGATCAACTCTCAACGCCAAAGAAATTCGAAACGAGTTGAAAGAATATTTTATTACTGATGGACTTTTGGAATGACAAGACGGTCATGCTTAATAATTCATTAGCACTTACGTTTTGTGTATCGATCGTAGTTCGCGGTTCATCTTTGTCCAATAAAAAGTGCATCCTCTCGAACGCAAACCATTTTGAACGATAAATTTCTGTACAAGCTAAACAAAAATCAAATAGTTCAATAATTAATATCAGTTAACAATTTGTTTCTTGAACCTCAATATTTATGCATATTTATGATATTAAATAAACAAAATACATACCTTTCCGTGTTCCAACACTTTTCTCCCCTTCGCCTTTTCTCGCCGGAAAGATCCCAGCAAACTCGTCATTTTATGCTTTGCTTGGTTCACGTCGACACCAAGATTTTTCGATATTATTTCCCACGCATCAAATTTTTTATTTCGCGAGAAATCATGTTGGTGTTTGGATTCCCATAATATAGGGAACTTTTCGTACTCGTCGATTAATTGTAAGGAAATTTCATTCGACCATTCCATGTAAGCAGTTTGCGTCGTCTGCTCTCCAAACGCAACGCCGTTCGGACAAACGACGATCGGCGTCGAAAAAATACGTCCACACTGCGCACGCAAATCCTTTGACGGACCGACAAGCGACGGATCACGTTCGTGCGTCCTCAGACCCTACACGCACACACGTAAGCCCCGTACTGACTTGAGCATTTTGCGCGCACGAACGTTCGTGCGCGCAAAAATGCTCAAGTCAGTACGCGGCTTAACACATATGGACTTGAAGTTGTGAAATAATCACGAAATTGGTGACCATGCATGGAAATCGCACGCCAGACCATTATAAAGCCACCCCCGTATTCGTGAATTTAAGTACTATACAATTTGAAGAGCTACATTGCACAATAAGTAGCGAAGTCTGTGTCAAAACCAATACACAATGTCAAGGGCGACAAGGTCGCTGACTAAAACAATTTAGCGTTCAACCACCGAAGACTGAGGTTGCTTACAGTATTTTACAATTCTGAGATCAAGCGACATTATTTCATAAGTCTTTTGATAGCCTTATCACATTCCAACTGTGTTCTCCACTTTCCCAGAAATGAAAACGCTCGTTGAGAAATCTCAGTGATCTCAACTTAAATATTAGAATTGTTGAATCTACGCATTCGTGATAACTTCATCATGAAAATTCAGTACTTCGCGTTATCATCGTCTACTTTAGGCAGTATTTCAGAATGAATAGTTGAATGTCTGTTGCTCTTAATATTCCTGCTATGAAAGTGTCGCGATTACAATAGAGAAGCATTTAATTTTATGACCGTTTTCACCATCACCTAAGCGCGTTTCAAGCTTCTCCGGAGAACTATTCTACTCTTATATATACTCGCATACTGCATTGAAGTACTTACGGGTAATTAGAGTTTCTCAACATTCTGTCAACATTTTCATACACGTGGAAATACAGTCACTACAATGACCACGAAATATACAATATGATGATCTTGAACTATGGAAATGCAGCACGATCTGAGAGATGACATTGATCTGATCAATCCTCGAGGACCATTCATTTCTCTAATAGCCATTGCCGTTATTCTGCGAGCATACAAATCCGTGTATAGTACAGATTCATTCCATATTTATTACTGGTGCAAGATCGCAAGTGGTTTCACAGGTTGAACAGAATTAATAGAATAAATGGAATAAATAGAATAAATAGGATAAATAGAACAAATAGAATGAATGGAATAACTACAATAAATAGAATGCGTAGAATGGATAGAATAAATGGAATCATTCATGAATCGTCATTCGTAATAAATTGTTCCAACAGGCAGCACAATTTCGCAAAGATGGGTATTCGCCATCATGGGATTTTTCGGCATCATAAATATCTACACCATGAGAATTTGCTTGTCCCTCGCCATCGTCGAGATGGTGGTTTCCACAGAATCCTTGTCAAACGGTACGACGGACGATACTTGCTCCTCGCTCGAATCGGTAACCGACATCTCGAGTTCGGCCGGGACTTACGAATGGAGCCAATATACACAGGTAAGAGTTGCGAAACTTCCGTAAGATATTGTACGTAACGATATTGACTGTACGTGACACGATGTCGTTTCAGGGGATAATATTATCCAGCTTCTTTTGGGGTTACCTCATCACACATCTGCCTGGAGGCATCGTAGCGGAGAAATTTGGCGGGAAATATACATTCGGATTAGGAATTTTACTGTCAGCTATTTTGACGCTTCTTACGCCGACGATCGTAGAGTATTTCGATTCGACTGGCTTGATCGTGCTGAGATTCGTTTTGGGACTTGCGGAGGGCACGGCATTTCCTGCAATAACAGTGCTGATAGCGAAATGGGCTCCGCCACAGGAAAGATCCGTGATCGGAACGTCGGTGATATCTGGAGCGCAGCTCGGAACGGTCATAGGAACGTCTCTGTCGGGAGTACTGATACAGAACTCTTCTATCGGCTGGCCAATTGTATTCTACGTATTCGGAGCCGGTGGCATGATCTGGTTCGTTATGTGGACTCTGCTCTGCTACGACGCACCGGAACGACATCCGTTTATTTCAGCGAAAGAGAAAAAATATTTGCACGACTCGATGAACGATCATACTCACGACAAACCGCTACCGATTCCGTGGAAACATTTATTATGTTCCGTTCCCATGTGGGCTTTGGCTATCGGAAGCATCGGTCACGACTGGGGCTTCTACACGATGGTAACCGATCTGCCGAAGTACATGAGTAGTGTCTTGAAATTTTCGATTCAAGCGAACGGTCTACTGACGTCCGTTCCGTACCTCTGTTTATGGGTCAGCAGTATCATTTGTTCTTGGCTCGCTGATTGGGTGATTGTAAGAGAAAAAATGTCGAGGACGAATACTCGCAAGCTCTTCGGACTCATCGCTGCGATTGGTCCGGCTGCTTTCATCGTAGCAGCGTCTTACGCGGGATGCGATCGCGTCATCGTCGTTGTACTATTCACGATCGGAATGGCGATTATGGGACCGTATATTTCTGGATTGAAGGTGAATTCCGTCGACGTGAGTCCGAATTTCTCTGGGACATTGATGGCGATTACGAACGGCCTCGGATGTATTGCCGGAATCTTGGCACCTTACGCGGTTGGTGTTCTGACTCCCAATCAAACGCTATGGGAATGGCGTCTCGTCTTTTGGATCACCTTTGCAATCCTCGTAGGGAGCGGCCTCGTTTTTGCCATATGGGCTGACGGCGAAGTTCAGTACTGGAATGATCCCGAATTCCGGAAATACTTCGGGAAGAATATCGAAGATAGGAGTGAGCGAACGAGAAAGACTGACGATCAGGCAAGTGTGCCTGAATAGTATTTTAATGTTCCATGGACACCGAAAATTAGTACGACTCGTTCGTCCTCAACTAGTCAACAAACGTAGTTCTCATCACGTTGAATTCCGAGAGATCTTGAATTTTTTAAAACGTCGTGCCGCATGGCTATGAATTTTCAGTGCGAAATAACGAGTTGTGATAGTGGCGTTGGGCTGCTTTTTGGAAGAAATGGATGATCAGCGTTTGAATCATATCCGTTTAAATGATTTTGATCGAAGAAAACATCTCAATAATTATGTCCTTGAATGTTTCCAAAGAATTCCTTCCATGTTCTCAAATCATTTATCGTTACCTGTATAACACATCATGATTACGCATGCTGGTTGTGGAAAAAAAAGTGCAGTTCACGTGTAATGAGAGCCGGATTTGATCATTGATCAATCGCGATTTGAAATATTTCATCTGTGTCTCGATTTGTTTCGGCGTTGCATTTGCTACACTTGTATTTACATTTAATTCGTATAAAATAGCTCACTATTATGCATGGGGAATTGAAGAATATTCGCTGAATAGTATCGTACCGGTTTTCTAGAATAATCCACGCATCCTTCATATTTCGACCGTCCAAACATTAGGAATTTGTATTTTTCCCCGCGCTGATAAATGATTGCTTGGAGTAAACATTTTTTCCCCAAATTTATTGGATCCGAATCATGATCGTCGGCTAACTACTTGTGAGTACTGATCTATCCCAAAAAGATTCCGTTATTTCCAGAAATTGCACATCGTTCGCGACTCCAGGTGAGTTTTTTTATGATCCGTCAATCGTCAGAGACTGCAATAAAACATGTTTGACTTTTTCATCCGTATATTCTCTCTTTAACTAATTTTCATAATATAGTGTTGTTACGCGCAGACCGATGATGTTTTTTCACTTCATCATTCAAACAGTTTCGTGTGATTTTTCCGGGATGGTGCAATTCTAAAATGTCATTGATTTTGGTTCCGCAAGTACTGAATTATTATCATCACTCTTCGAGCTTTTATGGCTATGCAATTTGCGACAGACGTGTTGCAAACTGTCATAGAAGATATTGGTATTCGAGTTTTACCGACATTTACATAAATCAGCCATTCGATCTAATCCTAGTATACGCAAATCTGGCCTCAAAATTTATGACAATTTTTTATAACTTCCTCTCATTAATTAAGTGTTAACTAAGAGATTTCTCATTTATGAAATATATCTGAATTCAGTTAATACACGGTTTCGTAATTATTCGATTTTGTTCCGAAATTTGAGAATCTAACTAAACGGTTTAAAAAGTGCTTTAAAAACAGTCAACAATACAGTTTTCCATCGAAAATTTTCTAGATTTTTCGAAAAAGATGACGATTTTTTCTCTTGTCATTTTCAGCGCGAAATTCAAATAATAAAACTTGAAATGTCAATGTCACCATGTTCTCCATCGTTTTTTGAAAATTGGATTTTTTTCCCTGAAAAATCAGAAAATTTTCGATGAAAATCATAACTAAAACTTTCCCGTTCGTTTATCTCCAAGTTACAGTTACGGTTTAAATCCAACTTCAAAGTCTTTTGTTATTATTCATGAATATCTTCATTGGTACTCATTTATCTTTGACTTGGAAGTAAACGAGCGGAAAGGTTTTAGATACGATTTTCTTCAGAAATTTTCTAAATTTTCAGAAAAAAATTCAATTTGCAAAAACCGATGGAGAACGTAGTGAAATTGACATTTTAAGTTGTATTTTTTTTTTTATTTGGCGCTAAAATGACACGTGAAAAAAATTCTCATCTCCCGAAAAATTCAGAAAATTTTTGTTAGAAAACTGTATTTTTGAAATTTTTTCGAGGCAGCTTTTGAACCGTTTAGTTAGATTTTTAAATATCACAGCAAAATCGAATAATATCGGAAACCCCTATCAACTCAACTCAGAGATCTTTTATACTCGAGGAATTCCTCAGCTCACTCCTCAATAATGTGAGGAAGACAAAGAAAAATTGGTAAAAATGTTGAGGCCAGGATTTGGTGGAATGGCTTATATATGTAGTATTAGCGATTCGGAACTTGGGTCGCACTTGCCGACTATGAACTACTTTTTTACGATCAGATTTTCACTTCTTTGTCATTGAGACGGCGTTGCGGTTAGTAAAACTGGATATTTAGGATCTGTTGAAATATATGTATAACGCATAATACATTCGTTGAACTGTGAATTAAATCTGTTCGAATCAAAGATACTGAATTATGTAACACAACTCGCAAACCAAGGATACCGAACCCGGCATATCTTCCAATCTGCACCTGGCAGAGTACGAGTTACTGCGAAACAATTACCATCGCCGATGCTGTCGTTCGTCTCTTTTTTTTATGTATACCTTCCAGTTCTGCGTACTCAATTCGGCGATTTTCACGCTGAATTGGCGCCGTGTATTTTTTTTTTGAACTTCAATGCTACGCGACCTAGTTATCTTCATACGTTGTGTCGTTGATACAATGTCAACAGAGTTTTCTATTCGGTCACGCGCGAAATGCCGACGGACTTTCGATTAGCCTGTCGCCTTCGCAAGGTTCACGTTCGCTACTTTAACGTGACTATTAATACCGTAACCTCACGGTAAGAATTACTTGATATTTCTCATTCGGAGTGACTGTGAATGCGGTGTGAATGGCGTCTTAGAACCACGACTCAGAGTGAAATCTGCGTGGACATTTTTTTTTTTTTGGATTGTGAAAAATCCAAAAAATAGCCGAAGATCGAAATAATCACGTTTATCATCTGTCCGAAGAAATTTTGAGTCTGTTTTTTCGTTTGGCAACAAAATCTTAAATTGTTTTCGGCTTATTACAAAGTATCGAGCTACTTCAGGCAAAACGATATCGTTTTCAATCGGAAATACGGTATTTCGGAAGGGTATCAGATGGGAGTAATTCACGTGATACGTTCGAGTCATAGGTAGTACTGATATTTATTTTCTGATTCTTCATCGATTTCACACAAAGCACGTGAGATTCAGATCTATGTAGGTTTTATCAAATATCGTTGTGAAAACTGAGGCAACAACATAAAATTTGTCGGATGTTCCGCATGCGTTGCGAAATGCACGTGCATTTCTTCAAATTGGCCAGTTCTTCGAACATTATAAGAATAATAAACAGTCACGATTCTTCAATTACACTGGTGATAGCGAAAATTATCGTTCTAACTGAAATTAGATAGTACTGTCTACAGGAGTGAAGAACCGGTTTGTTTAACCGTCTGATATGCGTTTTCAAATATCCGGAACATGTATTTCTCCGCATATTCCAGGCCAATGGCAAGACGGCAGTTTGACGATATTCCCACTCTTCGAACGACTTGTATATCTTAAAACTTTGTACAAAAAGTTGAGAGAGTATTTGCTTATGTGCTTTTAAGAAATGCAAAGCGCATTACTGACTTCAAGGTCGGTCAATTTAGGCTTAAGTCGTCACGCTCCGCTTATTACTAGGCGCGCATTCATGTTGAATATTAGTAGTTCGCATCAGTGACAATACGATTTCCAATAGTTTTCATACGTGGATTAGTTCATTCCGTTTTCTCTTTAACAAGGTTTCAACATGTTTTCTGCATGGAAATTTCAACGTAAGTGAATATTTTTCACAAAAGCCAGTCTCTGTATTCTGCTTTTTTCGTAAACTTTCGGCATTATAACACTCGCAAGTGGGTATACCAATGATATGAGCATTTCATTTTATTCGTTTACGTTGTCACGCTTGTTTATTGCCATTACAGACCGATGATTTGTTTCAAACACATTTCGACTTTCACAAAGACTTTGTTGATTGGTTAATAATTTCTATACTGATTTTTGAACGAGGCATAATACTTCGATTAAAACGTTTCCAAGAATTCACTCAAAAAATTGGAATTACAAGTTTGTTTCTTCAAAATGGATGTTGTCCCATGCAACGTAATTCCCGACAACGCACTTGATCCAGTTCTCAAAACATCTGTGGGACTCAAGTTTTGGTATTGTCCATCAGAGCGATCTTCGATGTTTGTATTATCTCCTCTCGGCTGCTGAAGCCGGGTCGCAGGGAGCTGAATCATGCAATTTCGGTGACCGCGGAATGGCATTCGTTACGTTCTTGTTGGAAAACTTGCCGATAATGATAGCATCGTGCGACGGTGCGTTGTCATGATGCAAAATCCACGAGCTGCTTGCCTGCAGATCTTTTCTTTTTAGGCGAATTGCTTCGTGCAAACGACTCATAATGCCCAAATAATACGATCAATGATACACTCAAGCTCTCTATAACTATTTCCTATTTGATCGGCAAGCGTTTTAGCAGCCGACAGGAGATAATACAAAAATCGAGGACGGCTCTGGCGTAGATGCCGAAAGTATTTTGAGAGCTGGATCAAGCGCGAGTGTCAGCGCGCTGCAGTTGATGGAGTTTACTTCGTAGGGGGTAACATCAATTTTATGGAAAAAAACTTGTATTTTATTTTTGTCAGTGAATTCCGGGAACTTCTTGTTCAAGGTAGTAGTACTTTTGCATGTTTGACTTCTAAAATATTGGTTTTCTATGTCTAATGAATTTGACAGGGTCATGGATACAGCAACGGTTTGTGTTCGCGGCATTGGGGTCTCTCGCAATCATGAACAGTTTTATGATAAGAATATGCCTGTCGATGGCTATTGTCAAGATGGTCGCGGTGTCATCGGATTTCAATTCAGAAAGGACAACAGGCGATACTTGCTCGTCTCTGGAGAGAATCGCATCGGAAGTAAATAGTACCGGTACATACGAATGGGATGAAGAGACACAGGTGAATTGTTCACAGTTTTGTCCATCCGTTGTGGAAACGAAAAACGAAAGAAATTTCAACATTCGTTCAAAATTATCCGCTTTTAGGGAATTATTTTAGGCAGCTTCTACTGGGGTTATATGATTACGCACGTACCCGGAGGAATAGCAGCTCAGAAGTTTGGCGGAAAATATACAGCGGGACTAGGAGTTTTGTCATCGGCTATTATGGCGTTGCTCACACCGATAATCGTGGAATATTACAATGCGACTGGATTAATGTTGTTAAGATTCGCGATGGGATTAGCGCAAGGTTGTGCATATCCCGCGATGGCCTTGCTTATCGCTAAATGGGCTCCACCCCGAGAATTATCGATGATCGGATCCGTAGTGTACGCTGGTTGTCCAATTGGCATCGCTTTGACGACATCGTTGGCTGGTGTAATCATGGAATATTCTTATATGGGATGGGCGTTAGTGTTTTACGTCTTCGGGACGAGCGGCATCGTGTGGTTTCTTCTATGGATTCCATTTTGTCACGAAACACCGGAACAACACCCGTTCATTTCGAAAGAGGAGAGCGAATACTTGCGCACCGCGATGAGTGATCACAACCACGAACGGGTACTCGACATTCCATGGAGTCACATCTTACGCTCGAAGCCTGTGTGGGTCTTGGCGATTGGACTTACCGGTCATTATTGGGGTGTCTACTTGTTGTTTACAGATCTACCCAAGTACATGGATAGCATATTAAAGTTTTCCATCGAAACTAATGGATTGTCAACATCAATTTCGTACGTCTGCTGGGGGTTCAGCAGCATCAGTAGTTCCATTCTCGTCAATTGGATCATTTCGAAAGGCAAGATGTCAAGAACGAATGCGCGGAAGTTGTTCAGCACCGTTGCCACTCTCAGTTCAGGCGTGCTAATTGTAGCCGCCTCGTATGCCGGATGCAATCGTACGATGGTAGTGGTATTCATCGCTCTAGCCATGATGATCATGGGCTTATTCACACCGGGTATGGAAGTCAATGCAATGGACTTGAGTCCCAACTTTTCAGGTGTCTTGATGGGCATGACGAATGGCTTTGCATGTTTGAGCGGCATAGTAGCACCGTACACCGTTGGAATTTTAACACCTGATCAAACGCTATCAGAATGGAGATTAGTTTTTTGGATTATCTTCATTATATTTGTTGCTACTAGTATTATTTTCGTCTTGTGGGGTGATGGCGAGGTCCAATATTGGAATGATCCTAGCTTTCGAAAACACCTCCGAGAAGGCAAATCTACCAGTGGTATCACGCCCGATTCTAAGGATAACCCTACCTGTTGTTCGGGGTAATCGTTGTCTTGCTGTTTTTTGTATCTGAATAAATTCACAAATCCTCGCATTTTACTACCAAACGGTTACCCGCCTTGGGTTGTAAAAAGTACACGTGCAAGATTCCTACTGCACAAACTTGGTCAAATGACGACACCTGACGTGTGAGCAAAATGTCGAGCAGATGAGCGATATTTTTTGCTTCATCAACCTCGAGTGGCATTTGTTTAATCGGAAACCTTGCGTGGGTCTATTGCGGAGAAGCTGCTGTCAAAGTTTCCATGTAAATAACTCGTCGAGTAACTGAGAAGCCATTTCATTCATAGTTGATCACCAGGAATTCCAACGAAACATCGGAATCAGAATCACGTCGAACGGTAGATGCATTAAATGACGTAGAATTTCACTATATCCCGTCCATTTATTCACCTAGATCCAACGAAAATAAAAAATATCATCCGCATTCATACTTGCATTCGCATGGGCACGTGAGAGCTTACTATTAATGCAGCTGTTGAAGCGATAGCTATTGCGAGAATGCTCAGATATCCAGCCAATTCAATTGAATGTACAGGGTGTCCTCAAAGTATGGATATCCTCGAATAACTCGTCAGGAAAGCATCATGAAAGAAAATGTTTCCTCGTAACGGCGTAGGATTTTCCCCGAACTATTCAATGGCAACCGTGGATGTGTGCGTGACTGACCTTGAAGGTCAAATCAATGTCAACTTTGCTTTTTCAACTGAAAATTCCTGCTTTTCATTGCATATTCTTATCTTTCAGACTGAAATATGTATGTTTTGTTCAGAATATTTTTCTGGATAACGCTTTGTTCTCTTGTTAGAGCGCGCTAAACGTCAATTTCCCCGAATGTAATATCTTCAGGGTTGTGCAAGTTATCAGAAAATCTTTTGCATGAAAATTGTAAGGTGTCGAGGGGATCAAATCGTGGTCACCTTGCTGTCAACCTTGAGCCCGAATTTCAAGGTCAGATCAAGGTTAACTTTGATTTTTCAACGTCCGTTTGGTCGATTCCGAGTTATGCTAAATGCAGTATCTACTCAATAAGTGAAAAGGCACATTTCATTCCAAAATGATTCATCGGACTTGCGAAAAAGTTCAGTTCTTGCCATTCCAACGCCATTTAGCAGTAATCAAAAAAAGTTCCAGACAACATTTCCGTGTTTTTATCGGGGCGATGAAAGATAGAAGTTTCCATAAAAAAAATCAAAGTTGATTTTAATCTGACCTTGAAAATTGCGCACGAGGTGATGGCAAGGTCACCACTATTTGAACCCCTCGACATCTTACAATTTTCATGCAAAAGATTTTCTGATAACTTGCATAACTCTGAAAATATTACAGCCGCAGAAGTTTACGCTCAGCTCCCTCTAGCGAGAGAACGAAGCGTTATCGAGAAAATCCTTCGCAACGAAACATATGTATTATTGTCGGAAAAATGCGAATCCGTGATAAAAATTAGAGGTCCCTGGTTCGAAATTCAACTTTGACAACGATTTGACCGTCAAGATCACATTCAAGGTCGTCATTTCATAGCTTGAAAAGAATTCCACAGCGATTGTATGAAACATTTCCTTCCAAAATGCTTTCCTGGCGAGTTGTTCAGGGGTGTCCATACTTTTGAGAAACCCTGTAGTATCAAAGCCATCTATTGAATCTATCATATGTAGGTACCATAGACGTGCTGGACGAAAGACTTTATTATGTTGTTTCGTTCTCTATGTTGAATTGGGTGAGAAAAAAAATCGTGAGCTCACGGATTGTAGTGGGGTGGTAAGTTCTTACACAAATGCGCAACTGGGGCAAGTGTCGCTCACGGTCGTGGAACTCTTATCATGAGGGACGGTCAAGAAGAATGCTTCGATCACCATTTATACTTGCGTGTTACTTGCATTTACCGACGGAAGCTATGGTAAAAATCGGCAGTAGGCGGTGCTTGATCTACCTGGCAACTTTCCTGACAGTTGTACATGCCAACGGTGAACGAAACCTACGTTACCGAAGGTAGACAATTCCATAACATAATCCCACGTGACTTCACGAACATCCGACGAATTTGGTCGTTGGTTTTTTCTGCATACCTGCGATTTTAAAAAGGTACAATAATATAATCGATATTCACCTGTGTGAAAGTGGCCTGCAACGTTCGATATTTTAAATAATTTGTATATCAAAAATTTGCTCCTGATTTGCTCCAATTTACTCCCTACTTTTTATAATTTGCTCCCGCGTAGATCCGGAGACAAACGAAAAAAACTGAAATCTAGGGGAATTTTTTGAACCTGGTTTTTGGCTAAACGAAAAGGATTTGACGGATCATCTGTACGTCAAATGATTGCTCCCTGTACGCACTAATTTGCTCCGCCAACCGTTTCGATGAATTCGTATTTGTAATGGAAAAAAATTGGAAAAATATGTATCGCGTATCGTTTAGCTTATCCCGGTCAATCAGCAGACGGCTATTTCGTACTGATGTTTTATTGTTTTATACCAATAAAATGGGTGCTGATTTGCTCCCAGCTGCTCCGTACTTTTTATAATTTGCTCCCGTATAGATCCGGAGACAAATGGAAAAACTTAAATCTAGGGGAGCTTGTTGAAAGCGGTTTTTGGCTAAACGAAAAGGATTTGGAGGATCATCCGTACGTCAAATAATTGCTCTCTGCACGCACTAATTTGCCCCACCAACAGTTTCGATGAATTCGTATTCGTTAAGGAAAAAAATTGGAAAAATGCGTATCGCTAATTTGCCCCAGCCAATCAGCAAATCGCTATTCCGTTTGATTTTCGTTCGGAAAGCTTACGACTATACATGATTATACATGGTTGTATAGAGTCGGACATGGATAATTGGGCATAGATGTACGAATGGAAAACTATTGCTTTCCTATCGTTTCAATTCGCTCCACCTTTATTTTTAATTGCTCCCTCGTATTCACGTAGGTATAAGAGGATTAACGAGCTCGATGACAGCTTAACCCTACTTCTGATTAGAATAAAAACCTCCATGTACCTGGCAGATGAAAAAGTTATCATTAATTTTTGTTGATAATGAGCAAGCGAAGATTAAGTTTATGATGGTCCCATATACTCGTCGAATATTGTTTTCTCCAACCAGTGAATATTATATTCTATGCGTTGTATTATTTAAATATGAATTAAGAAGCATTGCAAGTAAATCGAGAGACATGTTCGTTTCTTTTATTTCTCAATATAAAGATAATCGTCGTTATTATGCTTCTCGATAGTTTGTACCTTAGTGTTTAGAAAATATTTGACACTGCACTCGTTGGGTCGAGCATGCATGGCTTGAATACCAAAAATGGTATTTTTCGCCAGGATCTCCCACTCAAAATGACTCATTGTCAGTCCCGAGACCCGTCTGCAAATTCAAAGCGTCACATATTTTCACATACTTATTATTATTTGTTGTAATTTGTAAAATAATAATGTTAAAGAAAAAACAAGAAAGCTTGATCATGCACCCTTATCAACACTTTGAATCGCATACATTTTCATTATAGCCCGAGTTCGAGGCTGCCCTTTCTACTGTTTCATCTCAGCTCGGTTCGCGAATGCGAGATTGCTAGCCCCTGTCACGTTACCCATTGTTACTCATCGATCACGTTTGCTCCCTCCGGACTCAGAGTATAAACGGAATATCTCCCGTTTGTGTAGTTTTCGATTATTATATCTTCGCCATTCTGATGATAAATTCTAAGAAAATACGACAAATTTACACGAGGGGCGAATACCTTGTGCTTGTTACAAAAAATTGTACCTCTATGTGATTGATTGTTCACACCACAGCATCTACATGCTCTCTCGCAATTCGTTGGACTCTTCTTCGAATCCCTTGGTAGGTTTTCTTCGAATCTCTTCTATAGGCGAGAAGATTTGTATCCAGGGTTATGGTGAGTACATTCGTTGAACGCACTCTTCGTCATATCTATTGTCTAATTCGTTCGAACGGTGCTTTGAAAATAATTTTTTTTTATGTGAACGACACCAAAATACATAACACATTGGGGAATAACAAATAAAGAATAATTCTCCGAGGCCTGTTTTCTTTACGGCACACTTCGAAATACGCGGTGTTATCCATGATTATTGGTATTTAGAAAAAGCACGAATAAAGTCTATTACAACCAAACTAATGTCAGGTTTATATTGACACACAATCAGATTTAAAAAATTGGGTACATCGCATGTGTGTAGAAAAACCACAAAGTAGTAGTTCTGTGAGCGAAACCACCGTGCGCACTGTGTCACACACAGCACCTGTGTGTCCATAAAAACAGTATTTACTTCGAACTTTACTCAGTTTCAAACTTCATTGGGTTTTAATTTAAGTAACAAGATTATATTGGTGTGTTTAATGATCAGCATTATATTATAAAAGTTACATAATTCCGGAATTAGCGACTTCTATGTAGAGAACCAAGCTGGATTTCATTTGCCACATCTTCTTGGGGTCAACAGGTAGTGCGTGTTTGATGATGTCATTACGCATGTACCACTGTCCAGTAACAGAACTCGTAAGCGCAACGTAATGTGCTAGGCCAACTTTTAATTCTGGTGGAATGTACTGTACTACTCCACACAATAGATACTGTTTTTCCGGTACATCGATGTTTGTGGTAATATCATGTAAGCAGCTCGTCATATTGGTAATAGGGTGTTGTTGCGCCCACTCAGAATTTTCATACATGAATTCTGTATCCACACTTAAATACGCTCTAAGTGTAACCTCCCTTCCTACTGTTTTTTGCTTACAGGTAGAGCAATATACCAAACAGGATTGCAAACTGTTCAAGATTTCGAGAGCTATGGCATCGAACCCTTTTTACCAAATCGCGCGTGCCGAGATTTCAAACGCGCCTAATTTGTTTTCTCGGATTGATCCGCACGAGTAATCAATGCAGGTTGATATTTCTTTTGTACATGGGTAGCCGCTCATAAATGTTTCAAACCGTCTGCTGACGTTTGTTGTACAATCTATTCTATTTCCTACTGGTGCTGAACTTAAGGAATACAGCAAATGAGCTCGATTGTTATAGCAGTTGTTTACGCCGTTCACTGCGTATTCCCGTAGTTATGAGGAAATATGACATCCTATTTTCAAATGTACGTTGTTGTTCAACAAACTGCCGGAAGTTGCCGAAATCGCAGTTGGCAGAAGCTGCGATTTCGGCTAAGCTGTCGAAAGCACAAGGGTTTTCAAGGATATTTTATGTTGATTTATCATTCTAGGTGATAATTTATTTCTGTTTTGAATGATAGCTTTCGATCTTCTTCCCTTAGGTTTGTGGAATCTAACAAGTATTCCAGGATCTGGTGTAATGTATTTTCCACGACTTGGTTTGCCTCTCAAATTGGACAAATTGGACGTGTGGAAGAACATCACGACTGGTCAAGGCTTTTTGGCTTTCATCTTCCAATAATTTTTTGCAAGAATTGATATCATCAAAAACACTTGTGTAAATATCTGCATAAACTTATTTCAAAAAATAATTGCTTATTTCACTTCTCTTGTTTCTGGGTGTTGAATGCAGTTCTACATCTCGCTTAAAAATAGTATACGCGAGGCTGGTTGTACCAAATAGAATGCCGATGGAGTTCATATCATCAATCGGAGCTTGTGAATGTCAAGTTTTTCCGTACGTGGAATTACAGTCGTTGCTGAGTGGAATGTCCGGAAATCTTAGTCGACATTTACATGAATTCCTCGACGTAAGATTTATCTTACCCTCCTCTTTGAATTCTGACGAATGATGAACTTCATTTCCATAAACGATATTGTTGTCTTCATTTTCTTGATTTTCGTTTTTGCCGCGAAATTCGTCCACTCTCTTTACATATTTAAAATTGACAGGAGGTGATAAATATGATTCCGAATTTCCAATTGCTTGAGTTTCGATTTTGCCCGAACCTTCGTTCACTCTAATTTCATTGAAATTATAATCTGGGTTCGAATCCGTTAACAATAAATCAGTATCATTTTCTGTATATTCTGCACTCTCAGAATCACCCGGTAGCACAAGAGCTCCAATTCTCTTTTTCTTTCAAGTGCTGAATATATCCTGTCCTTTTCTATTTTTTCTTTTGTTTCAGATTCCGAGGATTTAATTTTGATGTACTCGGCTCTAGGCATCTTCATAGTAGCGTAAATTAGTCTCGAGTTTTTTATAAAAAATTTATCGGCTCTTAAAGGTTTTCTATTTTCAGCAACGAATCCTCGAGATCTGCAAGGTATGCTTCTGATCTGACGGATGTGGCGATCTTATGTGGTGAACGAAAATGAGACCTCGTAACATTCGTCCATGCTGGAGATTCCTTACTAAGTTTTACTAAACTTTCTATAATTTCTGGAGAATACAAAGGGTTCAGATCGACATTGAAATCTGTTTAGGCCGCGGTATGATTTCCTTTGAAAAACGCCCCCCTTTGTATGGCTTCAATATGTTCTAGGATCATATCTTCTTCGCCCTCTTTTTTCTCAAAATCGAATACTTTTGCCTCACTTACTTCGTCCCCTTTGGTCTTACAATCTTCCTTGATTCTCAAATCTTCGAAATGAAAAATGATTATTTTATCGATTAACCATGTCCTGACTCTTTTGGATGTTTCAATGTTATCGATTTCGTTGTGGCTAACCATGAAACTGGCTCGCAGTATTGTCTCGGACTGCTCCAGAATTTCTGCGGTAGTCAGATATCCGATAGAATTGCAATAAAATTCTTTTTTTCGGGACTCTTTTATTAGTGAAAGACATTTGCTGACATTTTTGATCAGGTGAGCTATATCGATTGGTAATAAACATTGGACCTTTGAGATCGTTTGTTTACCACTTTTTGGAATTTTAAAGCACTCAGCGTGATATTCTATATATTTCATTCCATTGAAAGAAATACACACGGAGTTTTGCAACGCTTTACTCATGTCTATTATGACTTCTTTGGGGATTGCAGCTCCAGGTCGTAGAAAATCGTTTGACCAAAATGTTATAAAATTTGTGTCGTGTCTTTCCGATATAGCTTGACACAGTGGCACAATCTTTTTGCCTGGGTATGAGACCATAATGTACATGAATATGGGGCCACTAGTGTTTCGATGGACCGAGAGATTCGTCTAACAACACCACCTGATACATCTATTGATACAGCTGACCCCAACTTTTGGATATCGGTATGCATACTTATCTGGCCCGGTGACCAGTAAAATACAAAGAATCTATTGTATCGGACATGGCGTGATGTCTTGTTAAATTCGATATCATATTTCAATCGATTGAAGGAATCCCATAGCGATAGCGGCAGGCTTGTTGGGCAGGCTCGACATCGTTATGGTCCATCTCTTGATTGGCAACCTCTCGCCGGTAGACACGAGGCTTTTTGTGTCTCATTGTCAATATATCCTTGATATTTTTTCGTTCAGGTCCAGCCAATCGACGCTTACCATTATGAGGCAACCCTCGAGTGTTGATTGTTTTGACCTGCAAGACTGCGTTTTCGTCATTATTGGGTCTATCCAAACATTTTCCGTAAATCTCGCTGCCACAATCTATACAGTGGCCATGGATTCGCAAAAATGGTTATGTACTGCTCACAACATTGACTGCTGCTCGCTTGCAAACATAAGCACATGGTAGTTTCTGCTGCTGGCAGATCAGTTTTACTATTATATCAAGCCACCGTTTTTGTAGAGCTTGATATGTTCGACCATTTTTACACAATATTTCGGTTGGTTTGATTTTATTCCATTCGATTTTATCCAATGTTATGTTAAAACATAATTTATCTTGCTTCTTTTTTTTTAACAGGTCCATTATCAGATTCACATCTGCAGTGGTGGATTTGCAGTCCTAGCCGCTCTAAGCCCCAGACCATGTGCCGCCCCTTTCTCAGCACCCATCATTATCGACAAGATACATAATTCATGAATTTACTTTATTCCCACTTTCGATTGATTCGGAAAATTGTTTAAATAAAAGCTAGTTTATAATATTTTCCGAGGTTTCAGGAATGATTGGACATTTAAATAAAACATTTAAAATGGTTTTAGGTTTAGTTTTTAATAAAATAAATGTTTTGCAATATGTTACAAAACTCGTCTGCACTTAAGCGCAGCAAAATCATAAATTGAATCTTCGCAATCCGATTTGCTTAAAAAATCAGCTTTCATGTTAAGCAAAGCAAGATCGTTTAACCTTTGCTCCGTCATTGTTGTGCGTAAATAGCTTTTAACTCTGTGCACGTTTGGGTAAATGGTTTGAAGATCTTCGGTTCGTAACCATTTCAACAAACTGACTGCACTCTTTGCTCCTCATTTTTTATGCTGCAGTGAGAACGAACATGAAGACATTCTTCTGTAAAATTGTCTTTTAAGTCAGTAGAATAAATCATTTGCAATGCCTTGGCCTTATCTTCGACTTCGCAGATGCTTAGATTCGTCAGGTAGGTAATAAAGTAAAATTTATTATAGAGTAATTTATAAGCATCCCGGCGTATTTTCAGTTCTTCTAAAAATGTATCAATTACTGCCAAAAAAGTATTTATTCCAAAAATTTTACGGTCATTTTTTTGTTGCATCTCTTTACCTGTATTTGTCTCGCCAGGAAGCAGCTCACGCTTCCGACTGCGTCGAAAATCTTTTTCATATTCCTATACGAAGGACAGTTTTTTCGTTTTTTTTTCGAAATCATCGAAATTCTCTCTTGTTTTGCCACCAAAATGTATTGAAACCTCGTACAGTTCTATGGCAATGGTAATGACAATTTCCACACTCCGAAGTTTTTTCCTCCAGAATACCTCTTGCTTCGCATATAACGTTTGTCTTCTGTTGTGTGTCATTTTCGATGGTGACTAGCGCTTTATGGATTCCATTCCAGGATTCGCGTAAACTTTTGCATGCGTCTGCACGAGCTGACCAACGAGTCGTTGATAGACTTTTGACGGTGTAATGGGTTTAAAGGAGTTCCCAACGCTGAGTTGACGCTGGAAAGAAATTGTATAAGTCTTGGAGTAGAGAAAAGAACGAACAAGCCTCTTGGCTGCTTTCAGCTGCACATTCACCTACTAAATTAAGCAAGTGTGCTAAACAGGGAACACAGTCGGCAAGGGGTGAAACTTCCTTTATTTTAGCTTGCAGGCCGTTGTATATGCCTGACATGTTAGCTGCGCTGTCATATGATTTCCCGCGGCAGTTTGAAATGTCAATTCCCAATTCAGTTAAAGTTGAGGTAACAGCATCTGTCTTTAGTTGTGATTTGTGGCCTGTGTTCGGAATAAACTTGAGGAACCGTTCTACAGGTGATCCATTAGGCAGGACATATCTGATTACATTAGTGACCTGGCGTCCGTGAGATATATCCGGTGTCGAGTCAATGATCAGAGAAAAATATTTTGCTGTCAATATTTCCATTACAATTGTCTCCAAAACTTTTTTTCCCATAAGTCGAAAGAATTCTTCGCATGTTGTTGAAGAAAGATAACTCGTGAATCCTGACCCTGGATTTCCATAACGTGTAATGTATTTGGCTAATGTAAGAACGTATAGAACTGAGCGATAAGCTCTAAGGACATTAAATAATTTCCATTGTGGATTGATTCAAATTTTTCGTCGTGTCCTCTGAAAAGCAAATCACGTGATGCAAGCGCTTTTGCGCATGCAACTACTCTTTTCAGAATGTTTTTCCAGTAATTTATTTCTTCATCTAATTGCATTGTTAATCCGCGGTAAATGCGACCTAACACGTTGCTTCGTTCTTTCATATGCAGAACAGATAATTTGTGACTAGGCGAATTCTCATGAGTTGACACTCGATAATATGAATTTTTCCAGTCATTGGAACCTTCTTTTTTGGTTGAACCGACTCTCCCCGATATCAAAAATCAGACAAGGACCACAAAAAACACATCCAGTACTTTTGGAATAAATAAGCCACTTTCGCGGAACTTTTTCACTATTTAGAAGCTGACGTTCGAATAAATGTCTCGACAACTATCGCGCGTTATCTTTGCAAATGTGCTCACTCTCAGGAAAATCATTTTGGATGTTTTGATTGGCTCCGTTCTTACAAATATGATCACGCGTGAAATCGTCGATTGTCCATTTAGCTAGAACGTCGCTGATTTCGTAGAGCTCTTGGTCCGGAGGATTGGGCTGCACTCCTACTCCTGCCACTCCTGGTACTAGTGGAACATCTTTGGCTTGTTTTTTTGATATACTTGCCACATCGATCAAAGTATTTTCACTTGAAGACACTGCAGAATCATCAGTTGACGGAGCGCCACTACTACTTGGAACGTCGACTGTTAGATCAATGATAGGATCTTTAATATCTGTAGACGGCTTTCCAAAGAAATCGTCTAATTTCCGCGTTTTTTTAATCGTATCCCTTTGTTTATCATCTTTTTTTTAGCTCGCTTGCGATACTCTGCCCCACTTAACCTTACCCGTTTCTTTCCGTCCATGTTTAACTATGCAACACAATGTTTTTACGTGTGCGTGAGATAATTACAAATATTTATGTTAATAGGTATAATATAGCAGTACGTACACGTCGCGTCGCGAATGTCGTTACCAAATTAGTAGAAAGCATAATCCGCTCACGGCAATTGCCATACGCACACTGTTGACACAACTATCGCAAATCGCAGTCGCGAGCGAACAAGCGAGTACGGCGCCGGGGGGGCAGCGGCGGGGCGCACCGCACGAGCTTGACTGACACGCGCGTAATCACAATAGGTACACCTGCCTATTCTTTCTAGATCACTTGTATTAAACTAAACGTACGAACTATTTTATATGTACGATGTACGAAATTATTTATACTTTGATACGCAAAAATAGTGATTTAAGAAGATTATGATCATACGGTACGCGAGCCTTTAAAATATTAAGATACTGTGCATTTGAGTAATTTCTTGTTAATCTAGTCATCATCAGTGATTTTTTGGCACGATTTGCCGCCCTTAATATCTGGCCACTCTAGGCCCGGACCTACTGGGCCTTAGGGCAAATCCGCCACTGGGTGCAATACTTTATTGCTGAAAACGGGCTCATGAAGATTGCTATAGTTGGCAACAAAGAATATGTATAAGTATCATTGTGATATTTGTAAATAATAGTAGCGGTAATAGATATCCGGTTTCACCCGAGCTCCAGGGCAAAACAGAAGAAATACAACTTGAGAAAATTGATAATCACCCATGGCCCAAAACATAATCATCATGTATAATATACTTTGAATATGGGGCATTGCACGCCAAATCGACCACTTTTGAACCCGACCCGTTCGATTTGATTGATTTTTTTATACTGTAGTACCCTACTGACAACGTTTTTGTGAATTTTTGCAAATTTTTTTCCCACCCGGAAAAAAAAACAGTTCTGTTGGATTTAAATAGTTATAATTTTTCGAAAAATTGACCAAATGGGACGGCTGTTCTGTTAATTTCTCGTTTTTGGATGTGTTTCACGAAGAAAATATCGAATCAGATCTTTAACATTTTGTAGCTTCGGAAAAGAAAACTTGAAAGATTTTTTACTCCAAGAAAACTCCAAACTCAAGGTGGGGGGGAGGGGGTAGTTTGATTTCTATTTTTCTTTCAATCAAACATTTTTTTTACTTTTCCGAAATCTAACTTTGTTTTTATAATAAATGTTATCATGTAAGAACTTTATGAATAAAGTGAGAAAGATCATAAATATATTTATTTTAGTTCATTGTGATACAATACAATGTTATTTGTGATACAAACACATATAGATCACAAAAAGACAAAATTTTTAATACAAAAAAATGATTCACAGAGAAGTCATCTCAGTCTGGGCTTGGTGGTATCAACCGCTAAATAAATCGAAGTTTTGTCGAGAAAAAACCAAAAAAAATAGAACAATTTCACAGAAATGTTTTGAATAGGGTAAACGAAATTTTCAGTCAAATCAAAATACGTCGGAATCAAAAGTGGTCCATTTGACGTGAAAGTTCCCATATTTATATTACTAGTTGTATTATCGAGTCTAGTAATAAATCCTAGTGTTATTCTTCCTTATACTGCAATCACTTCGAAGTTATAAGCCTTCAGCTTTAAGTTTCCGAGGCTAGCGCACTCGCGCCTATACAAATATCATTTCAAATAACTGAAGTTGGGAGTCAATTCAACGGGACTACGTCGAAAAAGGTAGATTCGAATTTTAGTAGAAGTTTGGGTGCTTCAATTGTGAATGAGAAAGATAATATGAAAACATAATTTGTTGAGAATAATAATACTATCGCAGGGAACATCACTCAATTCCGGTGCATTTAGATGAGGAGGGAGATACATGTATGCGCCTGAAAACATAAACAACTTTAAATAATTATTCCCTAATTGATAGAATCATTCAATCATCTCGCACCTGCACTTAGATTATTTAGTAACACTTCATGAAAAAGACAAGAAAATGGTAATCATGTGGCGGGCAATGTGCAGTCGTCAATAACTATGAGGGACAAAGAATGCGGAATAGTTCTCAAATCCTAATAGTAATGACTTGCATGCGAACTTAAGAAATGTGAAAACAGGTTAAAGATCGAATAAATGGAACGTTCTGAATTTTTTTTCAATTTTCATGGGACAGTTGCCTTGACGAGAGAATTTATCTTCGCGTTAAAAGTAATACTGTCTTACCAAATTGCGTCCCAAATTTCAAAGTATGACCGAATGACAGTTCCTCGAATCACCGTTCCCTTGAAAATCAAATCTCATAACTGATTTAGGTTCCCAGGTAGAATATTGTCTTATTGGTAGTCGGACAAGTTCGAAGCCACAAGTCAGCTTTAGTTTAGCAGATATAAAAACTTCACGATAATAAGCGATAAAAAAGTAGACGTTTGACATCGAAAACTCATAGGATACGAAGGATAATATTAATAAAAATAATTGTTTTGTATTATTAACAATCATTTTCATTACCGCGTTCAATGTCGTATGTACGGTGTTAATGTTGAAAATAAAAACAAATCATCAATGCTTGTAAGTGGGTGTGTATGGTGGTGTGGTGTGGTGTCGTGTGGTGTAGTGTTAGTAGTAGTGGTCCAGGTGCAAAGCCCCTGGCGGGGCCCGGGACGAAGCCGCGATGGGGTCTTGGGGCAAACCCCGGCAGAGGTGTCGGGGGCAACGCCCCCCGATTAGGAAAGATCTAATTTTTATTCAATACAATAACAATGTGAACGTACGGAAAAAAATAGTTTTCTAGCCGCGCGAATCATAGACCGGTTCGGGGTCGTTCGGGGAAGTGAGCGTTCGGGGGAATGGAAATGCGGGGAGTCGGATTCGGGAGAATGATAGGGAATCTTTCTTCTGTAATAAGTCTTTGAAATATCACACCAAAACACTTTCGTCAAAGAAATTTGCTTTGTTTTCAATTTTCCATTCCAAGAATGTCTCGTAAACAAGATTATAATGATTAATTGATTTTTGAGGTAAAATTTTCTCATTTATCGCTAATAGTAGTTTCTTCATTGAAATCACGAATCACGCAATTTTCGTCACTGCCTTTGTCGACAAGTCGTTAGCATTCATAATTATGGATGGTTTAAATGCTTTTGTAAAAATTCTGTGTCATGATCTCGATTTCGCTGGGTATAGTGAAGCGTGTTAGCATCGTAGGCGCATCTGGTCGCTGGCGTTGATGCTCGTTGAAAACAAAAAGATTAAAATATTGCGTATAGGTATATCAACAGCAACGTCAATACGGTCGAAAATTCGTCTTTCGGCAGACGGACGCCGTGTTGAAACAAGCATTTTCAGCCTGGGTAGTAAAAAAAAATTGTTTTTCTGATCACTCTACAAGTATCTTCCACCTTGGAGTAAAACTTCTCCCGCCCAAAATATTACGTTTCCAAATATCATATCTTGGAAAGAATCACTTCGAAAATTTCCCTGTGGTCTTCAATTTTTGTGAAAAAAGTACACTGACACAAAAAAGTATCTCCGGATTCGTTTCACCAAAAGCATCGTCGGATATCATTACGGAAGCATCGAATTGTTCCACCTGGTTAATATCAGGGCGCCTCGATACATTAAATATCGGTGAAGCGTCACGCGTCCACTCTCATTGCAAGCGTACAGACAAGTTGTGAAATCTCATTAGCGAGGAGAAACAAAGCACGAATGGTTCGCTGAGCTTGGCCAGAGGGGGTAACTCGATTTTTGGTGACGTATGCACTTTCGCAAACCCGCATCTCGGTCAAGATCGAAAATATGGGCGACGACTTTTATCTCATATTTGTCTTCTCCCGACTCGCCAATAAAAAAAGCTTTTCGCTTTCGAGTCCTTCGTAACTTTCGTACCAATTGAAGGTGGCAGATGATCATCAACAGCGACGACGAACGATCGTCGTTCGCTGCGAAAAAACATGTCTATTTGCTTCAGGAATCGGAATTTTCGCCAGGCGCTTTTCTCTCCCCATCGGAAAGCAGAGTGAGCCCGGAACACCACAACACCGTTTGCCGAGCAGCTGATGCCCACCATCCTCGAATCCCGGGAGAATATCGAAGAATCGATCAAAACAATCGCCGGGTTTTTACAATCGAGCGGACGGTCGGATTTTCCAGAGTGTTATCGCTGAAAAAACAACGGCGAAGGATAAGGAACGGTGAAGACAATTTCCGATCAAAAAGAAACGGCGAGAAGATGCGAAGAGACGGGGAAAACGGGGATACGAGAAGCCGGAAGAGAGTGTCGCAAGGTTGGCCTCGATTGTGATATTCGCCGATGATCCGTCGCTTCAATTTGTTTCTACACCTTATTAATTTAAACTTTTCGTTGGAGTCGGTCTCAAAATAAAAGAGGAGCGTCAAGTACAGTCGCGGGCGAGGCAGTCGAGTGTACCGCGGCGAAGAAATTCCCAAGTGATTTTTACTAGAATCCCAGATCCCACGTAGGTTTCTCTAGTACCTCACCTCTGGCCTAATAGTGGATAGAGTTTTGTACCTTCGGAATAACACGATGCATCGCGGTCACGCCTGACGGGCGGACGTAACGAGGTCTCCGATTATTCCTGTTGACTCGGAGACTCGCAAATGAATTTTGTTTACGACGTTTCGCATTATTTTCTCGCCTGTTTGCGCTGCGTGACGAATCACGTGCCTGAAAATGGTGCCCGTTAATAAAATTTCAAACGTCGCGACCCACGAAAATTGAGGGAGAAATCATACCGCATAAATGAATTGAGTCGACTCGGAAACGACCTTCGTTTGTCGCGACTTAGCGGCTGTACACCAGAGTATCACGGATTACCGTATGTTTTATTGTTAGTATATAATAGCTGTAATTACTGCTTCGCTCGTTTCGACTCGACTCGTGTAGTTTTCGCTTATTCCGAAAATAAAGATACGCATCGTTAGGCGAACCCTCGCAGGCGACAAGGGTATACGAGATAATTCTTCCACATCTGGATTGGGCAGCCTCGCATCTCCGATGTCATTTCGTTCGATTTTTTTTTACATTTTTGACATTTTTGACGCCGGAGTACTTGATAGTCAATTGTGAAGCCTTGGGGAAAATCTGGCAAGAAACTCGTCCGGGAGCTTCGTTTATCCTACGGTCTTCGTGGAAAGTGTTCCGAAAAATCAATTCGAGGAGCGTGGAATCTTATAATCACATTCATTATTTATCAACCTACTGTAGACTCCGAACTTCTACCGTCAACCAGCAGAGTTGCAAATAATGCGCTATTCTAAAAACCCATGGTCCAATCATTACCGCTTAATTTTCTAATGACAGATGCCCAGTTTCGAAAGCATCCATTAATTTTTCAATGCGTACTTCAACCCTAGGAAATTACCCGTTTTCTTCTAATAAACGAGGCATGGTCGATTGCACGACCAAATATTTTCTCTCCGGGCTATGCATCAACGGTGCTTCGGCAATTGATCTAACAAAAATTGAATCCGTCGATCATATTGACAAAAGTATAAATGTTGCAGGTTCATTATAAGACAAGACGTTTGACGTAAATTTTGGGTAGCTCTAATATATAAATTCACCGTGCTCCTCTTTCGGAAACGGTAGAATAATTGTACTCTATCGCATTTTGTATTATTTTGTACAATAAGTAACGAATCGGATAGTCCATTACGATTTTTTTCGATGATGGATCTTGCATTATTTTCGAATTACAGTCGTGCAACTCTGTCAATCATATTAACCCCACTCACAAAAATTGTGCTCTCGATCTATCCATTCTTTGGCAAATTTGTGAGTAAAAAAGTAATGAAATCATTCGTTGAACCAGAGAGTCGTTGACTAGGAGCAACCTCTCTGATGTTACCGAAGTGCGCAGCAACGTGCGCGGCAACGCTAAAAACTACTATACCAGACAATTTCATCAGAACATTTAGAAGATTTCTGAGAAGTGACAGCCAAAGATCTACGAGTTTTTTTCACTGGTTCTCATCAATTGAAATAAGAAATATCGTATTTATCAGAAATGATAGATGAATCGGATAATATTATCATTCGATACGTGGAAGACCATTCAAACATACCTACTCAAAGCTCAAGTTCAATCCTTTCACACTAGCAGAAAAGTTGATAGATGTTTCATTGAGTAAAAAAGAAATACTATCGGATATAAAAGCATATCGAGACACAGCTGTGAGTGTGCATTTGCATACTGGATTTGGAACTATTGGATGTTGCTTCCAGGTTGCCGCGATTGTTTATTATTTGTCACCGATAGATATTTGTCAAAAATTCTGAGGGTTGCTGAAATATGAACAAACTTTTCGATAGAGACCATGTTCCAGCTTTGATTCAAGAAAACAGTGACGAAGATTAATGAATTTTTGATTGTATCCATGTATCAACGTTGTAGAAATATATACGTAAATAATAAGATAGTATAACGGGGAGCTGTTCCTGAATACATTTGTTAAAATTGACATGAAACGGTCATCGATATTCAACTGTTTTAATTTTTGACGTTAACCAAAAAATGATTATTGTTGTTTTGAATATGAATTATCATTCTGGATAGATACAAATTATGTAAATATGAGTTGAATCAAAAAAATTAAAGCTTGGCACATATAAATACATTTATTATTTGTGTTGCAATGTGATTTTTATTTTTTCCACTATGGTGTACCTCTTCTGAGAATCTTAAAAAATCATTCAATTATGGGGAAATGTATGAGGTTTGAAAAAAAAGAAGTTTCATGATTGTGCCAGAATTTTATCATGGTGAAAAAACAATTAAAAGAAGAATAATTTTTTGTTAAGGGTCTTATGAAGATATATAGCTCTTAGTTTTTCATTCTAGAAGCTATTATCAGGCCCCAGAATATATTCAAAGTTAAATCAATCGGTTCAGTTAATCCCGAGAAAAAATGTTTTTCCGTTCTCCACATATTTTCGTTTTTCTCCGAATCCAGTTGAGATTTGGACCTGAAACTTTCAGGATCTTAGTATTTTAATAGTACCTACGTATCCTCTAAGTTTCATCTAAATATTTTCCAGGGGCCAATTGACCATGCTTATACCCCTAATGGCCTTTGATACGGGGATAGCTTGAACCTTGGTGAAGGACGTGGTCTATTTTTTCCAACAAATAATTGTCCTCCAAGAAGGAACAATATGGGATTCATTTAGGTATGTGCCGGTAACCCCTAAGGTATCGACAAGGTGGAAACATATCGTCCCTGAATAAAACAATGAATAAAAGAAGTCATTTGAGATTACTCCAATTACCATGACATTCATGGGGAGAGAAAGTAATTTTAGATTACAATAATTTTGGAACACGTCAATTTTGATCCCAAGAGAAATATATCGACGGCGCTAACGGATAATAGCACCAACCAACTCGACACGACACGTATAACCGAAAAAGAGCCAATCACAAATAAAAACAATAAAAAATGTTTGTCCTGATAAAAACGACAACGAATATTCTCTCGAATAAGAGCACCAAACTCAATTACATTACAACCCCTAACACTACCAAATTCTGTATTTTATTTTGCCTGATAAATATTGGAAGAATTAAAGACAATTTTGAATTATGGGGGTGAGCCACTCTATAGAGGCCAAAAGATAGTGCACACATTGGGAATTTTTTTCAAAGAAACGAAACAACACATGATATCCAGTAGGAAGGTCTTTATTAAGCGAGTATTGAGCACTGCTTGTAAATTTTATCATAGTTCTACTCCACAAAATAGCGTCGTCCCAGCATTTTCCCAGTGGCGTCTTTTTTTTATAGCTGCGCGGTCGAACCCATAACTGCTGCATTTTCGAAAATAAAAATGAACCGACAAAAAATTTGCAAAGTACGATAACAGCTCTGACAGTACGCAAGATTTGGCGTGTTGTTGCAGTCGCAAAAAATTGCCGAAAAATTTCACGAAAATCTTTAATAACAATTGTATTATGCAATATAAACAAAAAACCCTCATATCCTGTCGAAGCTGTTATCATACTTTTCCGAATTTTTTGTTGTTTCATTATTGTTTTGTTGAAATTGCAGTAATTATGAGTTTGGTAATGAAAGAAAAACCACACGGAAAATACTGGAGAGCCGCCATCTTGTATATTAGAGCTCAAATAAAACAGCGTTGAGTTCTTGTATATTGAATACCTTTTTACCGAATTTGGGTATGTTATTTAGTTTGTTTGAAAAAAATTCCCAAAATTCGATCTATTTTTTGGTTGGTTGCTAGAGTGGCTTATCCCGTGAAAGTACATCTCGCAAACTACACGCGTTATCCATATTTTTTCAATAAAATATATCTTTACTAATACTTACAATCAATTAATGTAGGTAAGTTCTGGTTTTAACAACCTAAATTGCATATTCTTGCATTGACTATAGAATTAATACATCAATTAGTATTCGGCACAATATTTTTTTCATTTTACATATCTAAAATATGAACGCCAAAGTTTCTTATCAATCAAAAATGTGTATGGTGCTTTTATTCGTGGTAGCTTTTGGTTGATTACTTTTATTCGTTAGGACCGTCGATGGAAACTTACCAGCCTACTCGCTCATCATCACTGGTTGTAACAAAAGTACCAATTCCACGCGAACGAATTCGTGGATAACGGCTAGTATGAATATAAAGTCCCGGATGTATAAATATCCAAACTCAACGAGGTATTGCATTATTGCTCCAAGCTATAACACGTAGATAGGTGTGATGGTACTTCAAGGCACGTGGCTGTGAATACGCTCGAGTATCGAAGAGATTTTGACAGTACGCAGGTTCCAATTATTTGATTTTGTCGGAAGACTTATTCATTCCATCGGACTTCGGCGGCCTGTCTTTCGATCCGATCAACTATAAGTACTAAAACGAGAAACGTTCGTCAAAACGAGAATGAGAGGTATCTAATTCGCATTCGCATTAAACCCATACGAGTATTCAGCGAACGATAGAAATTTCATAACAACGGAAGTTGAAACTGTCGTTAAACTCCGCGGAAACCGGATGTCACTTTTTTACCGCAAGTTTCTCTATTTTTTAATTTTCGGTCGGCGCACCGCAGAGTTTTTACCTCTTGCAAATGTGGATAATCCTATTCAAAAATGTCTCCTACCATCAGGCTTTGAGCGCTCGCTCGTACCAGAGGGTTTTTGAGGATTAATATCCCAATATTTGCCCCCGACGCAACGCTGATCTCTTGCGTTTGAATTTTTGATCGGTTTCGAAATGGAAATTTCAGCCCGCGATCACATTTTGTGGAACGAATTCCTCGAATTCACGAGCGCGAAACGTGCCAAATCACGTCGATTATAGAGACTTGTTGGTATTCGTTGGAAGGGCACTCCAGTCAAAGACTGCGCTGGCGAATGGACGGGTCAAACAAACATGCCGAACAACCGACAGGTGATAAAGATTTCAAAACGTTGGATAACTTGTCGCGAGTTCGACTCGCACCTGTCCTCTTCTGTCCTCCCCCCGAGATCTTGGACCCCTGAGCCACCTCTTCCTAACCACCGCATCGCGCGTATTTTCTGCATCTATTTCTGCGGCAAATCTAATAATAGCGAAAGTTACATCCACGAGCCGAGTGCCCATCGCTGGACCTGCCCTCGTCGCGAGCTGCTGCTACAACGAGCGTTAAATCGTATTTTGACTACCATCGTCGACCCAACTCCGAGGTTACGGCCCGACCATTTCCTTCGCGACCTTCAACCGAACTTTCAACCAGGTACGAAAATCAACGGCCATTGCAAACACGGAATGCCAACGGTGTTTGAATATCAGGCATCAAAACATAGGTAGGTATGGGTTATAACATGTATGCGAGAGGAGCCATGAGAAGGACGAGGACTAGGGATAGAAGCCATAGACCGAACGATTTAATACGAGGGAATTCCGAACTGGCGGAGGGACGGTAGCTGTTCGGTCCATCGAAAGTGTGTTTGATCGACAACGAGGTAAACCTTTGGAGCTGCTGCGCTCGAGGGTGGGGTTCACTCGCGCGTAAAGCGGCACAATATGGCATGTCCAGATTAATTACCCCGAATTTTTTGCAGGCGTTGGTCTACATCTATTTCTCAAACGAACGATGACGCTGGCGAAAGGAAAGAACGGAGAGAGAAAACGAGCACGCAGAATCCGTTGTTCGAGCAAGGTCGATCAACACGTTCGCACGTCTCTCGGACACCAATGCTATGACGGATTCCTGAAACGATTCTGTATTCGGAACACAAACGTACGAGGAATTTCCGGATCGGAAATAAACTCTGCCTCGTGAACTACTCGACTTGTTTCAAATACATTAACAACTTTTTTGTTACGGATCTTCAACGATCGATTTTTTTTTTTTTTCGTAACTTGGCCAGTTTTTCAAGAAATGAATATTTTGAAGTAATGCTTGATACTTTTCTGGGAAATCTTATCAACTTTACAATTAAACCTGATGTTCTGTTGTAGGTGCAGATTCGCATGACTTATTTGTCCTGTCGCGGAAGTCCTAAGAAAATAAATAGATCAACTTTCAAGAACCGTACTCCCACCATTTTGAAAATTATTGACAGAAAAAAATTATTTTATATACTTTGATACGTGTTTAATGAAGTTCTGTAGACCGAATTGCCATGAATTTTTTAAATTGTTCATAAAAAATTCCCTGAAAAAAGGATATTTTTCCAGACCCAAAGAGAATGTAACTCCTTAATCTCGCGTGTCGAATAGCCTCAAGTTTTTAATTGGCGAGTGCGAATTTCTCGAAAAACTTACACCACGAAAGTTCTTATCGACCGAGTATCTTCTGATTCCGATTAATCCCAAACCATCTCAACCTAATCGTCTTGTAAAATTTGGCCGAATAATGAAGAAGCATTTCGGCAAACAGTTTCAAGGACTGGTTCTTCGATAATTGTTGAGGCCTGTTAATCTGTAGAAATGATCCTTTTGGCCTACATTTCCATTCCGATCGAATCTCTCTTGGGAAAATCGTTCTTCAAAAAACGAGAGAACATATTATTAGGATTTCGCTCGCGGTCACGAATACGCGAATGATAGAATGCCAACGCTTATAAATAATTCATACGTTTATGAAATAAGACCCAGACGCTCGGCAGACAGTGAGAATTATTTTGAATTTTGAAGGTAATAACCTCCTTGGCTCTGGGTGCTGCTGCACCTACACTTTGGAGACCCCACATTCACTACGTACCGCGACCGTCCAACTCTGAAAACATCTACGAGCAAGTAAACAATTTTTCCCACATTTCGAACATACATATTTGATAATCGTAACCGTCAGTAACGCTGTGCAGTGCAAGACAATTTTTTTTCGTTCGTAAACCTAATATCTTGAGTTAGCGTGAACGGAATTCAACAAAAATTTGATCGAGTGAAATTCAAATTATGCAGAATCAGCGCAAAATATATTGAGAAGACCGAAATATATTTTCCAAAGCCAGAAAATTCATGGAATTCTGGGACTCTTTTGCTGTTTGCCTACATGGAGAAAAAAAAACAGTATTGTCCCTATTTTCACAAAGGGAAAATTCTAATAGAAACCTAGGTGTGATCCCGATGTTACATAAATATTCTTCCCATCTTCACAATGGAAAAAATTCTATTCTAACATGGGAAAAATACCTGTATAACATAAGAGTTATACGCCCAATGGACGCATGATGGTACAAGATACGTAGGAATTGCGTTAAGGTGGTTTAATGAAGGTATGAGCAGAAATTATAAACGTTGAGAAATGTAAGTTTTATAACTGGTGGGAAATATACGGCATCGGAAAAAGGTTAGACAACGTTTTGAGAACTCCATCCGTTCATTATACGTTTAAAAATTAGTAACTTGATGACGTATAAATACAAATTTTATTATTCGTATATGTCACTGACGGAAAAACGTCGAATAATCATATATGTAGCAGTTGTATAAACTTGCAGCCTTCTATCGTTCACTTTCTACCAGGGGTATCGTTTCATGAACTCTGACGAACCCCAAGAAACCCTTCGAAATTACGTATTGAAATGGGTGAATAAACGTAAGAAATAACGTTTATGTGGCAGACATTCTGAAGAGCATTATCCGTTCTTCATAAATGTTTTCGAAACTTATGGTCCATACTCCGTTCGAAATGTTTATTATACCATCGTGTGCTGATTGGGACCTTATGTGTTCTTATTGGATTCGTTCCTATTTTAATACAGGAATAATTCCTGTACAATTATCGTACCTATGTTAACATAGGTATTTTCCCTGTTCGAAAATAGGATTGACATCCAATGTTATACTGGGTGTCCCATTTGAAACCATCCACCTAAATATCTCCTGAGGGGGGCAAGTGACAGGAAACTTTTGGAGACATAAGTTGTAGAGTTTCGAGGGGGACATTCGATGCATGAATTTTTTTGAGCTCGCACGATCATGCTTGCCATCTGCAAGCACAAGGAGCCTTTTTTTAAATGGCAATCGCATTTTCCACCCCAATCGAACCTTTTCGCCACGATGAGTTGTTTTCAAATACATCATCATTCAAGTCAATAACTTCAATTTTACTCGAACCATGCGACGAAAATGAATTCTCGTATCAAGTTGAAGATTCAGACTTTCTTAACGTGCCGTAGGATGCACTAAATGGAGCTAAAGTTTGCTCGCATTCCTTGCGCTAAGAAAGGAGAACAAATAGCGTCAATACTTGTGGCGGTGTTAAATATTCCCATCGTGTACTTGCAAGCACAACTCGTCTCGCAGGCAAAACTTTCCAACAAACCTTCGAAGAACTTGGGGTGTAATGCTTGCAATAGCCTTCCTTTTACGTCTCTGTAAATCTACTGGAGTGGGTCACGCTAAGAAAGTTTGAATCTTTAGTTTAATACCAGAATTCATTTTCGTCGCATTTTTCGAGTAAAATGAAAGAAATCGACCTAAATGATGAGATATTTGAAAACAACTCATAAAGGCGAAAAAGTTCAACTGGGGTGAGGATGCGATTGCCATTTTAAAGAAAGTTCCTTGTGCTTGCGGCTATCTAGAAATTGTCCCTATGTAAAGGACAGTTATAATTCCTACGTGATTATAGAAGGAATGTGGAGGGAAAATTTAGTTTAGGCGACCTCAACGAGCGTATTTAAGTTTCAGACAAGCTCAGCAGTTATGCTGGGAGAAAACGACCTCAATTGAGCTCTGGCCAGGTTAATTGTGTTTAGAAGAAAACCAATTTCACTTTTTTAAAGTATAACAAATGTTGCGAAATCCAAATATTGCACGCCCTTAACGCTCATGTAATGGTAAATGATATTTTGGATTTATTTCCATATTTTTTTCCAATTATAGTTACATTATACTCTTTCATTACGAAAAATATAGACGTGCAATACTCCATTTACTGATAATATTTCTTACTTATTACTGTCATTGGCGAAACCATATGACTATTATTTTCAATTATTCGCATATGTGAATAATTCCTATGGTAATACAGGGAAAATTCGTATAGAAATATGGATATAATATCTATGTTAACATAGGAATCAGTCACATGTGAAAATAGGAACAATGCCTATTTTTTTGTTCGTGTATAGACTCACTCACGTGTTCATGATTGGCGTTAATATGGGGACGATTTACAATGAACGACGCCGAACCTTGTAGAACTTTGAACGATATTTATTTGTACGAACAATGAAATTACAAAGGTGAAAAACGATACGAACGAAAAGGGGACGCGACGACGAAAGTTAGGAAAACGTAAACAATTGCCAAAAACATTCGAACTGTTGTTTACGTTTTCCTAACTTTCGTCGTCGCGTCCCCTTTTCGTTCGTATCGTTTTTCACCTTTGTAATTTCATCGTTCGTACAAATAAATATCGTTCAAAGTTCTACAAGGTTCGGCGTCGTTTATTGTAAATCGTCCCCATAGGTTATGGGCCCAGATACGCTTGAATCAGTGTGAAACGTGTGTGACGATTGGTGTGAATCGCGTGGCTTTCTTCGCAACACGAAGTGAAAAAAGAAAAATGGCCATGTCGAACGCGGTCCGCATAGAGGTGCTGAGCAAGGAGAACTTCGACACATGGAAAATCCAGATGGAAGCTATCCTTGTAAAAAACGACGCCTGGGCATATGTGAACGGTGAGAAACCAAGACCCGCGATCCTACCTGGAGATACGTTGTCCGCGGAAGCAGCCGGAAGATGGGACATTGAAGATAGAAAGGCGAAATCCGACATCGTGCTATCGATCAAACCAAGCGAGCTCAAGCAGATAAAGATATGCAACACGTCCAGAGAGGTATGGTCAAAACTGAAATCCATTTACCAATCAAGCGGGCCGGCACGAAAGGCCACGCTGCTGAAACAACTCACGCTTCACAAAATGGCCGACACCGACGACGCGCGCGAGCATTTGCGAAAATTCTTCGACACGGTAGATAAATTGAGCGAAATGGAGATAGAAATTAACCGCGACTTGTTATCAGTAATGCTACTGTACAGTCTGCCACCGGCATTCGAAAACTTCAGGTGCGCAATCGAATCGCGCGACGAACTACCGGAACTCGAAGCCCTGCGGGTGAAAATTATAGAGGAATACGACGCAAGAAAAAACGAAACGCGCGACGGAGGTACAAACGCGATGTTCGCAAAACGGCAATGGGCAAAACCCCAAAATGTAACGCAGAGAGACGTCACAGAATCAAAAGGGGGGTACAAGAGATGGGATAGACCGAAACAAGGTGGATTCAAATACAGATGCAACCGTTGCAGAAGAATCGGACATAAAGCGGTCGATTGTAGGGCGTCAACCAAGAGTGTCGCCAGTACAAACACCGCAGGCGAAACGAACCTGTACGCCGGGACCGAATACGAGTTCGTCACCGAAACCTTCGAATCAAAAACCGGAAGAACGGATGAAAAATGGTGTTTGGACAGCGGGTGCACCTTTCACATGGGAAACGGAGGCGCAAGATTCGTGAACGTGACAGAGCACTGCGTCGGTAAGGTCAAACTCGCCAGCGACTCGGGATCGGCGCAGATTCGTGGAAAGGGATCGGTATGCATAGAAGCGGATGTAGGCGGCCGATCAAGAAGGATCAACGTTACCGACGTGCTACGGGTTCCCGATCTACATACCAATCAACTGTCCGTAGGTAAGATTACCGATAAAAATAATATCGTTATTTTTGACCGGGAGAAGGCGGAAATCGTGGACAAAGATGGAAACACCGTACTCGTTGCCGACCGAAACGAAGGATTGTACATCGTACGTGCAACAGACGAAGAAAGCAGCACGAGAGCGCACATCGCCAGCGTAACAGAAGACGCAAGGCTGACGAATTCATGGCATCGAAGGATGGGACACCTCAATCTACGTGATCTGATCAGGTGCAATCAGGAAGGCACGGTGCGAGGCATGAGACTGGGGAAATCGCCGCAAGAATCCGAATGCGAGGTGTGCCTACGCGGAAAATTGACGAGAACCGCGTTCCCGAAGGCCTCAGCCAGAAACTCACAGGTACTGGAAATTATTCATAGCGATCTCATTGGACCAATGCACGTCGAATCACACGGGAAGGCGAGATACATCGCGACGTTCATTGACGATCGCACCAGGTGGGGCGAGATACGCTTACTGAAGAGGAAGAGCGAAGTCTTCGACGCCTTTAGGGAATACAAATCCTTAGTGGAAAACCGACATGGGGGCAAAATTTTGTCCCTTCAGTCCGACAATGGTAAGGAATATATAAGCTCAGCATTTGATAAATTCCTCAGATCGAATGGTATCTCCCGACGTCTCACCGTCACCCACACGCCGGAGCAAAACGGTGTGGCGGAAAGAAGAAACAGAACGCTGATGGACATGACGAGGTGCCTTCTAATCCAGTCGCAGCTTCCAGCTTCCTTTTGGGGAGAGGCGGTGAACACCGCCAACCACATCCGAAATCGCTGCCCGTCGAGGAGCATCGGAGGTAAGACGCCGTACGAACTGTGGACGGGAAAAGCCCGGACGTTGGCGATTTCCGAGAATTCGGGTCTCAAGTATTCGTCGTGGACCACACGCCGTCGAAGGGGAAATTGGAGGACCGCTCGACGAAGGGGATATTCGTCGGGTACTCATCTGAGTCAAAGGCATATCGAATTTGGATGCCAGAAGAGGGTCGCATAAACGTCGCCCGCGACGTAAGGTTCGTCGAGGTACCAAGGGCGGCTGGCAACGAGGAGGTCATCGATAAACATGACGTCGATAAACATCACCCAACGGAGATCGAAATCACATTCCCGGAAGTGGATCATCGAGGTGACGACGACGGTGCAGAGGGCGACACAAGCGGCGAAGACCCGCGAGAAGAGAATGAGCAACGGCAGGGAGACGCAATCAACGACGACGACGCTCCACCACGACGAGGCAGGGGAAGGCCAAAGATAGCGCGTACAGGTCTCAGGGGTAGGCCGAAAAAAATCTACCAGGCTGGCTACTGTTCCGAGACAACCACCCACCTGTCGGAAGTACCGTTGGAACACGCAATGCGAGGCGAGCACGCCGAAGAGTGGCATCAAGCGATAGCTTCGGAAATGAGGTCCATACTGAAGAACGACACCTGGACGATCACGGACAGGCCAGGAGAACGAAAGGTGATCGGAAGTCGAATCGTACTTCGAAATAAATACGGACGTGATGGCTCGCTGGTACGCAGGAAGGCACGATTGGTTGCGAAGGGATTCTCGCAACAATTTGGAATAGATTTCTACGAAACATACGCACCCGTGGCTCGACTAGGATCCGTGAGGGCAACAATGGCAATCGCAGCGGAGAAGGGAATGACAGTCCGTCAGTTTGACATAGCCACCGCGTACCTTCACGGGGTACTCGAAGAGGAGGTTTTTATGGAGATACCGAAGTATGCGATGGAGGCACTGGAGACGATCGTGCAAAGCGAACTACGAAACAGCGACATCCGAAGGAAGGCAACTAAGGCACTCGAGGAGCTCAACGGGGGCGACAAAGTTTGTCGACTAAATAAGGCCCTGCACGGGTTGCGACAGGCTGGAAGATGCTGGTACGAGAGAATCAGCAAGGAACTGATAGACTTCGGGGCGAAGAAATCCGCCGCGGACCCATGCATAATCTCGAAGGGAGAGGGGGATAAATCACTTCTGATTTGTTTGTATGTAGACGATATCCTAGTGGCATCGCGCGACGCACAACAAGTGGACGAATTTGGACGGCATCTCTCGAGACGCTCGAGGTGACTGATCTGGGCAACGCCACGTACTGTCTCGGGGTGGAGTTCACACAGCCCGGAAACGCTATAACGATGTCCCAGACTACGTACACTCGGGAGATCCTGGATCGATTCGGGATGCAGGATTCGAGATCGGTGTCAACAAACGGAACGAAGCTGGAAATAAAGACGGGAGAGCCCAGTCCGGAGGAGAATAAGCTGCCCTATCGCGAACTTATCGGGGCACTGATGTACCTGGCCGTATGCACGCGCCCGGAAATCTTGTTCGCGGTAAGTTATTTAAGTCAATACAACCATTGTTACAGTCAGGAGCACTGGGCGGCGGCCAAGAGGGTGTTGAGGCACCTACGCGGGACAGAAGGCGTGGGTTTACGTTTTCACCGCACAGGTGAACCACTCGTTGGCTTCGTCGACGTGGATTGGGGAAACTGCCCGAACGATAGGCTATCATACTCCGGGTTCGCCTTCATCCTTGCTGGATGCACCATATCATGGGAGGCGAGGAAGCAGAAGACCGTCGCACTCTCATCGACGGAGGCTGAATATATGGCCTTGTCGGAATCCGCGAAGGAAGCCTCGTACTTGAATCGCCTACTGGGCGAGCTCGGATGGATCGGCGCAACCGAAACAAAAATCTTCCGTGACAACAACAGCGCTCGGAAATTGGCGGAGAATCCTGTATTCCACAACAGGAGCAAGCACATAGACGTGCGCCACCACTACGCACGGGAGGTTCAGGAAAGTGGGGGTATAAGAATCGCTTACGTGCCGACGGCGGATATGGGCGCAGACATGTTGACGAAGGCGGTGCCGAGGCCGAAACTGATTCGATGGTTGAATTTGCTCGGCATAACCGATGTGAAGGGCACGCCTGCACCACGTCTCGGATCGAGGGAGGGTATTGGAACGCGTAATTCGCATACCACGCTCGAGTCCGATTCCGGACGTGCGTGATACACGGCATGGGTGACGAGCCAGCGTTAGGAAAAACAATTGCCAAAAACGTTCGAGCTGTTGTCGCACAGGTTCGGCGTCGTTTATTGTAAATCGTCCCCATAGGTTATGGATGGTGTCTTGTTCCTAGGCATAATACTTATCAGTGCCCCGATAAGTTCGCGATAGGGCAGCTTATTCTCCTCCGGACTGGGCTCTCCCGTCTTTATTTCCAGCTT
>CAXAKQ010000074.1:0-12301 GCA_963969455.1 Arge pagana
TGTAGTCGCGTGTTCGTTTCAAGCCGCGGCGACCAGCTCGCGTAATGTCCGGTCAGCGGTCCAGTTTCTGGATTAGCATGCTCGAACAATTCAGCGCCGTCCGCGATGATCCGACATTCCGGAGTTACTCTGCTGCTGACCACGCACTATTTTTCAACTTGGTTAACTCAACACGTTAGATTTCAGTCCTGAACGTTGGATAACCGCGCCGCAGACATTGCTCGTCGACGATGAATGAAAATTTGTATAAAGTCGAAGTTTGTATAATGGATATTAAAAATTTGTGGATAAAATTGAAATATCTATAAAAAAATTTGTAGTAAATTTATTTAAATAATATTTGAAATTTATGCATAAAATTTTGATATTTATTGATGAATTGGTAAAATAATTCATCGTAAGTAATTATTATAAATTCATAATCAATATAAATATTATAATAATTATCAATTTGTATAATGAATATTAAAAAATCGTGGATAAAATTCTAATATGTCTACAAATTTATATAATAAATTTATATAGTGAATATTCAAAATGTATACGTAAATTTTTGATAATTTCATACAAATTTGTATAATTATTGATTATAATTAATTATTGTAAATTTATAATCAATATAAATATAATAATTATTATAAATTTATATGCCAATATTTTAATATTCATACGTAAAGTTGTAAAAATTGAATGAATACAATAGATGGCATTTTTTACTATTTCTTTGACTTTGTTTAAGTGTTACGTAATCATCGATTGACCGAATAAAATTTAGATAATTCATTGCTACGGAGTTTTTTCACTTGTCAGCGAGTCGGGATCGATGAAAGTGAGCGATTCGATCGCGATGTATTCGCGATACATTTTGCTTCTGCAGTTAGCTTCGTCGCGGTTCTTACATATAAATGCCGGTGAGTGAAAAATGATCGAATGATATTTTTTCATTTTCTAAATTATTTTATCAATATATTTTTATTATATTATATACAAATTTCGTTTGCGACGCATAAATTGCAGAGAGATCCGAGATCGAGTCGTGTTTATCGTACGACTTTGGTGATCTGGAAAAATACGTGGAGGGAGTGAATTTTTCAAAGGCTGCGATCAAACCGTCGATCTTGGAGAACGAGGAGATCTTTGCCGATTTGCCATTCGGAAGACTTCCCATCGATTGGAAACGGCTATCGCGTCTCGGCGATGCTCTACCGATAGATGTGGAATTTCGGAATAGATTCGTCGTTGCTTACAAAATTTTAATCATTGCTCATCGATTGTCGCTGGATAGCGGAAGCGAGGAATTTACTGACTTCGAGACGGTTGGACGAAGAGAGGAGGCTGGTACCGGAAGTTGGGGGTCGGCGGAGTCAGGTTCTACCGATGTAATAACTGATTTTTACCAAATTTGATCACATTTTTTCGTTACACACATTCGTTAAATAAATTTTCAGTACTTTTATTCAAACAAATGACGGCTTCTGATCAAAATTCGATTTTGTTCGTCGTTTTTACTAAATTTGCAGAAATCCAGATTCGAGGATCGACTCGACACTGTTTTGCAAAACGCACCGAGACTAGTAGCCTCCAATTCACTCGAGAGCATCGAATCGAGCAAAGAATCCGGACAAAATTTGCTTTTTACCAACGTCTCCAGCTCAGTTTCGGCCCAAGTCGAGACGACGACGACGGCGTTATCAGACGTGGAAAGGACTCACAATCAGCGCGCGACTACCACTCGCCAAAAGTATACCGAAACCCCCCTCGTTTTATCACCATCATCTACGCAAAACACGGATAATTCCGTGGATCCTGAAACTCAAAATTCTACTCTCAAGTTTTTCACCACGACAAGAACATCCATAGCTTCGCGACTCGACGACCTTGAGTCGTCGAGTCTAGACGACTCGCACGCGTCTACCACGAAGCAATCATCTCTTTCCACAACTGAAGGCAGGACGCATTATTTCTACACCTCTACTCAACAATCGTCCCCATCCAGTACTAAATTCCCTGCTCCCTCCTCTTCATCCTTCAGCAATAGCGTTTTTCATGAAGAATACCAAGAAGTCACTGCTGATAGAGCTTCTAGCAGATTCGGCAAATCGACGGATGCTTTCCAGCCAACCAGTAGAAACGACATCCTGTTCCCAAAAGTTTCTCCGAAGCTCGTGAAAACAACGACTGGTTACTTACCTCGCGAGGAGTATGCTTCTCGAAACGTTGCAGCTACCCCTTCAAAGACTGTCCACGAGTTAGCCTCGCAGGACCTCGCGACGAGGAAGGATTTTGGAGTTACAGAAAAAACTGTGTTTGAGAAAAATGTTGCAGATGTTAATAGTGAAATGCACGCTGGGAATGACGAGGCAACGACATTCATGAGTCGTGAGAGGTGTATGACGAATGTTGAGGCTGAGAGGCCATCCGAAGGGCCTGTTACTCGTGACTCGGGGCTTTCAGATCTGGTTACAGATGTTTTGGTGAGCTTGAAACCAACTGGCCAAGCCGCGATGACATCGAGTAGTTCGGATACAAGTGAAAGGAAGGAGGACGATGAGAGTGTCTTTACTAGTGGCATAGCTGGAGATGCTATCTGGAGCGGTGGAACAACGAGTCGTAAATTATACACGACTAGTTCCGATTCATTTAGAACGAGTGGAGCTACTGAAGAGGATCTTGCCTATGAAGACAACGCTCCTACCTCGGCATTCATAAACGCCAATGGTTCTTTGCCGAGGCTATCTACTGTAGTTGTTAAAGATGATACTGCGATTACGAGTCGGGGAATGGCGGAGCATGGAGTTGGCGGTAGAACCTCGGAAAATTCGACTGCATCAATGGAGAATGGTAGTGCAACGAGGAAACGTCTCTTCGCAGTGACGACTCCCTTGGCGAGGGATGGATCTGGCGACATTTCTGGGTGCAACGATACTTCTAGCTCCGTTACGTCTTCCCAAACCGTGTTCGCGGATTCTTCTGCTTCTTCTGTGGAAGACCAGTTGACCTCGGCGGAGCAGCAAGCCATAGATTTCTCTTTGGCCGTTTCAATGAGAGCATCGACACTCGTAGGCTACCACGACGATGTGGATGATGAGAGGTACACGCCTACAACGGAGCAAACAGACCAAGCTGCTACGAATGTATCGTCGTATCCATTGACGACAAATGATTCTATTGCGACGATTGTTACACTGCAGACGACAACTATTCTTGACTCGCTCGGTGCTACGATTCATACGCCGTGGAAAGTGGTCGCTGGAACTTCGAGTCCAGCATCGGAAATCGTTACGTCTTCGAGCATCGACTCGACGAAGATGGATACGAAGACGGAGGCTCGAGAAGTTTTCAATGGTCTTACCACTTTTTCAGGACCGCCTTTGATGTACGCGAGAATGCCTAAGTTTTGAAGAGTTTTGGGTAGTCGAAGAGTCGAAAAAAAATGACTGAATTTGGCAATAATTTTGTTTTTAAACATTTTTAAATCAAGTTTTTCTGCTTTACCACATTTCAAATTAATGTTGTTGTTGTTGTCGTTGTCGTTGTCGTTGTCGTTGTCGTTGTCGTTGTCGTTGTCGTTGTCGTTGTCGTTGTCGTTGTCGTTGTCGTTGTCGTTGTCGTTGTCGTTGTCGTTGTCGTTGTCGTTGTCGTTGTCGTTGTCGTTGTCGTTGTCGTTGTCGTTGTCGTTGTCGTTGTCGTTGTCGTTGTCGTTGTCGTTGTCGTTGTCGTTGTCGTTGTCGTTGTCGTTGTCGTTGTCGTTGTCGTTGTCGTTGTCGTTGTCGTTGTCGTTGTCGTTGTCGTTGTCGTTGTCGTTGTCGTTGTCGTTGTCGTTGTCGTTGTCGTTGTCGTTGTCGTTGTCGTTGTCGTTGTCGTTGTCGTTGTCGTTGTCGTTGTCGTTGTCGTTGTCGTTGTCGTTGTCGTTGTCGTTGTCGTTGTCGTTGTCGTTGTCGTTGTCGTTGTCGTTGTCGTTGTCGTTGTCGTTGTCGTTGTCGTTGTCGTTGTCGTTGTCGTTGTCGTTGTCGTTGTCGTTGTCGTTGTCGTTGTCGTTGTCGTTGTCGTTGTCGTTGTCGTTGTCGTTGTCGTTGTCGTTGTCGTTGTCGTTGTCGTTGTCGTTGTCGTTGTCGTTGTCGTTGTCGTTGTCGTTGTCGTTGTCGTTGTCGTTGTCGTTGTCGTTGTCGTTGTCGTTGTCGTTGTCGTTGTCGTTGTCGTTGTCGTTGTCGTCGTTGTCGTTGTCGTTGTCGTTGTCGTCGTTGTCGTTGTCGTCGTCGTCGTTGTCGTCGTCGTCGTTGTCGTTGTCGTTGTCGTTGTCGTTGTCGTTGTCGTTGTTGTTGTCGTTGTCGTTGTCGTTGTCGTTGTCGTTGTCGTTGTCGTTGTCGTTGTCGTTGTCGTTGTCGTTGTCGTTGTCGTTGTCGTTGTCGTTGTCGTTGTCGTTGTCGTTGTCGTCGTTGTCGTTGTCGTTGTCGTCGTTGTCGTTGTCGTTGTCGTTGTCGTTGTCGTTGTCGTTGTCGTTGTCGTTGTCGTTGTCGTTGTCGTTGTCGTTGTCGTTGTCGTTGTTGTTGTTGTTGTTGTTGTTGTTGTTGTTGTTGTTGTTGTTGTTGTTGTTGTTGTTGTTGTTGTTGTTGTTGTTGTTGTTGTTGTTGTTGTTGTTGTTGTTGTTGTTGTTGTTGTTGTTGTTGTTGTTGTTGTTGTTGTTGTTGTTGTTGTCGTTGTCGTTGTCGTTGTCGTTGTCGTTGTCGTTGTCGTTGTCGTTGTCGTTGTCGTTGTCGTTGTCGTTGTCGTTGTCGTTGTCGTTGTCGTTGTCGTTGTCGTTGTCGTTGTCGTTGTCGTTGTCGTTGTCGTTGTCGTTGTCGTTGTCGTTGTCGTTGTCGTTGTCGTTGTCGTTGTCGTTGTTGTCGTTGTCGTTGTCGTTGTCGTCGTTGTCGTTGTCGTCGTCGTCGTTGTCGTCGTTGTCGTTGTCGTTGTCGTTGTCGTTGTCGTTGTCGTTGTCGTTGTTGTTGTCGTTGTCGTTGTCGTTGTCGTTGTCGTTGTCGTTGTCGTTGTCGTTGTCGTTGTCGTTGTCGTTGTCGTTGTCGTTGTCGTTGTCGTTGTCGTTGTCGTTGTCGTTGTCGTCGTTGTCGTTGTCGTTGTCGTCGTTGTCGTTGTCGTTGTCGTTGTCGTTGTCGTTGTCGTTGTCGTTGTCGTTGTCGTTGTCGTTGTCGTTGTCGTTGTCGTTGTCGTTGTCGTTGTCGTTGTCGTTGTTGTTGTTGTTGTTGTTGTTGTTGTTGTTGTTGTTGTTGTTGTTGTTGTTGTTGTTGTTGTTGTTGTTGTTGTTGTTGTTGTTGTTGTTGTTGTTGTTGTTGTTGTTGTTGTTGTTGTTGTTGTTGTTGTTGTTGTTGTTGTTGTTGTTGTTGTCGTTACTACTATGCTGCGATGTGGACTGAAAGTATAGGTATCGTTGCATAACTGAAAATGAATTCCTTTGAAATATGGAATAATTTGGAGGATTTTCATGGAACGACGTAAAAATCTTGTTTTGCCACGCGCGTCGACAGTTTTGCAATATTTTCGACATTTTTTTCGCGTCCTCAGGAATACTGTCAGCGACGTGACAGCAGAGGAAAACGATACGCTCTGGACTACGGCGGCTTGGAAAATATTAGTGGAAGCCACAACGAAGCTTCCCTTCGTCGTAACGACCGCAATCTCGTCCATATCGATTACATCAAAAAAGCTCGACGAGGATCTCGAAAACGGCGCCGACAATATTTCCAATCACTCGACAATTCCACTTATCAACAATTCTGCTAAGACCGATTCCACGAATTTCAAGATCGTCGACGGAATCGCAAACGTCCAATATCCAAAAACCCAAAAACCCACAGAAAATATTATTGACAAAGAGATCGCGACGTCCAACGTCAACAAGGACGTTCAAGGTCAAACTGAGATATTTGAGCACCAACCGACGCCTGCCATTGGCCATGTTTTAAAAATGTACTCTCGAAACAAATGGAAGTCGTTTGGAGACGACAGCAGCTCGTCGAGCCACTTGAAGATACCAAAAAAAACGGGCGACAACGTTTTTCAATACGAAGCTGATAGATACGATGGAGACTCGAATTGGCCAATATTTGTACCTCTGGTTCCAGAATTTGAAAAAAAATTTAGACCCAATTCCAACCGACTTTCAAGCGAGTGGAGCACGCAGAAACGAGCCAAAACGAATATGGACGTGGAAATCTTGTACAGATGGTTTTACAGGCACAACGAAGATTTAGGCGATACGCATCGGAGGCAAGTATCGGCGTGGCATGAATTATACTAACAAATTATAGTCGACCAAAACTAAAAAACACGCTTTCGTAGATAGTCGAATTGAAAAGTAGAGAACAATTGTCAATAAAAATAAAAAATTAAATTGAGAATAGTGTGATTAACAAAAAAAATTATTTTATCGACAACAGCGCGGGTTATTGTTTTCGTATTATTATTGTCAATTGTTTATATTTATAAAAATTGACATCAAGCAATCGACTTTTTTTTACAATAAAATACATTTTTTTGTTCATCACATTATTCTCAATTTAAATTTATTGAAAATTATTCTCTATTTCTTAGTTCGGCTATTTGAAAAGTGTGTGTGTTTTTTTTAGTTTCTTCTAACTATAATTCATGTTCTGATTTTTTGGTTTTTCAAAAATTTTAAAATTGAATTGAAAAAAATAATTCCATTTTTTTTCCTCACTTGATCAATTTTTTCTGCTTGCTTTTATTATATACTCCTAGATGTGTACAATTTTTTCATTTTTATGAAATTTTATTATATCATTTTATTGCTACGATTCTCGACTGTTTTTCTCACTAGCTGTTTTTCCATATTTGGCCAACTGTATTTATTTATTTCTTATTTTACTTGTTGAATTTAAAAATTCATATATCCACATCATTGTAATAGGCTATCAGTGATTCCAGTGGAAATTGAATGGTCGTTCATCTATCATACATTTATTTTTGTTGCTAATTTTCACTAGTTTGTTTTGTCCTTGCTATAATAATTCCAAGCTATTTTGGTAGACACCAATCTATGTTATTATTCCATATCTGATCAAGCTGCGGATATATTATCAAATATACTATTAATATTATAATTATTAATTCGATATATTAAATATATGATTATTATAATAATGATTAATGCAATATACTGCATATATTATTGATATAATATATTCAGTGTATTATTAATATAATAATTAATAATTTAATATATTAAACTGAAGTGAAAATAATGAAGTTAAATTGAAATAAAATAAATAAAAAATTAAATTAAATTAAAATCTGTTCATTGGATGCAAATATTTTTCAGGGGCTCCGCTATCGTTTCGAAGACCGCAGCCATTCGATGTAAGAATTAAAGCCACGTGTATCGTCAACGTATGTATTTACGCTTTTTCGTTTTTTCTATTATCTAATCGTCGGCGATTTATATTTATATTTATATTACATAATTTTATTTCCCGTCCGAATGTTTCAGAAGCAGAGATTTTTCTTCGTCGTTGTGACTTATCACTCGGGGGGTAATTAAAAAAAAAAAGATCGGGCAACGTTTTATGCAGAGCTGAAATTCGAAAAGCTCGCGTGAAAAATCGGCCTCGAAGTATGAGCAACAATTGCGAAAGTCTCGTCCAATTGATGGCGACCGTTTGCTTGCTTGTGTCTTGCCTCGATCGTCTAGTGTTTGCGATTTAATTGAAAATTTTCTTCGACTCGAGATACGACACGATCGAAGGCAGAAACGCATTTGAGTCGGGAGAATAATTATAATTGGATCGAGCGATGTACAAATATTGCGAGATATTCGCGTCGGAGTAAGCCACGTTGAAATCGAATCAAGGCGAAAGGTCGACGAAACATTTTACGACTATAATTTATAACTTGCGGATTATCTCACTTCGCTATCATTTTATCTACCCTTTCAATCACGAATTTCTTCGATCATCTTTTTTTTTCATGAAATTTGGTGTATACAGGTTTTGGAGATTGCTGATCACGAATTTGCTGGCAAAACGTCAAGATCAGCCACTTTATAAACTCCTATTTATACTAAAATTCAGAAAAACTAGCATATCCCGAAATTTTTTATCGGCCATATTGGATCCGCCATTTTGTATTTCTAAAATTCGACACCGGATTCGCGATCAGTGAGCTTAGAAATCCTCGTATACCAGATTTCCGAAAAAATACCGTATTTCAACAATTTTCTCAATCGATAAAATTACCTTCTCGCCGCAACGGAGGCTCGCGAAACAAAGGTAAAATGTTATTTGTCGCGTATCTCTGACCAGAGCCTCGGCCAAATTTACATTGTTTGTTTATTTTCTCTCCTCTTGCTTTTTTCCTACTCTTTCGCACCTCGTTTTTGCTCGTTTGCGCTACAGCGATACATCGTGCATATTTCAACGCGTTTTTTCCCTTTCGCGAGAACTCTGGGAATACTGCATTACAGCCGTATCTTTTTTTGTTGCCGTTGTTTTTTGTTTTTTGCCCCTTTTTCGACACGCGATGACTGCTTTTTCATATCGCAGATTGCTTTCTCCCAGTCGTTCGCTTCTTATCCAGTTACTTCCGGAATCCGATTTCATTCTTACAATAATTATTATACAGTAATTGTATGAATAATAATAATTATAATAATATTTACATAGCCGTTATTATAATTATTATGCAATGATAATTCTAATTGTAATCATTATAATTATTACATAATAATAATTCTAATTTCTATTATTATAATTATTATATGATGATTATTATTGCACGATGAAGCTGTATTTTTTTGTCGAAGCCTTCCTGAACGAGTCTCTGCCGGATCTTTTCTTTGTTGTGTTGTTCTTTTTCTTACTTATTTCTTACTTATTTATACAATTGACGGAAAACCGAAGTGAAGGGTCTCGCTACATGTTCCTAGACATCTGAGCTCTGATCAATTCCGGTAGGCTGCCAAGTTAATAGGGACAGGATACAGATTTTTGTATCTTTTAGTTTAACTATATTTTTTTCTTTCTAATTTTTTATTTTTTCAGGCAAATTATTGTTAATAGGTTTGATTGGAATTTTTCACACAGACCTAAGAGAACTCGTATACTTATTTCAGAAATTTAAGAAATTTAATTTAATACACACACATACACACACATACTGTAACGACCAGGTGGTCAGCACATACCAACGTGCTGCCAGCTACGTGACATATTCAAATCCCAACGACAAACGGGCACGGACGATGCAAATGTTCGGCTTGTGTGCTAAACATAAACGATTAACGCACACGACATAAGACCGACGGACACCGATGAGACCAGCGGTCGAGAGGACATCGAGAGCTACCAAGCCAGACCGGACGAAAATGACGCCACGTACCCTGACCACCTCAACGACGGAAACGGACCAATCGACTTCGAACCAGGCTCGATTTTTAAAGATGGCTACAACTGAGACGACGTTCTTGACCGGCGGGTTCCGTACAAATAGGGGACTCGGACGAAGCATAGAGGAGTCGGCATCGGGCGGGACGACGTCGCTACGTCAGGACGACCTCTTCCAGGTCACGTTGTAAGGAATAGCATAAATCGAGAATCGGAAAGATTGAAATTTGCGGAGCACAGCGCTTACAAATTGTTAGAGTTCAAATTTAGAGTCCAAATTTAAGATAGTCGAATTTATCAAGCATAGCGCTTATAAATTATTAGAGTCCGAATTAGGAGAATTAAAGCTAAGCACCGTGTTTGTATCATAACTGCGTTTGTTAGATTAAATCAGTTCGATTTTGTTTCGTTACGTTTAACTTAGTTTATAGTCGGCATCGGGCCATTATATTAAAAAGTAGTCCAATACTTTTATTTCGTTTAATTCTTTGATCTCTACTCAGTATTCCCAAATAGAAAGCGTTTATATTTTATTTTTTCCTGTTGCTGAATTTATTTTGTTTATCATTTTTATGATTCATTGAATGCGTTACGAGTTACCGAAACCGATTCTGTTTCTTCTCGACCGCGATTAACCTGACTCACGGGGTTGGGAAGTTTTCGTGTTAAATAGATACAGTTTCGGTGAGCCACGAGTGACAACGGCTCTGGATAAAACCCGAGTCCCTTGTTCACCGGACGATCCCAAATCTGATGCCCTGGTCTGCAAGAGTTGGTTCGACAGGAACGTGCGTCTGGCTTAAAACACCCGCTTCTCTGCCTGGGGTTTCAGTGATCGAGACCGAGTCATCGAGGAGATTTTGGGCGTAAAAACTCCACAATTCTATCGACGTGCCTTTTGTTGAGAAGCCTGAAATCAAGCTGATTGCGGCTCATTGGTAAGAGTTAGAACTGTTCAGGGTGCAGTGGGTTGGCAAAACCGATCCCGTCTCTCATCATACGATAAGGAGGCCGCAATTTCCATATAGTTTTATCGTTGTCGTTCTTTCACTAGCGGTAAAGCACCCGCAAAACGCGGTTCGTATCACGGATCTGGTTCTCAGCACCCCCGAATATTGGACACGTTAAAATACACGCACGCACGCACGCGCGCGCGCACACACACACACACACACACACACACACACACACACACACACACACACACACACACATATATATATATATATAGCTACAAAAATGTTGTGCAAATTTGTAAGCACGTAATAAACTTCGATACCGATAAATGTGCATTAAAAATAATTATGAAAAAATGGATACGAGACAATACTGATCTGCTAATTGTTACCAATGTAATCGATACAAATGAACTACTAGAGTTGTAAATTCAGACGTGCATCTTTGCTAGTAAAAGTTTTATAGCCTTATTTATTTTTATGCGTGTATATTTTTTTTATTCTATTTTAGTTTTTTAGTTTCTTGGATTATCTGTACTCATATAGGACTATTATTATTATTATTATTGTTATTATTATTATTATTATTGTTACTATTATTGTTATTATTATTATTTTCTGGGCCTACAACTATCCTGTGTGGATATATTTCTATATTGAAGAAATGTATTGGATTGAATTGATTCAAAAGAGCATCCAACTGAGATAATAAAATATTAATTTACGAGAGCCAAACTATTTATTTCTTCTCGGAAAATACTGAAGAAATTGAAATTGAAATTTCGGAATTCTGTTACAAAAATGCGCAAAATTAATTAACGAAGAAACGAAATTTACTCGTTGATTATTACGAGCAAATAATACGTAAATAACAATAATTTAGAAGTAAACTTATAATGATTTTGGTAAACGGACAAATCGGGCAAATGAATTTGATGAAAACTAGTTTGTTAGATCTAATGTTCAATTTAATTGTTGCGGGTATATTTCTTTACTACGGTTTTTTTTCTTGAAAATTTGTATATTTCTGGAGAATACGAAAAAAGATGGCGATGGAAGACGCGTTCGACCCTTTCCATCGTCACCTTCCCTAGCCAACCTCCGGCATTCCGTTGCTCTTTTGTTTCATCTTATAAAACGTGAATTTTATTGCCTCCCCACTGTTATAAATTACGTTCGCTGGTTACGTTCTTTCGGTTCTTCCTTGCTGCCGACCCTCCGCGACTTTTTATGGTCATTAATATGGACAATGTTATCACCGCGCGGTCACGTAGCGGACCACAGCTATTCCTGAATCCACGCTCATAATACCTTCTCGTTCCGATCGAGGATTGCAATTTTTCGACGACTTTGCTCAAAAAACCATTTTGGATGGATCAAAATAAATGACGTGGGTTGCTGAATTTTTTGGGACAGCGCACAGATTGTCCCGATCATTGGAGCTGAGAAATTAGGTTATTCTTCCATTTTTATTTTATCGAATAAATATTTGTTGATTAATTGTAATACTGAAATTGGTTTGTTTGACATTTTGTAGAGTTATGAATTTAATTAACATACTGGATTTATATTTGAACAAAAGTTTAATTTAGCATAGATAAAGGTGCAGATTAATTTAAAGTTGGGACATATTTTTAATATTTTCATTTCTTAATATATTGTTTAAATAGTCTAAAAATAACAAAATCATTTAAAATATCGACCCACCTTTAGGCATATCGACTGGATTGTAAAGATACATTTTTTCCTGTTTTATACAATGAAAGAATAATCAGAATTGTTGATAACAAATTTTTGATGTAATAAACAATTCAATTGTCCATAAGAACATTTTTTTGCACAATATAGAGAACTGCCAATCATGTTTTTGAAAAAACAAACAATTTCCTAATGTATCGTTTAAATGATCTAAAAATAAAAAAAATTGTCCTGACTGGACTACGAAGGCAA
>CAXAKQ010000076.1:0-266432 GCA_963969455.1 Arge pagana
TCGCATTTCCATTCCACGTGCTGATTTTTCTTACGATTCTGCCATCTCAACAATGCTTTCCTGATTTTCTTCATATTTTTTCTCCATTCGTCTATTCTTCATGATCATTCAAACCCATCTGAAGAACGGGACTGTTCATAATTCAAACGACTGTTCAAAAATTTCATTTTCCATGACGATTATTCTAATACCTATCATATGATGGCTGCTATTTTTTTTCTCTCTCTAGCACTCCTAACAATTTGGTTCCGTAAAAACGTCATTTTTAGTATCAAATTTTTGATCAGACACTTCTATTGCGTCTCCTCCATCAAGTTAATTTCGGATAAATCAAATATGTGCGACCACAAACATGTTCGTTCGTTACTCTGAATTCACCGGCAGATCGGTTAAATAGTTCAATTGGGTTTCCGTACTCACGACTCACAAGGAAACCTTTCGAACCCGAACTCACCGATTTCGATGATTTTGATATATGTTGTAGAACATCGAAAAATAAGAGACGTATTTTTTTATACGTGCTCTCAAGCCCATTTAGGGGTGAAATCTACCCTAAAAGTTCACACTCAAAAAGTCTTTTTTCGAAATATCTCTGCTTCTAATTGGTATTTCGCGACGGAACAAAATGGAAAATGCTCTTTGCGGCGAGGCGAAGCTACTAGACATTGTTATGCCCACGAGGGTTGCAACCCCTATTTTTTATACCGGAAAAACCACATTTTTCGAAGATATTTTCGTTGTACTGATTCGAATATTGACTTGAAAATTGAAAAATAAATATTCTGAGTTGTGAAATGAAGTCAATAAGTTGACGTGTCCGAGGATTTCGCGTTCACTACCCCCAAACACGGTTACTACCCCTTCAGACATTGGTCATCTGCAATAATGGAAAAAATGTTTTTCTCAAGAGAAATACGAATAAAATATGTTTTGAGAGACACGTATTTTGTTATACGTGCTCTTAAGCACGTTCAGGGGGTGAAATCTACTCTCAAAGTTCACTCTTAAAACGTCTTATCCCGATATATCTCTGCTTCTAATTGGTATTTCGCGGCTATGATATTGCTATGATACGATGCGGCTGGTGTGAGAAATCATTATGTTTCAAACATTTCTATAAAGATTATCATTATTGTCATGAATTTATAGAATAATACACTTTAAATTGAGAATTTGAAAAATATTGATCCGCTATAGAAATAGTTCTAGTTTTTTGTATTGAAGTTTTCTGGGTCATTACATATGCAGCTGAATCTGATTTCCATGATTGTTGAAATAAAAAATCAAAAATGAGACCCGTGAGCACTTTACTTTGAAAAAACCAAATTGATTTCAAATATTTCGAGTATTTTCATCTGTACATAATATAAACACGATTTTCCGAAGTTGATAACTTCTTGATTACCACGAACAGAATTCTGTACAATGATTTGTTGGTGCTTTAACAGGATCAGGAAAATGATGCTGTATTGTATCTTGAACTATTTTTGCTGCGTGATCTTTGTACTGTTCTTGAAAATGTAATGTCTCTCCAATAATCATATCTACGTCATTGAAATCATTTGTGGCACTTATCAGTATATCTTTAATCGATTCTGCTAACTCCATTTGTCTATGATTGGCCGTTCCATCTTGTATTTGAATATTTTGAAAAAACGCGGTTAATAAATGTATAACAGTCAAACGATTGATTCTCATTGTTGAGTCCGGATGGAGGAACAAACCTACTCAATGCTTCTAAGAGACTACACTTATTCCCGAGCATGGAGTTTCACGACAGATATACCCGACCGATGAGTTACGAAACGAATAATCGGTGATAAACAGTATCGTAAAAAATTATTGGACGAAAAGAAGAATTGATGGATTAAAGAGTCACTCGCGAATTATAGTTTATCTTGACCAAGGTGATCCATTTTATGATGAAATTATTGCCTCGTGACAAATGACTTTAAATATAAGATATTCGATATCTCAATTCATATCGTATTCGTATTTCTCTTGGGAAAACCATTTTTTTCATCATTGCAGATGACCAATGTCTGAAGGGGTAGTAACCGTGTTTGGGGGTGGTTAACGCGAAATCCTTGAATACGTCAACTTATTTACTTCATTTCACCGCTCAGAATATTTATTTTTCAATTTTCAAGTCAATATTCGAATCAGTACAACGAAAATATCTTCGAAAAATGTGGTTTTTCCGGTATAAAAAATAGGGGTTGCAACCCTTGTCGCCATAACAATCTCTATCAGCTTCGCGTCCCCGCAAAGAGCATTTTCCAATTGGTTCCGTCGCGGAATACCAATTAGAAGCAGAGATATATCGAAAAAAGACTTTTCAAGAGTGAACTCTGAGGGTAGATTTCACCCCCTAAACGGGCTCAAGAGCACATATAACAAATTACGCGTCTCTTATCTTTCGATGTTCTCCAACATATATCAAGATCATCGAAATCGGCGAGTTCGGGTTCGAAAGGTTTCCTTGTAAGTAATAGTTGGAACAATCAAAAATTGAGTCAGATGAACGAGATATTTTAAATAACTCATATGATTGATTGCAAGTGCTCAGATTTGCTACGGTGATTACGGTTTATTTATTCGAACGAAATGATAATCGAGTCAACTATTTTACAACCACAAAATCAAAATGTTTAATTCAATGAATTTTTTCTCTTACAAGGGACCATCGCCTAGTGTCCCTCTCCGATTTGAACGAAACTCTGGGAGATTGTAGGAAGGGTGAAAATATTCGCTACATATTTTTTTATATCTGCGGAACTCTACCCTAAGGGGGTGCAATCAACCCCTAAAAATCGCAGATTTCGTTATTCCGTAGCTAGCGTAAGACAAACGTCCGAAGATTTTTGGCCGACAAAGTGGTACTAGGGGGGTTTTGGGGTCGCTGATTTCGGATTTGAGGTCAAAAACCAAAAATTCAGAATGACTGATCCGAAATGGCGGACCAACTTTCTCCCAAATGGTACAACTTGCTTCAGATTCGGTGTCGCCGAGTTTTTGGGAACGTTGATTACGAATTTGATGACCATACCAAAAAATTACGAATGCATGATCCTACAAATTAAAAACAATCTCGGGACCGAAGAAAAAACGACCATTTTGACTATTATTTTATTTACTTTCACGATATAAAGGCACGCCAGAATAGATAAATAATCGCATGAATATTTGAATCGTGTCATCTTCTATTGGGATTGAGTTTTGGAGTAATCAATATTAGGTGTATATGCATTGTGTTATGTATCTGTATAATTATGTTACATCTGCATATTTGCGGTTGTCGAGTTTATAATGAAAACAAGGCGCTAGTTCTTTTCAATTCGGTTGTGTATGATACGGAAAGATTTTCATACAAGATGACTCGAGGTGTAGAAGATTATTGATGTGAACACATAAAAGTTACATATATTCGAAAACAATTATGTAGATCGAGCCTTACAATATAGCTTGCATCATGCGTATCTCGTCATGGGTGATAGTCATGACAATAGTGATATTTATGGAAACAGTGTTTTAAACATAGCGACTTCTTACACCACACACATTCAATGATAGCAACTTCACCGTATACGTCACAAGTTGTAGAATAGACAAGTCTATGTCTCTACTTTTAAACCATAGATATTTGAAAAGATCTGTGAATCTAGGGGACGAAAATTGATTGTGGGTGAGACTTTGCAGCTTGACGATATTGTCTCTCAAATAGAGATTCACGTCGTACTCATATAGTATTACGATATCGGAGAAATGTTTGATATGATTTTTCCATACGCGAAATCCATACACATCCAGTGGCTGTATTATTCCAGTAGCCCCAGGATAGATAGTCAAAAGTTTCACGTCTTGGCCCTTAAAATCCATCGTTTCCAATACGCCCGGACATTGGCCACTCCACGAATCCAATAATATGACTGATTTCGGACCTGTCTGCGGAAAGCATACGTCTTGAAACCAACGTTCAAGATGTTTGCTCGTTAATTTCCCAGATTTAGAAGCCGTAAGATATACATTCTCCGGTTTCAACATAGTCTCTTGCACGCGAGGACCGAATTCTCCACTAGATTCTTTCAAAACAATTAATAGAGGTGACAATAATTTGCCATCGGCCGAAATCAAAGGCTGCATGGTGTAGCTGTGCGTTGTTGACGACTTGGATTGTATTGTCGAATCCACAGTCTTCTGTCATCGCAACGCTAAGGTTTCCCCTGCATGTAACTCCAAATTAAAACCGCTCTGATCGAAATTGTAAACGTTATCGACTCCAAAATCAGCGATGTGGGTTTCCACTTTCTGAATAAAGATGGCAGCCTGCTCTTCCAAAGATTCCTGCGTTGCTAATGTCTTTGTTGTTACCCATTTCGTAAATGTTTTTCGACACGATTCCATGACATTTCTTAGATTCTCATAATCAGATCGTGGATGCCTTGGAGTTTGCTGGTGCCATATCGAACAGTTGTCGCGCTCGAATGGTCGAACGTCGAATATCCATATTATAAAACGGTACCTTCTTATTAGTAAGGTAATAAGAGTATTAAGAGCAATAAGGTAAAGTATATAAGAGCATCCATGACATTGTTAAGAGTATACTCACAGATCATTTTCAACTCTTCTCTATATGTCCCACCTTGATTCACTTGATGTGCCCAGCGACGTAATTGTCGTGCAGACTGAACTTTTCTAAATTTGGATTGGACAGATGATACTTTTCTGTTTCCCCATGGTCCGGACCTTCAAAATTCTACGGCTTGTTTTTTGTAGTCATAGTATAAATTCAGATAATATACTATAGATAGATAATATAGATTCAGAATTCAAGCTCTATTTAATTTCAGTTTCCCTCGGCTGGTAAACAGCATCTCTAATGATGATTTCGAGCTCTTTGCTCAGCTGCCTTTCCGATTCTGTAAATGGAGATCCGGGTAATTCTGTCACGTCAGCCGCCAAACGCATGAAACTTTATGTATATGAAACTGTTTTGTCTAACGAAATGAGATAGCGAGCGCCAAAGCGGCATTTGTTCGTGCACCGCCATGAGAACTAGCGCAGTTCGTTTCGAGACATTCCTACATCGATATTAAATTCAAGTTGGCATTGACACGCATGAGATGTACAAGAGCCAGTTGAAACCTCGCGCGTTGAAACGATAAACAGACCCGAACCATAACACTTTTCAAGGCTGACTCGGGACACGGCCAGTTCTTAGTAAAGATAGTTTGGAAATTATTACCAAACATTCAAGGTGTTAATTGACGTGATGATCTCACGTTCAGAGGAATGTTCATCGAATATCGAGTGAAACTCTTTGTCTCGTGCCTGAATAGTAAAACCATATCTATTAAAATAAGATATAACTATTCATACAATTCTATTAGTAAAACTATATCGATTAAAATAAGATATAACTATTCATACAATTCTATTATTAAAACTATATCGATCAAAATAAGATATAGCTATTCATACAACTTTAAAATATTATAACTTGTATAATCATAAGAGATAGTCATAAGAATAATGCCACGTAGAGAATTCCAAATCTATTATACGATTACCATGACAGAATAATATTAAAATCAAGCAACTCGCTAAAGCGACGCGAGTATGATCGGTAAATCGGACTGGGGAGTCTTCTAAGGAATTTGAGACCCTTAGACGCACGGCTGTTGACGGGCCAGCCAGGGCGGTCCATTTGGCCTCCGTGCAGTTCATTGGTGATGAAACGTAAATATGAGATAGCAAAAATAATTGAGTGGGAGAACATCGACCGACCCTACGAGGACGAACAATGCAAACCAAAAATCACTCTCGCCAGGTCTCCTCTCGGGGCAACTCCCGACCTCAAGTCAAGTCTCGTCTCGGACCAGCTTCCGATCTTAATTCTGAATCCAGACTCAAGCAACACACATCATTTTTTGTTGAGATTCTACCTTCAGCAAAAGACAGAACTCAATCGGACTGCAGAATAAAAAGTATTTATTGAAGAAAACAAAATATTACGTGATATAGTTAGTTGAGGCGCTGTTCATGACAGAGAGTAAAACGCAGTTACTTGCCAAGGGTCTGTCACGCTACTGAGAACCGATACCGCCCCGCGAACTTACGAAAAACAAAAGTTGTTTTTCACGCGGTTACCCCTTCTCCAAACACTCACCGTCGTCGGGCGGTCTTCGAGGGAGGGTCAGGAAAACATATGCCATTTATTACCCTACGAGCGTCAGTAGATAATTTATGACATAGAAAAGGTTTGGCATTTGGACATTCAAAATACCATTTCTTCAACATTTTTATTCATTCAATCGCGATTCATTTTTGGCTCACCGTCAGCCAACAAGTTCAATTACACTCACAATTAGTTACTCCGAGGTGTCCCACTTGATCGTTGTGTACCGCTCGTATGTGTTTGCCGTAGTCTTTTGCTTCGGGTTCAGGGATTCCTAAACGAAGTAGTTTTCGAAGTTCTTTCTCTATGGCATCGAGTGGAGTCATTGAAAATTGTTTTGGTGAAGTAAGGATTTTAAATTTCCTTCTCTCTCGTTGAATATGACCTTGGATTAACTGGTATAATCCTTGTTTTCAACTGTGTTTTCGATATTGGAATAGTATCCCATGTCTGCGTTTTCTTACCTCAATCCAATCCTCATCTTTTAATAGCGTTTCAATCCCTAACTTCGTAAGGCTAATCCATCGAGTTGTATCCTTGGGATAATTTGGTTTCATTTTCAACTGATCAACACGTCCTTGATCATGATGCATGATGTCTTCTGAATCGTCAATTTTCTAGTTGTGAGGCGGATTTTCCTTTTGTTCTGAATAGTTGAAGGATTTCACGTATTGCTGGTCACTGTTTTTTCTTCGGCGATGATACTCTGTCAACTATAGGTTTGCTCGGTATTCGTGATAGTGCGTGAGCCGCTCAGTATTCGCAACCTCTTTTATATTGGATGTTGGAGTCGAATTCCCCCGGTCAATGTATCTATTTGAGAATTCGAGAAGACGGATCTTAGATGTCGGCCATCAGGACGAGGGTTCGATGATCGGTCAGAATCAAGAACTTTAATCTTAAGAGATATTGGTGTAGTTGTTTTACCGACCAAACTATTTCTTGCATTTTCACCGGAAGTTCCCTAATTCTTTTGTGCATCATTCAAGGCATGCGAAATGTAGTACACCGGGTGTCCTTCCAATGAGAGAACCGCTCCTAACACGTGATTCGAGGCATCAGTTGAGAGTGTGAACATCTTTGTATGGTCTGGGCGTCGAAGTGTCGGTGATGCAATTAAACACTGTTTCAATTCTTCAAATGACTTCTGGCATTTCTCCGTCCGATTGAATTCGATACCCGTCTTCCTGAGGTCTACTATAGGTCCATCGATGTGGAAGAAATTCTTGATGAACCGTCGGTAGTATCCCGTGAGTCCCACAAACGACTTGAACTCTGACGGATTAGTTGATATCGGGAAATCTCTGACAGCTTCGATTTTTGTGGGATTTAACTGAACTCCGTCTGCTATGATGATGCGTCCTAGGTATTCAACTTCCGGTGGGAGATACTTGCATTTTCCAGGCTCGAGGGTAGTCCGCATTTTCCTAATCTCTTGAAGACAGTAACCAAATTCCGATTATGTTCTTCTATAGTATCGCCAAAAATGACGATATCGTCCATGTAGCCCCAACAGATTTTGTGGTTGAGTCATATTAGACACGGATTCATCATTCTTTGAAACGTGGCTGGTGCGTTCTTCGGGACAAATGGCATTCGTTTGTACTCGAAATGTAATTCTGATGTTGCAAACCCTGTTTATTTCTTCAAATCTTTATTCATTCCAATTCTACGAAATCCTACCTTTAAGTCAAAGGCCCTGAAGAATTCAGCGTTTTCGAATGAACAAAAAATATCCTCAATTCGAGGTATAGGGTAAGCATCAAATATCGTATTTTTACCCAGTTTTCGAAAATCGATGACGATGCGCCACTTCTTGTTCCCATCATGATTAGGCTTTCTTGAGACGATCTAGACAGGTGAGTTAAATGGTGACTCGGATTCCCGGATGATACCTTTCTTCAACGAATCAGTTATCTAAGTTTTCATCTTTCCGAGGTGAGTGTGAGCGGTCTTGAAATTGAGAGCAGTAGCTGAATCCGAGGAGGTGGAAGACCAATGGGTATCTCCATATTTTCTGGTTAAAAAACGATTCGCCTAAATTTATTCTAAATTTGAAAAAGTTTAATTTGTCTTCAAAAATCATTTCAAAATGGAAAACTTACATACAACCGTAGAACTTATTTTTCCGGATTACTTCCTAGCTTCAGTCGACTTGGAAGATGCATACTTTCTTGTGCCTATTTAAAGAGAAAGTAGAAAATATCTGAGATTTGTTTTCGATGATATTTTACACGAGTTTACTTGCCTACCCTTTGATCTGTGCACGGCTCCATTCATTTTCACTAAAATTTTGAAGGTAGTGATAAAATATTTGAGATCTTTGGGTTTTTTATCAGTGATCTACTTAGACGATATTTTATGTATTGAAAGTTTTGATAGTAGATGCAAACATAATGTCAATCAAACAATCAACATCTTGGAAACCTTGGGTCTCAAAGTAAATTACAAAAAATCTCAGTTATCACCTAATCAAGTGTGTAAATTTTTAGGTGTAATTATCGATACCAAAGATTATGCATTGAAACTGCCTACTGACAAACGAAAGAGGATGTTAAAATTAATAGAAAACTTTTTGAGTAGAAAATCGTGCACTATTAAAGAATTCGCTCATCGAATTGGTAAACTTGTATCTTGTTGCGTCACAGTAGAGTACGGTTGGCTTTATACAAAGCAGCTATTAAGAGAAAAAACCTTTCAGCTTATTTTCAATGATTATAATTACAATAGTGTCATGGATATTTCGGTTAGAGTAAAAGAAGACCTATATTGATGGAAAGCTAATATTAAAAGTAAGGTTCATCACATAAAGTCAGGAAAATTTGAAATGACTATTTATACAGATGCATCTACCACTGGATGGGGAGCTTCCAACGGAGCTGGAAATATTTATGGATTTTGGATTCATACAGAAAGTAGATATCATATAAACTATTTGGAGTTGCTGGTTATTAAAATAGCCTTAGAATAACTAGCATCTGGACTGAAAGATGTTCAAATACTGATAAAAACAGATAATTCTACAGCCCTATCATACACTAATAAGATGGGTGGCATAAGATTTCCGAAATTTACAAAATTGTCTCGAGAAATTTGGCAATGGGCAGAAGCGAAGAATTTTATTTTATTAGCATTTTACATTCCATCAAAGAAAAATATGATAGCAGATAAGCTATCTAGGTTAAAAAACTTGGACATCAAATGGGAATTAAATAACTATTATTATAAAATTATCATAAAGAAATTTGGTATACCTGCCGTTGACTTATTTGCTTTTGCTCAGAATGCAAAATGTAAAAATTTTGTCTTTTGGTTTCCAGAAAAATCTGCATCTCTTGTAAATACGTTTACCATTAGTTGGTCGGATTTTTATTTTTACGCATTTCCTCTTTTTTCAATAACATTGAAGGTTTTATCGGAAACAAAACGAGAAAGAGCTCAGGGAATTATAGTAGTTCCATTGTGGAAAAACCAACCTTGGTTTCCATTATTTGAAAGTTTGATCGTAGGGAAGCCACTGGTTTTTGAACCTAATCCCAATTTATTATTGTCCCCATGTAGGTCAGTAATCCACCCCCGAGCGGCTTATCTACATCTAATAGCCTGCAGAGTATCAGATAATCATTGACAGTCCTGAATCAGACAATCAGACAATCCTGAATAGAAGTATCTTTGAAAAGTCAGCCGAATTGATGTTGGCTTTGTTAAGTAAAAGCACATTAAAACAATATGCAGGCCCATTAACAACAATGGAAACATTTTTGTATTAAGAAGAGCTTAGACATATATAACGTAAAACCAGATACCTTGATTGAATTTCTAACCGAGTGTTTTGAAAGTGGATCAACATATAGGACCATAAACTCATGTAGAAATGCAATCTCACTTATTACCAAAGACAAAATTGGTAGTCATCCTGATGTGGTTCGATTTATGAGGGAGTCTTCAGGTCTAGACCTCAAAAACCAAAGTATACTAATACTTGGGATGTTTCTGTAGTTTTAAGATATATAGAAAAGTTGGATATACCCGAGTTAAAAAATTTAACATTGAAAACAGTCACGGTCCTAGCCTTATGCTCTGCGCAAAGAGCTCAGACTTTGTCCAAAGTCAGGTCAAGTAATATTAAACAAGTTCCTGAGGGACTTGAAATAAACATACCAGATTTACTAAAAACCTTTGAGCCAGGTCGTTTCCAACCATATTTACAACTTTCTTGGTTTCGAGAAAAGCCAAAGCTTTGTGTCGTCTCGTCTATTCTAGATTATATAGAAAAGACAAAATCCATGAGAAATGGTTTAGATGAATTATTTTCATTAACTACAAAACCCATTCATGCCGTAGGTTCTACCGCTATTAGTCGGTGGGTTAAAGATTGTTTAAAAAAGAGTTGCATTAATGTATCAATATTTACAGCGCATTCGACGCCTCATGCTTCTACATCAGTTGCAGCTTAAAATGACATTGACTATGATACTATTAGACGCATAGCTGGTTGGTCTGAAAGTTCTCAGGTTTTTGCCAAACACTATAAAAGACCAATTCAAAAGAATGGCTTTGCTCTCACGAATGTTATATTATAAAAGAGTTTGGAAAAATAAATATTCCTAATCGTAAAGTTAGCTGGTGGACATCATTTTACCAAACTACTCCAAAAAACTACATATGAAATGTAGGAGAGCGAGGACGCAATGTAATTGAACGATCAAACGAACTTACCTGTAAGTGATGTTCGATCGAAATTATATGGAGTCCTCGCTCGAATACATTACACCCCACCTACACGTCAATTGAAAAATTGATCAATCCCATCCCAGAATTATGATTGGTAAAATGAGATGAGAATGCTCGCTTTCCGCATACTCTAAAAATTGAAGCGGAAGGGCAGGCGTGAGCAGCTAGAGATCACTTTCTTTGTTTTAGACTGAGAGAACGTGTGATGAGTTGCCTATCGGAAGGAGTACTAAATATGCAATGTATTCGAGCGAGGACTTCATATAATTTCGATCAAACATCACTTACAGGTAAGTTCGTTTGATCGTTCAATTATACCATACGTAAGTAAGACTGTGAAAAATTCCATGGCGGAGACTCATCCATAAATTTGACACCACAGAATTTACCGATTTTCCTATTATATAGATTGAATATTCAGTTTTCTCTTTCACTTCAACATGTAATCTGATATCAAAGCCAAACATTTACAATTTTCGACCATCGTTAGTTTTTCACTATTTATGTATATATTTAATTCACTTGGTACACTGTCCAGATATGATCTTAAAGGGTTCTAGGGTAAAACCACTCGGTATGAAAACAGCTCGGTACAGAAACAATTCGGTACAAAACAACAAATCAGGAAGTAAAATATTCGGTTGCCTGCGTTAATATCCGGAGATAAAATAGTCGCGACAAAATTCCCGCCGAAGAAATATCCGCGCGACAAAATATCCGAGCGATGAAACTTCCGCCGACAAAATATTCTAGCAACAAAACATACTCTGAATTGATTATTGTAAAAAAATATCTCACATACACACACTGGTGAAAATTTCCATTCGTAAATTTCTTCATTCGTAAGCTATGTACACGGTTATTCTCGTATTCAGAGAAAGTTGATAATGGTTAAGCCAGTCGTAAATTATTTCAAAATATTCATCCATTACTTAATCCATTACATTACATTACATTCAATCCATTACATTACTAGAAGTGACTGTATCATCAGCGTGGGAAACAATTGAATCCTCTGGTAGTGTGTCAAGCAAGTTATTAATATATATTGAGAATAGCAATGGTTCGAGAATCGTGCACGGTAGAACCGCTATAGATATTCATCCGGTTCCACTAAAACGGCCACTTATTTCTACTTTCTGTTTTCTTTCATTTGAATAACTTTCGAACAGATCGTATGCTGGCCCTCCAACACCATATCTTTCTAATTTCTTATGCCATTTTTCGTGATGAACCGTATCAAACGCTTCAGCTTTTCAATCCCTAGCGGATCGCTTTGCACTCAATATACACTAAGTTCACACGGTGTATATGCGGCACATCTACCTATAGTATACAATGAGTATACACTCAACAAATTTTCATAAGTACAGCTCACATAAGAACTTTTAAGTTACTTGACAATGAAGGTTTTTTTCATCATTAAAGTATTTATGTATCCAGACCGAATAGCCTGGAAAATATATGACAGGTCATGCGAACGCTTTTTTGGAGAAAAAAAATCTTCGAAAATTTTCCAAGTTCGCTCGAATTTCCAAGTCCGCTGAACAAGAACACTTTTAGTTTCCGTCTAAGAAAAATTTGTAATATTACAAATCTTTGTCATTAAAAAATGTGTATATCCTCTTCTGTATAATTTCTTCCAGTACTATTGCTATGTTTGATATCAACTAGGTGTCCGGCCATCACTTGGTTTCGAGGTACACGGAGAGCCGATGTCCGTTTACACGGATAATTGAATACGGTCAAAACTGCATGTCTTAATGAACACGGATGCATCCGTGTACCCGGGTACTAGATCTGTTTCAAACACGGGTGTATGGATGAACACGGCTAACGGATAAATAGATACTGCGACAGATCAAAAATAAATATAAAAATATTCCGGTATTTTACCTGATAACACCATTATACGTGATACTTTTGGAAGCAAGGTACCGCGCATAGTGGAACGCTTTCACATTTTCTGCACATGAAATATGCTTTCTTCCTTTGGTTTTCGGAATAAAATTCAGTGCATCGCTCTCTCATCTCATCGTCTGAAATATAGGATGGATAGTGATCGCGTGACGAGCGTAGAGGATTTTTGGGTTTGTGATAATATTTGTAAGATTATGTGTGTGATGACAACGCTCTTCTGATCGCCCTGCTGTAAAAGACGAAACTGTGGAGAAGTCTTTTTTCTTGGATCAGTTTGGAAATCATCATAGACGACGGAAGCATTGTAAATTGTAGTATCGAATAAATGAAAGTATAATTTTTGATGTCAATAGACAGTTTTGTAAACCGTATCGTGAGAAGAAATAGACTGATCTGTTTTCTCCACACCTCGCATATTGTTATTATAATCAATAACGACATTTGGCTTCATGATCTTCTTTTGGTGAGCCCATTTATTTTGCCGGTATGAATTATGGCTGGATTATGCGTTGTTGCGAGCATCGTATCGACTTTCTTGTCTTTCCATGCTAGAAAATCCATTTTTGAAGTGTATCAAACTATTATGTCACTAACTCTTAGATGGTTTGTGTTCTCCTTTGGCATGTATTCAAGATTTTTATGCACGGTTCCGTATAGATATATGCTGATATATGCCAGTTAACAATGTTAAGCGATCGACCTTGACCTGCGAGATCTGTAAGTAATGTTTCTACTACTGTGCCAGATATGTCTGCTCCTTCACGGGCGCTTTGATTTTTATGATGTTTACCTGTGAATATGTTCAGAACATAAACGCAGTCAGTTTTTGACTCCCAATCTTTGTATACCTTCATCTCCAAACGAGCTCGTTTTCTTCGATTACACTGCCTAAAACATAGTCGACCTTTCCACGGTATCAATGATTCGTCAATGCTTATACATTTTCCTGGTCTATAAACGGCTTTAAAGTTTTCAACCAGAAGTTCGTAGACAGCATGAATTTTTCTAAGTTTATCTATCGAAACATCTTCATTTTCGAAGAAATGTAGTAGAGTTAGCAACTGACGGAATCTGTCGTATGTCATCACAGTATAAAGAAAGGATGTTGTCAAGCGATGGTTTGTGTATAATTCCCATCAAAATAATTATTGCAGAGATTGTACACATTTTATCAGGATCTGGTTCTGTATATTTTAGAATTCTCGATTGCGGCTTCAGTTTGTTTTCAGCATACTTATTTGGTTTGTAACAAATCATCTCAATCATTTCTTCCGAAAGAAACTTTTTCAAAATTCTGTCTAGAATGCTGTACCTATTCAGACCACTTTCAGATTGCACACTCGCATTCAAATCAGTAAATGGATGAAGTATTGGCTCAAATCGTAACTGTTTAGACTCCAGTTGACGTTAGATCTTTTCGGAACCTATTCAAGCGCTGAGATAATGGTACACTTTCATTCTCAGATTCTGAAAGTGAATCTTGAGCACTTTCCTGTGGTCCATTATTACATTGCCGAATCCCTTCTGCTGCATCGTCACTATCGCCCATCACAAATCATCGTTATTGAGAGAAATGTTTGTGTCCGAATCAGAACTGTTCATTTGTACCTCATCAATTTTTCGTTTTCGAGTATACCTCGAACGCGCCCTCAACACTGTAGTAAAAAAAGCCCTCCCAAATCCTTCGATGATGACCACGTATCGAATGGTGCGATGAATATTGGAGATCGATGATGCGTATCGTACATTGACCTTGGATGAAAAGAGAGCGAATCGAGTCTATGCACGGACAGAACGAATGCGCGTCAGCCGTCCCACCCGTAGTTACGCTGCTGTGCCATGAGTTTGGTATCAAAGGCGTGCGCTTTTAGGACGGTGGCACGTGATTGGTCCGTAGCGTGTTACGCTAGCTGTCATAAAATTTGCGACTCAAAGTGTCTCTTCAACTTAGCATTGTTATTGTCCTACTCAGCACGGTCCAGATGATGCCAGTCTATTTAAAATGTATGTTAATCTTCATTTCCGTGACCCAAAAGTCCATACGAGACAACAAATTTCTCACTAGATTTTTATATTATTCATATTATTTCCTATATCATGTTGGATATTTTCTCAAAATTAGGTGATTGAATTCAAATCAGCGCAATCAAATGAGAACTAAAGATGTGCGCTATTTGAATACTGAAAGTCCACCTATACGAGACAACAAATTTCTCGCTAGATATTTATACTGTTTTTATGATGTGAGATATGTTCTCACATTCAGGCGATCAAATTGAAATGAATTAAAACCGTAAGGAACTCACTTTCATTAAAATCAAACTGTTTTCAAAATTTTCACCTGCTATTTCGAATTTTGGGAATCCGATTTCAGACTCGCATTCAGCGACCTCAAATACCTTGTGGTACTCACTTTCGTCAAAATTGAACTATTTTTGAATTCGCGTCCGTCATATTGGATCCGCCATTTCTCATTTTGAAAATCCGATTGCCGATTCGGATTCGACGACCTCAAAAACCATAATTTATCAAATTACAGTTGAATCGATGGACTGTAAGCATGTTTTTTTCGAATGCACACATATGCGTCGTGAGACAAAAATGGCACGACTTTTTTCGGCACATATGTGCGTCACCAAGACTCAAGGGGTAAAGGATATTAGTCTATTATCTGTAGTCGGTAATTTATTGCCTGCTTCATGAACTGGAACTATTCCAGCTATTACGTGCCTTTGGTCAGGACGATTTAGAAATACATAAGTTAAATATGTGTAATAGAGGGTCTACAATGTACAAAGCAATCGTTTTTAATATTCTAGCATTGAGACCACCAACGCCTCCGGCTTTATTTTTCATTTCTTTTGGTGAAGCTGAAATTTTAACCTGACTTGTTGGAGTGACAGAGAGGCATTTTTTATTATTCTTCGGTAAACGCAATTGTGCATTATTAGACTTTTCAATTTTTTTCAGCCTGATGCTCATCTATTGTCCCGAAAATGATTGAACATTTTAGACATATCAGTTTTATTCCTACTAAAATTTCTATTGTCCAGTATGGCATCAATATAAGATTGATTTCTGATCAATTCAATAATTATGTAAGACCATAAACTGTCACTATTTCTACCACACTTTTCCAAAATACTTTTTTCATATCCATATTCAGCATCTCTTATCACTTATGGCTTTTTTTCTGCCATAAATTGTATGAATTCTCTTCGTAATCACAGCACACAGCACACTTGTAACGAAAAATTCAGCACAAACTTCCCCTTTCTCGGCTCGGGCTCGGCACTCGCCCTCGACACCCCCGAAATTTATTGTTATTATTAAGGATAAGTTTAGCGTTTCCTCCACCCCCCGTCCTTTCCCCTATTCTGCCTCGCGAAGCTCGAGGCCGCCACCGTCGCCGTCGTCATTAGCTGCCGTCATCATCACCAGTCACCGTCATCATCACCAGCCGCCGCAAGGTGGTTGGAAATCCCAGAAAGCTGGCCAAAATTAAAAGGCGTCATCGGAATTACATAATTCATGGTATACTCGAGTTCGGGGGGTCGCTGATTACGAATTCAAAGGCAAAATTCAGAAATCGAAATCGCGGATAAAATACGGCGGAAAATTTCATCAAAAACGTGTTCGAATCGGGTGAAGGACTGAACACGGGGATATTCGGGGTTGCTGATCATGGATTCGAAGTTGAAATTCAAATACCAAGCAGAAGGATAGTGAGGTTACGTTAATGAGATGCGGAAAATTTCCAAAGACTGGACTTTCTTGAGGTCGCTGATTATTGAATACACGTTGAACTCAAGATGTAATGAACAAAATGGCGATGTGAAATGAACATTTATTTGATGATTAGGTACAATGATACCCATAGTAATTCCGAAGCATTACACAATTAAAAGTATTATTCGAAATCAGAATCGGACGAACCTCCGTGATCATCAGTAGCTGCGATATTATTGTCCACATCACCACTAAGTTTCGCACATGCTGGTTTTGGGTTCATAATTCTGTTGTAAACTCGAGATGGGGGGATCCGAAGATGCAGGAAGTTGGTGACAGACGTCTTCCATTGTCGTTACAAAAGAGTACTTTCGAGAAAAGTTTCGCGATAACGTCTGATGTCTGTGTTACGGGCTTCTTGTGCATCTACGGATAACCGTCCAATCGGTAATGGAGAAGCTCAATTAAAGCGTAACCATGGATGAAAATAACGTGTGCCGAGGTTGGCATTGGGTACCAAGGGTACAATTTTACATATCGTTTTGCAAGATTTAAGCAGTACACTTTGAATTTCCCAATATCTATTGCAAACCCGCTTGATATCGCCTGCAACAGTACCTTGCTTTCCGCTATCAATTCCTCATCTACTCCTAAAATTTTTGCAGTTGACGATACATCTTCAAAGAATTGCCTAGCGGTGTTCTCTTCATTACTTGTACCGGATCTATCTTTCGGGACATCAATTCGCGATCCGTACAATTGCTTGAAATCGTTTTGAATTTTTTGTTTTTGAGCAACTACCTTTTGTTTCTGTTCCGCAATATGAGCCTGCCACTTTTTTCAGTTGCATTACCGCATTTGTATGCTAGGTAGAAAAACCATTCCATCGTCCAAATCCACGAATGCAACAATGATATACCAAAACACAGATTCACGGCATCGGCTTTTTGTTTTGAAACGAGGTTCATATCTTGAAATTGCTTCGATGTCACTTTGCAAAAGTAACATCGTATTGACGAGTTCGTGTCTGTGATTGCATTTTTCACTTTCCCATCAATCATTGTGGAAACCAATGTACATGTTATCTCAATATTTTTTCCACGAACAACATAATGAAATGGTGAAAGAGAACGAATTTGTTGTTCAACGTATTTTTGATCTTCGCGAGTCCAGTTAACGCTCTCTTTTGTCACGTTTCAACAAGATGACAGAACATCTAGTTGATCCGCTATCACCGTACTACATTATTTTTGTTCCGCCTCTGTGGGCATGTTTCCATGGAAATACAAGAGGTGGCAATTGTTGGTTTGGGTCCAATAGGATCCTCATAAAAAGCACCTCTGGTGCAAAAACCTTTCGCCTAGTTATATAAATGTTATAGTCACCCACAAACAATACATTCTTATGCCAAGAAAGCATTATACACTTATTATTTTATACAAAAATTCCTTCCTCGTAAGAAAAAAAGATTCGAAATCAGATGCTATTGCCTAGTACCGATATCACGTTGTCTTTTTTCGAATTGACAATTGGGCTTTTCATAACACGGTATTGACAGCCTTCCTGTCCTGCCACGTACTACCATAGATATAACGATAGAGGACTGACGCCTCCATTGGTTCGCCCAAATAACATTTTAGAAAACTAATTAAAAAAAAAAAAAAAATTGGTGGTGGTGGTACTAAGCGGGCCAATATTTCGTATCACTATATTAGGATTATTGACATGGTTCTAGGCGTGCCTTTCTAGATAAGTACAATGTTACGGCGGTTGAACCATCATCCAAGACAGTCCTCTCGCTGATCTTGCTAATTGTTAACCGACCAAGTTTTCATATCGCACGAATATCACAAGTCCTCATATTAGAGTCGCTTTATCAACATATTGTAAGGTCGTGGGGTAGGGCAAGCTCATGAATGAACCCAATTGATACTATTTTCTCCCAATTACTCGTCTCGAACTACAACCGAACCCGTCACTTCCTTAAAACAACTCAGAGAGTTGTACGCGCAGCTCCCCCGAAGTCTGAATAATCGACGTTCTAACCGCTCGGAACGACCGTTACTACGCGAAAACAACATCCAACGATCGCGTTCGTAACAATTTGGTGCTAAGTGTGGGGTGTCGCGAAAGGTGAAATTTTTATATTTTGCTGACAAAGTGAGTGGGCTAATTGATTAACCCACAAGTGTCACAACGGGAAGTGACCATAAGGATTTAACGAACCCAGAGACGGGGAACGACCAGGATACCAAAGAAACCGAAAAGAGGACGAAAGAGAATGATAATCGCCCTCTGCCTCTTCCGAGTATGGAACCTTTTTGGGTAAGTCCCGCTTTACATTATTACGAACTTAACTTGATTGTGTGATCAGTGCGCCTAAATTAGACGTCGGTGCATCCGAATATCGAATGTCCGAAACTTCATCGACGGGAGAAAATCATTCACCCTTCGATCCGTGGGCGCGTCGCGAAAGCAAACCGCATTTAAACAGCGATTCCGACGAGGGCACGTTGACGTCGGTCGGAGAAATGGAACAAGTAAATAACATAACGAATCCGCCGCAAGCACAGGGTGATACATCGGCGATAGCTCACCGGGGAAACGCGCACGGACACCTTCGCGACGCGTTAGATATGATACCGAACTTCAATGGGTCCCCGGACCACCTAATCCCATTTATTCAGTGGTGTAAAAACGCGGTCGCGTCGGTCCCTCCAGAGATGGAAAAATTAGTAGTCCAATCCCTAAGCAGGAAGTTTAAGGGAACCGCGGCGGATTTCGCCATCGCAGTAATGAGTATGGAGAAGCTAGACGAAGTAGTAGCTAGGCTAAATGCGGTGTTCGACGGGAAACAAGGGGATTCGTACTGGATGGAAGAGTTATACCGAGCCCATCCGACCCCTAATGAAACATCCGCGACTTACGGGGCCCGAATAGCGACGATTTACGAGAATCTCCGTATCGAGGTGCGAACACGAACAGACACCTCCGAGGGTGCGCGAACAGCGAAGATAGAACAAGCCGAGGAAATAGCCCTTAGAGCGTTCCGTAGAAGCTTGAAAACAGGCGTCGATACACGACTAGTAGCAGGGAACCCCGCGACTTTATCGGAGGCCAGGTTTCTTGTCGACAAGATCGAACGCGACCTCCAGTGGATACGCGACGCCCCGATAGGAAAAAGCGACAACGCTAGCGGCGCGCAAACACCGCTCTGGCGCGATACGAGTAAGCGGTGTAATTTCTGTAGGAATAAGGGTCATACCCAAGCCGAATGCAATACATTGGTCAGGGAAATTAGACAAAGTACCGCCCAAGGCCGCGGTAACTACAGAGGATCACGCCCTCGCGACAACCAGGTCCGACACAACGGACCCCGGGAAAACCACTGGAATCATGGGTCGGAATCGTGGAACGAGCGCTTAAACGATCCACGCAACCAAGGACAGATACGAAACGGGTCTTGGCAAGACCGCGCAAACAATTCGCGAACGGACCATCAGGGTGGCTGGCACGGGCGATACCAACCACGGAGATACAACTCGGGAGCTCCGGGACGAAACGCATACGAACCGAACGCGCAGGGACAAGCCGGAAATCATAATAAAAGTTTTCAGCGCGATTTAAACGAGGAGAGGGCTCGGCCCGACACGTCAGGACCGAGCCCGGGCGTACAACCAAGCGCGAACATGCGACCGAGCGGCCTCAACAAGTAAACGGAATCCTAGAGATTCAAGGAAATCGGCTCGTCGCCGCCCCCGCGATCGAACTATACAGCGACGACCTCCGGAATGGACGAGCAGATTTCTTGGTAGATACTGGTGCCGAGATCTGCCTGATCAAGAGAGGAAGCGTAGCGAACGATGTACCAGTAAACGCAAACGATACATGGGAATTGGTAGGAATTACGGACGGAAAATCAACGACTCACGGATGAGTCGACATTATGCTGGACGGTCGACGGTGCGAATTCCACGTCGTCGACGACAATTTTCCGATTTCACAGAGCGCCATACTAGGTTCGACATTCCATTCCAAATTTGAAGCTACAATCTCCTATAGCCAACGAACATATAGCGTAGGAAAAGACACATACCCGTTTCGAAAAGGGGAAGGGCTCACCATTCCAGCGCGAAGCAAGCACAGGGTATACGTGAGGGTCGCCAACCCAGAAATAGGAGTAGGAATGTTACCCTCGATCAACGCCGGGCCCGACATCTACATGGGGAATTGCATCGTGAACGTAGATAACGGAGTTGCGCACCTATACGCAATAAACACATCAGAGGAGGCGATCACGATAGAAGTACCGGTATTCGAACTAACCGAATGCGAACAAATTCGAGCGGCGACCGAGGAACACGTGACCATCGGACTCGGTGAAGTAAACAGCGAAGGATAAATAGCGACGGTAAACGCAACGAAGAGGAGAGACCGGACCGACGAAGTCTTCGAAATTCTTCCGCGAGAGGGGTTGAACGCAGAAGAAAACAACCACGTGAGAAAATTAATCCACGAATATGGTCACCTGTTCTCCCTATCCGGTGACCCGCTGCCAGCGACGACCGTGCTGTCCCATCACATCCCCACCACCGACGATCTCCCAGTAAGAACGAGACAATTCCGACAGCCACCGCTACTTCGAGAGGAAATTAACCGACACGTAGCAGAAGGATTAAAGGCAGGGATAATTAAACCTTCCGCCTCCCCGTACAACTCACCCGCATGGGTAGTGCCAAAAAAGGTGGGAGCGAACGGACAGAAGCGATGGAGATTGGTCGTCGATTTTCGCGGACTAAATGAAAAAACAACGCACGACTCGTACCCCCTACCGATAATAACCGACGCTCTGGACCAGCTGGGACAAGCGAAGTACTTCTCAACCTTCGACCTAAAATCGGGGTTCCACCAGATACCGATGGCCAAGGAGGATATGCACAAAACAGCATTTTCAACACCAAACGGCCACTACGAATATGCCCATATGCCGATGGGAGTTCGGAACGGTCCCGCCACCTTCCAGAGGCTGATGGACCTGGTGCTAGCCGGACTCCAGTGAATCGAGCTCGCGGTATACCTTGACGACATCATCATTTACGCCAAGGATCTGGACGAACACGAAGTAAAGTTTCGCCGCCTGATGAAACGGATCGACGACGCGAACCTTACGTTCGCGCCGGAAAAATGTTTCCTCCTGAGAAAGGAAGCCGAATACCTTGGCCACGTCGTAGGGGAAGGGATCGTCAAACCCGATCCAAAAAAAGTCGAGGCTGTCCGAAATTACCCACCACCGAACTCTGCAAAGAAAATCAAGCAATTCATAGGGTTAGTAGGTTATTATCGTTGATTCATCGAAGGGTTCGCGAAGATAGCAGCTCCCTTACTGCGATCACTTAAGCGCAACGAAAAATTTGTATGGGGCGAAGCCCAGTAGAAAGCGTTTGAAACATTAAGAGATAAATTGTGCGAAGGGCCCATACTCCGAGGACCAGACTTTTCGAAACCGTTTATCGTCACTACGGACGCGTCAGACTACGCGATCGGGGCAATCCTCAGCCAGGGAAAGTTAGGAGAAGACCTACCGATTGCATACGCCTCGCGCACGTTAAAAGGGGCAGAAACTAGGTTTAGTGTAGGAGAAAAGGAAATCTTAGCAGCGGTATACGCAACCGAACAATTTCGACCGTATTTATACGGAAACCGCTTTACTATCGTAACTGACCACCAGCCACTGAAATGGTCCAAGAATATAAAGAACCTTGCGCTACGTCTCCACCGTTTTCGGATCAAACTAGAAGATTTTGACTACGACATCGAGTACCGATCGGGCGCACGTCAGGGGCACGCCGATGCGCTATCACGAAATCCGGTACTACGCGAGGGGGAGCGCGACCCCGACAGACCGCGGTTAGATTTCTATGAGGCGGACGAATTCCACGAAAAAACGGAGGAAGGGGATACACCCCACGTCCTCGTGGTGAAGAAAAAGGAAACGGACCAAAACCGGCCGTTAAAGAAATCAAAAGGGTGGCATCATCACGCCACCCGTAACCGATCCACAGACGGATCGGGCAGTGGAAATCCACCGCCCAGGAAGCAGAGAGGGGTCGATGCTAAAGAAATAGAGGAAAGCGGTAAGAACACGAATGATCAAGTCGGATCGGATCAAGCCGTCGAAATGACAGAATTACCACCGCGGTTCGCGCGGGCACAACTGAAACGGATACGCTCGACCGATGAAACGGAAAGTGGAAATCCGGCAGCGAGGAAGGAAAAGCGGTTAAACGGGAGCGAAACAAAAGAAAGCGTCGCGGCGACCGACGCCCGACACGTTCCGGACCAGGACACCGAAATGGACGAAGAAATGCCACGCCTCGCCCGAAAACGAAGAGCGCGAGCGTGGAGAACCGAGGAATTAAGTAGTGGAAGAGCAGCGCCCAGGCAAAAAAGGCGCATTCAAAGGGAAGAAATCGAACAGGTCGCCGGAACGAGCAGCGATCGAGATAAAGGGAACCCAAGCGAGGGCGGTGAAGGGTGCACCTCACCATACAGAGAGATTACAGACGGATACGTCCCCGGGACGGAAAGCGAAGAAGGTAGCAGCCGCAAAGAAGCGCCAAGGAGCAAGAAAGGAAGGAAGACGAGGAAAAGCAGTATCAACGACGCACCAAACGCGGAAGGAGAGATACCCCGTATATTCGACCCGGAAAGTGCGAGAACCGCCCAAACAGACGAGGCGACGGCACCACACGGATCCTCAACGGCAACCGCCACAGAGGATGGCGACACAGAAACGGGAAGGGAAATGCCCCGTATCGTTGACCCGATCAACACGGAAAAGAAAATCCCCCGCACAGACAAAGCGAGCGATCGGGCCCACCGATCACAACCACGACGAGGCAGGGGAAGACCGAAAATCGAACGCACGGGTCGCAGAGGAAGACCCAGGAAGGTATATCATCCGAGTCATCACCCCGACGAAACCGAACGGCCGTCACAAATATCGTCGAAATACACAAGGACGAGCGTAACCGAATCGGACGGCACAAAAAAACTCCGTGGTAACACAACAGAACCTGCCACGAAAGGTATAACGAGAAAGTCAATTAGAAAAAGACCGGAGATCATCGACCCCGGGGGATCAACAGAGGAAGGCGACGTCCAGACGACCACGCGTGATTGGGCCAGACCACGCGCGCGGTGGAGGGAAAAGGTCACACAAACATTCGAGATAAGCCGGACGAATCAGCCGGCGACCTCGACCGACGTCGCTTATCGCGCTGACGAGGCGCAAGACAGAAGAGCCGTGACGCTAGACAGACCCAATGCTAAGGCACAGCGATCCGTAGCTCCCAACCAGCTGACAAAACGCACGCAAAACGAAGAAGTTGGGCACAGACAGGACGTAGCCTGCGCAAACGAGCATACCCCAGTGGTCCACAGTGGCGACATGAGATGCGCCGAACCTAACCTACGACTCACACCGTTCAGAAACGTGACGAGCGACGGTACGACGGCGACAACACGATACGTTAGAACGCTGCGCGAATCCGAAGGTAGCGCGAACAATTTTAGAGAGTAAGGACGATTTCGGGGATGAAAATATACTTGAAATCTTTGCGGACTACGCGAGAGTAAATATATGCGTCCATGTAAAATACGGGTCAGACCGGGTGGAGTACAACAAATTTGTAAGTAACGAGACGGCGCCCTTCCTTCATGTACAACTGGAGAACTGGAACCACTACGTTCCGCTCCTGGTAAAAGAACCGAGGAGCACGGGCGAACGGAGTAACGCGACACCTCCTCGGGTCGCGGAGACCAACGAGCATAACAACTTCGAAGACCGAGGAGCAACGGATAGCAGCGTCAGCGATTTGGAAGACCGAGGAGAAGTACGCGAGATAGCGAGGAAAATTCCGAAAACCGCCGGGAACGGCGGAGAACCGAGGTGGCGTTGCACGGAAAGCGTACCGCCAACCGAGCGTAGGGGCGATATCGTGTATTTCCTCAGAGAAGATCTCAAGAACATCCGTCGACACGTACTAACTCTGATCGAAAAAAGATACATAGACACCAAATTTTTAAACGATCAACAACCAAGAGTTGGGCAAGTAATATATCAAAAAGCCCGGGGAACTCAGACGTACGGAGTCGTCATCAAAAAACGAAACAAGGAAGAAATCGAGGAGAAAAACATAGTAACCGCGATACAAAACCTTTACGCGCTAGCTTCCGCGAAACGAAGTAACGAGTTAAACGTTGCGATGGAGTATGAGATCATTCCGGGATACGCATGGGAAAAAGTCAAGAGGGAATTCCGCCTCGCGTTCTTAGACAGCCCCATTCGAATCACATACTGTACCAAGTATTTAATAGTGCCACCGCCGGACACGCGAAACGACCTGATTCGCGAGTATCACGCGTCGAGTCACGGGGGGCACAAAGGAGTGACGAAAACCTGCGACAAGATACGGGAAAGATATTATTGGTGGAACATGCGTCGAGACATAGGGGACGCAATCAAGAGGTGCGAGGCATGTCAAAGGACGAAACTGGTGAGGAAGAAAACGCGAATGTCCATGGTCATCACCGACACGCCCGCCGCGGCCTTCCATGAAGTAGGAGTAGATCTATGGGGGCCAAGGCCGATGTCAAGGTCAGGGAATCGGTACGCCCTAACGATTCAATGCCTGTTAACGAAATATCTGGTAGCGATCCCACTTCCGTCTGGATCAGCCCTCGACGTTGCAAAGGGATTCGCAGCTAAATTCATCACAATCTTCGGAGCGCCCCGCGTAGTACTCACCGACCAGGGTCGGGCCTTCGTGGGGGAGACGATGAAACAGCTGTCCAAAATTTTTAAAATCAAGCAGGTACAGACGACCGCGTATCACCCGCAGTCGAACGGCAGCGTAGAGAGAAGTCACCAAGGACTCGCAGAATATCTGAAACAGAACGAAGCAACCGACCGCGATTGGGACAAGTGGCTCCCGTACGCGACAATGGCACACAACACGAGCGTGCACGAAGGAACGAGGTACACACCACACGAGCTCGTTTTCGGAATGCGAGCGCGACTTCCCTCTGCCTATCCGGAGCCCGACGAAATCTTAACCTACGATTCGTACTTCCAAGAACTTGCGGAGCGCATACAAACAAAAGCGACACGCGCACGAGCGAATCTTCTAACAGCAAAAGAGCGTTCCAAGAAATACTACGATAGGAAAGCAAATTCTCAGGAATTCAAAGTAGGAGAGAGGGTTTACCTGATGAACGAACCGAGGTACGGAAAACTCGACAACGAATACACAGGGCCGTACGAAATCATCGAATCAATCGAACCATACAACCTTCGGCTAAGAATCTCTGAAACACGGACCAAGGTATTCCACCGAAACAAAATCAAGCGCGCACACGTTTCAACCGAATAGGGAGCCGCCAGAAACAGGGACATCAGAGTAAAGGATAAGGGTAAATTAAAAGAAACATATAAAAAGTCAGAAGAGGTGAGCCACACCTCATTTATTTAACCCAACCGGCGAATATAGAAGAAAGGAAGGAACCCGACCTCAACGGAGGGAGGTGGGTGATGGTCATCACTCCGCGGTAGCCACGCCGCACACGCAGCCTGAAGCACGAGGTCACGAACAAGATGGCACGACTCGCACTGGGCCATGGACCGCTGCGACACAAGGTCCCCGCCGCAGCAGTCGCAAACACCAGGGACATCAAACCCCGGTTTGTGAAAGTTCACGAGACGCATCCCCTTGAACAAGATGGGCGAACCACAGTCCGGTGAACGTCGCAAATACTGAGCCCACGCCGCCTGCTTGGGAAAACAATACAAACAACGGTCCAATCAAAAAAAAAAATATATATATATATAGGAGCACTACGGAGAGAACACTTGCCAGCAAGACAAACAAAACCGCACTCCGGAAGCACCCACGCCATCATAAAAGCTCCCGCGCATACACCAAACAGCGCGATCCACCCTGCCAGCCATCCAAAAAACAAGCGCAGACCTACTGCGAACAACCGGAGGACTCCTCCGCACAACCTCCCAAAGCTCCTCAAACTGAGAGTATCGCAGCGCAGCCGACATCTCGCAACAGACTAAATCCATCGCGCGTCAACGAGTCGAACAAACCAACGGGACGAAACGAAGCGACCGAATAAAACCGCGATAAAGCACGTAGGGAATGAAAAGATAAGACAACTTCGCGCACACGAAGGCACCGGAGGGCTCGCGAATCGGGCGATAGGCTGACGTATGGCAGGAGACGACGGAACCCTGATCACGTCATTTCAATTCCAGGGTCCATGCGACGGGGAAGGGAGCCCCCGGTGTTTCGGTCACAAGGATGACCGCGAACCCGGGAATGATCCCGGAAGCCGACGGAGGTATTCGCTTTTACTCGTCGAGTTGGAAATTCGTGCACACCTTGGATCTAGGGCCGTATCTCCAAAAAGGGCCACTATTGGGTCAGCTCGTGCGCGAATTGGAAGGGGCACCCGAGAGCGCGATGAACGAGGAGATGAAACGCGCCCTTTGGAAATGGCTGAACAGAACACTAAAGGATACGAACAGCCTCCAGGAACTGACGCCCCGTAAGCATTCCGGGAACCGGAGACGACGAGCCCTGATCAGCGTTGGAGGAAAGATCAGCAAGTTCCTCTGGGGTACGATGGACGAAGAGGACGAGGCTCGGATCAACGATCACATCGAAGACATCGGAAACAACACGCGAGACCTCGCTATCCTCCTCGCCGACCAAACCTCTCTGGTAGGCGCCGAATTCTCCCAGATTCGCGCAAGCATGGCGAACCTGACGGATGAGTTCGCGACCCTAGCGGGACAATACAATCTCCTGGACGACAGGGTCCAGATGATGAAGAGCGAGATCGTGCGGGCGAAATTCTGGACGACATTGGCACTCGTCCAAGAAGAAATCGCGCAGTTCGAAATCGACACCGAAGTCCTGGTCGACGCGATTCTCTTCGGTCGACAGGGACATATACACCCGCGACTGGTGCCGTCGGAAGAAATTTTTCAGGCGCTAGCGAAAACAAAGGGCGAGCTTCGAACCGGGGAATTTCCGGTCAAACCGGAGGAAGGAGGAACGATCGCGGAATTGATCGCCGTTAGCGAGGTAGCGATCTACGCGCGACGAACGATGATCGTCACCGTCCTGACGGTCCCGATAGTCGACCTGGTGGACTACGCCCTATTCAGAAATATTCCGGTACCGGTAGGCCAAGAAGTAGGGACGGGGGGAGCGAGATTTGCCTACATTCAGCCGGAATCGGCCTACACGGCGATAAGTCGCGACCTGAGAACATGAGTCAGCTTAGGAATTGAGGAAATCGCGCGTTGTCACCTCTCACGCTTGAGTCGGGTCTGTATGGCAGAGACCCCCGTTTATGACGTTTCCGACGAGTCTGATTGCGCCGTGCAAATCAACCTGAACCCGGAATTCCGCGCCTATGACCGTTGCGATTTTGGATCGAGAAGCGCGAGACAACATTTTGGAAACGGGCGGGAAAATCGAACACGTGGTACTTTTCAGCGCCCGTCCGACAAACGGTGTTCGTAAAATGCGACGGGGCAAACGCGGCGACCGTATTCATTGAAGGCACCGGAGCCTTATCACTGCAGCACGATTGCGTCGGACGCACGAACACGGTCACACTCCGCGCGCATCGAAAATTCGAAACGCAGACGTCGACCGCGATTCGGGAGGGACAGCCCCTCAATATTACCGCTATGTGGGTAAGTAGCGACCCCGAAATAAAATTAACCGAGGCCATCGCCGACGTAAAATCGTCATTGGCGAACCTCACCGGACAAACAAGCGCGAAATCACGAACGACGGCCAGCGGCGTCCCATTCGCCGAAATCGTGACGCGAGCGAAAGGTATTGCCGAAAAACAGCACGTAGAACGGCGGATCCAAATTATTGAAAGATCCGCAATCTTCGGCATCGCGTCCCTAGACACCCTGATCACCGCCATATTTGTCGCGAGGAGGTTCTCCCTGGGGGGGAGCCTCCTCAAACTGATACTGTGTAGAAAGATTACAGGGAAACAGGAGTCGATCGAAAACAAACGGAGCGAGGGAACAACGTTCAACCTCGCCCTGACCGACACCAGACCAACAATGGTTGCAGTGGAAGAGACGCGGGAGACACATGATCACCACCGATCGCGTCACCGCCGCCCGACCACCGAGATTCACGGAGTAGAAGAACTCCGACTGGCCTTGCCAGCCCCTCCAGAACCACCGTGCACCGCGCGAACCAAGGCCAGCGATCCAAACGGGAGTTGGGAAAGCCTAGACAGCGCATCAACACGGAAGTCATACTACCATAAAAAGGGGTAACGCAAACCCTCGGAGGGACGCAAAGTACAACGACTCCTTACGAATATCTGCTCACCATACACATATATAACCCCTTTAGGCTATCGGGATCCGGCCAGTGGGTCCCCGACGAGTAGGGAACACCCGCCCCTCTAGAATGAGGATTTAGATACCTATGTACCCACGACCATTTTTAATTCCTTTTTTTTTTTAAACTTTCGCCTTGTTTTTGAATTGTCGATTCTTTATTTTTCACTGATCATTTTACACTTTTGTTCTTTCCTCCATTTCAATTCCAACTCGCCCTCCGCGAGAGAATTGGCGACGGTGGATCGTCGCTTTTTCACCGCCACGGGAGTGTTACGGACGGACTTTGTCCACCGTCCAACGGTCCAGTTGCTACCAACGGATTCCGCCGACCTGGAATCCGAATCATGGGAAAGACCGTTGGAACAGATCCCACACCTTTCCGCGGAATCAGCAGATTCCACCGAGCCGCAGAACTCTCGGAGAGCGCTCTGCGGCGAGTGAACAAGACCCTTTTCCTGAATTAGGAATCATTACGCGAACCGTCGTGGGCCGCACGAAGGGTCCGCGAAGGCAGTCATCGCCGAACGATCATCCAAGACAGTCCTCTCGCTGATCTTGCTAATTGTTAACCGACCAAGTTTTCATATCGCACGAATATCACAAGTCCTCATATTAGAGTCGCTTTATCAACATATTGTAAGGTCGTGGGGTAGGGCAAGCTCATAAATAAACCCAATTGATACTATTTTCTCCCAATTACTCGTCTCGAACTACAACCGAACCCGTCACTTCCTTAAAACAACTCAGAGAGTTGTACGCGCAGCTCCCCCGAACTCTGAATAATCGACGTTCTAACCGCTCGGAACGACCGTTACTATGCGAAAACAACATCCAACGATCGCGTTCGTAACACTTGGCATAAGAATGTATTGTTTGTGGGTGACTATAACATTTATATAACTAGGCGAAAGGTTTTTGCACCAGAGGTGCTTTTTATGAGGATATCACTACTTTTTGTAGAATTTGATTAATTACGTAAGTACAATTTTTTATTTGTTCATCAGTTATCATTTACACTGATTATTAATAATTTCCATCAAAATGTTATGGTAATAAATTTATTATACGTGCGTAAATAATCTTGAAAGTTGATTCCGTTTGTGGCTAAATACATTAATTTGCAATCTGAATGTAATGCACTCTCTGTTACTGTAATGACTGTAATTGTCTCTATCGCCTGGTACAACTTCTCCTTCTCTACACTCTTTCACAGGATTCGCTAATAGATATTCTCGTGACTCAGCTACTTTAGTTGCTTCTGATTTGCATTGAATCGTTTCAAAAATATTATTTATTTGCCTAATAATAATGGACAGATTATCGTAACAATTTTTTCATACAGAAAATCCTAACCGCAATCTTACCATGAAATCGTACTCCGCGCGCTTTGCCTACCTGTCAAAGCAGAAGACAACCAGCGTGAACAAAGAACGGCGGAACGGCAATGCCGTCAACGCCAAATTCGGGATCGGACCGATCCAACTGACCCGCATAACGAATACTCACAGTATAACTAAATACTGTAGTAATCATTCAATTCAACCCTGTGTTGTCAAACATTTACAGTTATCTCATAAAAAAAAAATATCTTACCGTACCTCAAGTGATCTTGTTCTGAATTATACGCACAATTACGACCAAAAATACATTGACACAATAAATCATACCCCAGATGATTGGTATGATACCGTACTGTAGTTGGTGATAATAAAGAGCTAACCAAAGCGCCACCTGGCTACGTCCATACTTGGTGGGTCTCTTCTCTCTTCCTAGCGAAAGCCACTCTAGACTCTTTATAATAACTTTTTATATTAACGATCATAAATTTTCTTAACGGTCACTCAGTTGCCGTTTGGATGTAGAGACTCTGTCAGAGTCTCGCGCGGTGAGTGCGATTTTTTTTTTTTTTTTATATAACTAGGCCCGAGACTCTACCGAGTCTCTTGATAGCGTAGTGAGGGTACAAGCTCTTACGGAGACTATGTGAGTGTAAGAGTTTGCAAGGATTAGTATGAAATAATGTTTAATGAACAAATGAATTTGAGACAATCAATGAAAGCGATCATAAACATTCGTAAATAAACAACTCAATGATTCTGAACATTATAACTTTTGATATAAAATAATGATAATAACAAATAAACGTTGATTGAATATAATGATTACAATAAACGCAATTTCGAATCGTCCGGAAATAATAATAATGATGCAAAATAATTGTTCAAACACTTACGCAAATTAAGATGAACCGTAGAATGTGATTCAGCAAGAAAAAGGTTTCAGTTCCTATGGGGTTCCCACTCAGGAACACACACACACACGTCTGGTAATAGTTCGAAATGGAACAGTTCGTCGACACAGGTAAAATAAGACTGGTTGATCCTGATGGCACTGTTCGAAATGATGTAGACTGATTTAATAACGATGTCTGATGTAGGGGAAATTCTACTATTCTCCACTAGATGAAATAGTCGTTAAATGTTTCTTATCATTGGTGTTAATGCCTAGGAGCAAGGATAGCTGGAATATCCGTGTCCAACGCACAATTTCACTGAGGGTTGAACCATATTACAAATCCCGAGTGCGAACTGCATAGATACATCATAGGCTTAGGATTAATTGTTTAGGGAATTTGTTTGCGTATATTATAAGACCTACAATTCGGCTAAGGTTTGACCATACTTTACCGAGATTGAAGGGTGTGTATATAGTGTGCAGTTAGTGAGATCAAGATACTTCCGCGATGGTGATGAATTCAAATGATATTAAATAATTGGATTTAATTAGTTGCTTCTATCCTGCTCCGATTGATATTGGTAGTTACTCTTATGAGAGTTGCAGAAAATAGTAAAATTTGTGGAACTGGCGACTGAGTGCAATTGAACTTGTTGGCTGACGGGAAGCCGGAAGTGAATCGCGATTTAATGAATAAAAATGATGTGTGTTGCTTGAGTCTGGATTTAGAGTTAACATCGGAGGTTGGCCCGAGACTGATTTTCGGTTTGCATTGTCCGTCCTCGTAGGGTCGGTCGATGTTCTCCCACTCAATTATTTTCGCCATCTCATATTCATGTTTTGTCACCAATTAACTGCATGGAGCCTAAATGGACTGCCTTGGCTGGCACGCCAACAACCGTGCGTCTAAGGGACTCAAATTCCTTAGAAGACTCCCCATTCCGATTCACCGATCATACTCACCTTAGCGAGTTGCTTGATTTTAATATTATTCTCTTATGGTAATAGTATAATAGATTTGGAATGCTCTCCGTCGCATTATTCTCATAGCTGTCTCTTATGATTAGTCCTAATTATACTCTGCCCTTACGTCAAATTTCATTATACCAGTTATAATATTGTAGGGTTGTACGAATAGCTACATCTTATTTCAATCGATATGGTTTTACTAGTCAGGCACGAGACAAGGAGTTTCACTCGATATTCGATGAACATTCTTCTGAGCGTGAGATCGTCACGTCACTCAATCCCTTGAATGTTTGGTAATAATTTCCCGAGTTATGTTTACTAAGAACTGCCCGTGTCCCGAGTCAGCCTGGAAGAGTGTTATGGCTCGGGGTGTTTTTCGTTCCAACGCGCGAGGTTTCAACTGACTCCTCGTATCTCTTGTGCATGTCAATACCAGCTCATTTTATACTTTAGAAGAAAGATTCTTAGTAGCTGAACTCTGAGGGTTCCAGAAGGTTTATTCGCAATTGAATCAGATGACACGTGTCGCAAGAGAGCGAAAAAATGTATATGTTAGGATCACCCAATGCATGTTGCGGCCCCTGAGTTCTCGAGTAAGCTGATCTCATTGTTATTTTCATTGGGATTTTCTACCGAGTACTTTCGCATATTCTCGCGAGAATTGTATTTCTAAAGTTCCTTCCTGGAACGTTCGATATTTATTTGATATTGATATCGGGCTATACCGAAACAAACTGCGCGAGTTCTCATGGTGGTGCACGAGCAAATGCCGCCTAGGCGCTCGCGATCCCTTTTGATTAGACAAAACAGTTTCGTATGTATAAAATTACATTCGTTTGGCGGCGGACGTGACATTTTCGGCAAGTGTAATCTAATTGGTCTGCAAAATCGAGATGACGAAGGCTTTGGATTTTGCCAAACAACAGTGTGTTTATTATTCTCATCGACACCTGTGAGCTGAAAAGGAACAGTTGAAGTAAAAAAGACATTGGCGTCACTGCTGTCCTTCTCGCTGAACTTTTGTTTGTAGTTTCGACCCGTGGAACCATCACACCCCCACTTCGAAAGTAATTGCATCTTTTCGAAAAATTTCGGATGTCACTTGTTACTATCTTTAAATATGACCTGCAAAAGCCTATCGCAAAAGTGATCTAGCCAGGGCTTGCAACTTCACTTCAACGCTTGTTTCGGTTAGAGCCATAGCCAAAGACTTAGGATAACAGCGACGTTAAGCAGCTAAGATTTTCTCGTATGATGGATAAGCTGACGAACCACAGTTCGTGTTCGTGAAATTTCGCATCAACTTGTCGGTTTCTTTCGTCATTTCACCTGAGATGATCGAATTCAGAGCATGATCGGCGGATATCTCGCGTGAAGGTGAGTCCTGATACACTTTGAAAGTCGCTCGGTACCTAGAAGCACGTGTAGGAAATTATGTGGTCACGTCTTTCAAAATACTTGCAGCCTGAGCCGCACCAGCTGCACGAAGACTTATATGTGTGGCATATGCCAACTCTAATGTGATGTGTGATTCACGCAGTTCCTCTGTATACTTCGCTCTCTGGAAGCGTCGAATGCTATAGAAACTCGATCCATCTTCTTTGGTCTTGTTGAAGATCCGCCTGTTTTTTTTCGAGATTCGTTTGGTTCCTTCAGCTGCTGTTGAGCTCCATAAGACATCTACAACACATATCTAAGTTGAAATGGGTCAATTTCTACATACAAAAATTTCAATTTGTCGAATCTCTAACATTAACTCCCGATTTCTGAATTTTTGCTAACAAACAGAAAATGTGATACAGACTGGAAATCTAGTATGAAGAATATCTGGATTGTAACTTCTGTACATAAAAATCTTCACGCAGTACTCACTGCGATTGTTGCGGAAATATCCAACCACCCTTCATTTTTCCTATAACTTCCTATAACTCTTTCCAGTTGCTTATAGCATATAGATGTATGGTGAGAGGGACGCGTTACTTTTGGTTGAAAAGTTTTTCAAAAAGCAGAATCTGCGCGTAAAGTTCCGTTTGGAAATGGTTTTTCTCCACTCCATAAATTTCTTCCGAGCGTGAGTTGCAGTACAGGGAACTGTAAGGTAATACAAAGGTAATCAATACATAGCGACTAGCTTCGTTCAGAATAAATTCTTCAATTCACAAAAATAAATATTTAACGCATTAGAAATAAATACCCTGTATATAGATTCAGGACTTTGTCATGAAAACGAAAAGTATACATCGGCTCTGGCGCCTAAGGATTATAGGCTGAACCTGCTATGGGACAATACAAAAACGCGCGGCGCGACGAAATCTCATGCCAAGGTCACCACAAGTCGCAAGAAATTCTTGACGATTTCTACTTGTTATAGCAATATTTCAACTACGTCTTTCACAACAGAGCGGGATTTCGTGGGTTGATAACTATTCTAATGCTTTTCACACGATGATCGATAAACGTTCACCTTTATACAAGTGCTCAATCAATGCCATTTTTATACCTCGTAAAATATAATAATTTAGGATTTCGAAGTATATAATTATACTACATACCTTCAGGATTCCCCTCCATCATACCAATTCTGAAACTGATGCCTTGATAAAATGTTCTTGGACTTAATCTGTGGTAGAATATTTCTAACAAATATAGCGCGTCTAGGTACACTCTGGCAGGAACGGGTGGTGACTGATCCTCAGTCGCGAATTAAGTAGCTACTCAACTCTTTATCTACTATAGTACGTGAAAAAGGTTTCCTCATAATAATACATACTCGAAATTCCAAAATATATTATTTCACTTTTTGACTTTTGGCCAGATTTTCTAGAGATTGGACCACTCAGCGTCACCCTTCTCAGCCGTCATTGTCACCAACCGCCGCACAGTGGTTGCGAATGCAAGAAAAACGGAGAAATCTTGATCCAGGCGAGTTTTTGGGAACATTGAATTTTCTCAACGGGGATCTACTCCGCAAACATGGTAGAATACGGTGTGTTCACCCAATTTTGGAAAAAAAGTCCTTCCATAATAGCTTGGGGTCAATTTATGAGTGAAAAATTACCAGCTCATGCTGATTTCCGGGTGCAGGAGCAACAACGAAAAACTGTGTTCAATTTTTCTCACTTATTGGGGTGCTTCAGCTTTAAATAATATAAAGAATGAGCTATTCACCCGTATCTTCACATCTGGAGCTGGTGAATTTTTCCTTGTAAATTGACCACAAGCAATTGTGGACGGACTTTGTTTTCCTAAATTTGAATCAACACTTTTTATTCTGCTATCTTTTTGGAGTAGATCCCCGTTGAGAAAGTTCAATTATATAAAGAAAACTCGCCTGAAGTGAAATTCCCTATTTTCTTGCATTTGATATCACACTGCACCACTGCCATCCCCAAGGAACCCAGCCCGAATGGTAGAGCAGGGGTCAACGCTACGTAGTCGGAGAGGCCGTCGCAAGCAGCCAGAATGCGAGCAGCAGCAACACGCGCCGACATACCAGTCGCACGCTACGACGTCCAGCAGCATGCCAGCCGCACGTTCAACCAAGTCTACCGATGCCTCGCCACTGCTATACCGCCGCAGCTCGCTGCGGCCGAGCAGGTGAACCGATCCCGCTGTTGCTGCCGAACGCCTCACTACCAAGATTTGGTCACTGCCGGTCAACTCTCGACGCGAATATCACGACTCCTCGCGTCCGCTGAGAGAATCGACGGTGTCACTCATTAGCCAATCTGAAACCCGCGAAGTCATCAGCTGTCACCAATCAGCATTAATCCGAATCACCGAGATTAGATTACCTCTTTCCTTGAAATAGCTGAACAATCATTTGAATGAATTTCCTTTTAATATTATTACCTCCTCCAACCGTTATTTACCCCATTGTCTTTCCCAAAAGCAATTATCTCGTACATTATCCCATCAGTCACTCCAACTGACGGCCATTTTGCATACCAGTGTCCGCGGCGTGGCGAGCGGCGATGGTGTACTTTTGCCCATTACATGCCTATGGGCAGTTGTCTCGCTCCCCTCTTATCAGATTCAGAGGGGACTCCTCTAATTATATTTGGCGATCACTATGAATGACTTGCCTTCAATTTTTGCCACGGCTCAATGCTTGATGTACGCCGGCGAGACGCAAATCTTCACGCATGCATCGCTTCTTGGAGAGCACCGTAATTGCGGGAATCAACCCCGACGCTGCTTGTTTAGTAACCTGGGCTAAAACAAACGGCTTAGCCCTCAAACCGTCCCAGACAACCGCGATGATCATCAGCAGCCAGGCTTACAGCGCGCAAATTTGTGTTGAGGAGATTCCCGCAATCGTTGTGTCGGACATTCGGGTTTCATACCTTCCGGTCGGCAAATTATGAGACCCTCGAGTTAAACCGTGAGGCATGAGGCACCTTCTACGCGCTGCGCTTCCAACGAAGGGCCCTGTCTTGCGCCAATATTGATAGACTCATCGAATGCCTGGAGTTTACCCACTCGGACTATGGGGCAGCAGCAATGACTAACATCACAAACTCGCTTGACACCAGGCTTAAGCGGCTTATTAATGCGTGCTTTGGGTTTATTTTGTGCGATATTCCTTGGCGCTCTCACGTCTCACCGTATAAAATCGCAAATGACTGGCTTTGCATCAAGTGCCGGCGACTGTTTTTGATCGGGTGCCTTGTCTTCAAGGTCCTGGCTCTCGGGGAGCTATCGTTCCCTGCAAGTTGGTTACACAAACGTCGGAGGTTCCTGATATCCGCCTATCCTTCCGGTTGAGAGCGTCTGCGCTTGCTTTTGAGTCCTCTCAATTCGAGCATGTCGACGTTTGCCGCCTTCAAGGAGTCCCTCGCAAAGCATTTTCTCTCCAAAAAAAAAGCCAAATGGGTCAGCTGGGCCTTATGTAAGGGAATCCCCCCCCCCCTCCGATACCCTACTTATTGGCGGCTATCTCAGCCTAGCTGTATAGGCATTGTTCTCTTACTTTGTCTTCATCCTTATCTCAATTTTTGTCTCCATCTTCATCCTTATCCTGATCCTCATCCTCATCCTTATCCGCATTCGCATCGTCGTCCCGTTCCCATCGTCGACCCCGTCCCTGGCTATTGGCGGCTACCCTTGACTTTTTCTGCATCTCTATCTTGATCTCCGTCTTCATCTTCATCCTCAACCTGATCCTCATCCTTATGATTATCCTTATCCTTATCCGCATTCTTCTCCCCCGTCCCCGTCCTTCCGTCTCCGTTTCCATCCTCGTCCTCCTCCCCGGGGCTATACTTCCGTCCCCGCCCTCGTCCCCGTCTCCGTCCTCATCCGCGCCCTCGTCTCCGTCTGCGTCCTTGTCCTCATCCCCGTTCCCAACCTCGTCTCCGTCCCCTTCTTTGTTCTCGTCCTTGTCTCCGTCCTCGTCTCCGTCCTCGTCCCCGTCCTCGACCCCATCCTCGTTCTCGTCTGTCTTTGTCCCCGTCCCCGTCTCCGTCTCCGTCTCCGATCCCGTCCTCGTCCTCGTCCTCATCCTCATGCTCATCCTCATCCTCATCATCACCCTCACCCTCATCCTTATTCTCATTCTCATCTTTATCTTTATTTCTATCTTTATCATTATCTATTTCTTCACCTGTACTACTTGCTTCGCTAGTTTCGTCACGTCCCCTCCCAATTTGCCTCATTCACTTCGTCTTATTTATGTTATTTAGTTCACCCAATGCCATTTACTTTATCGTTAATCTCACGCGCTCGGTGCCGTCGATTTGGCATCTACCGCTTTTTGTTTCCTTCAAATACCTCAATCACTCTCTTTACATATTAGGCTCAACTTCCTTGATATCTCTACCTAGAGTCTGATGAGGTTGTACCCCTAGATTCCAATGAGTTGATTTTCATCTATTTATCCATCTCTACTTCCCGCTCGAGCTAGTATTGAAGATTGTTTTACCGCGTGATACTCCTCGACTGATTTGCCTTTCCCCTTCTTTCTGCTTTCTCCGTTCTTCACAGGTTTGTATCCGGTACTTCTCTGTCCACTAGCTGGCGCACAACAGTAGTCTATCCGCCGATCTCACCCGATATTTCTCCTCAGTCTTCCGTAACCCCCCCCCCTTCCCCCCTCCCCTTCACGCCACCTCTTCCACCCGGTATGCGCCCGTTTCTCGTTAGTGCGTTATTTTCATTGTCATTCCAAATTTCAGTTCGTATTTGGTCAAGTCACGTAGTTCGTCAGCGCGATATTTTTTATATCTCAGACTTCCTCCCGCTAATCGTTTGCCGTCCCAATCGTGCTGCCTTTCATTCTGTTTCTACGTTTTGCTTCTTTTTATTTTCACTTCTTCCCATGCTCTACACTATTGTCACTTCTTCTTCTATCTATTGTTCATTTTCGTCGTGTCTCTTTTGTCATTGGGTCAATATTGTCAATTCTCTCTTAATTCTTTCACCCTCCCCGTTGCTCTGCCGTTATTTTGAACCGCGGTTGTACGAAGATGACGCGACCTCCCCCCCCCCCCCCCCCCCCTTCTGAAAGAAAACCGGTCATGAGCGGTAGTTATTGAAATTTCCATTTTTCTGATGAGTTCATTGGTTGCTTGATCCGGATCCTACGTTAACAATAACCTTTGCTGCAAAATATTATATCCATATTATTCAATCTTTCATAATTCATATAAGTAGAGTTGAATGTGTTATCTATATCTGTCGCATTCGTATTAATTATAGCAACCAATGGAAAGTGGTGAGTAATTACTTGTTTTGGCTTCAATTTATTTGCAGTTTAATCAGTCTTCGCGAAGATATTGTCAATGCACGAACCTAGATTTTGGCTATTCAAATTTGGTCCTATGACTTTACGAAGCAATGGAAAGTATCCATTTTTCATAAAATCATAAAGATAATCGAGGTGATCATCCTGAGTTCAAAGCAAATCGATGTGAAGTTCCGCTGCCATCAGTGGTTGTATTGTTCTTTTATTCATGTGGTCAAATTATTTCGTGTCGACTTCCGTTTCCAGTTGAGTGCAAGTGATAGGTGTGAGAAAGGTTTGAGAATGATGTGAGAAATGAACGTAAGAGAAAGCGTAAGGTGGACAAGAAAGGGTGAAAAGAAGGAGCGGGTGAAAACAAAAAGGCGCGAAAATAACAGAAAAATCAGGAGAGGCAGGTGAGACAAGGTAAGTACGAGCGACAAGGGGATAGGAAGATTTGGGGTAAGGAATCTAGAGTTGTGAAAGAGCAAAAAGAAACAAGCAGCAGAGCAGAGAGGTAGTGGTATCTGGCGAGGAGAGAAGGGAGGACGCAGACGAGACAGACGGATAGGTGACAGGTAGGTGAGATGGGACGGCAACGAGACAGACGGAGAGGTGACAGGTAGGTCAGATAGGGCGGAGACGAGACAATGGAATAGGGGACGTGTAGGTCAGATAGTGAATAGCAGAGCGTGTTAGCATGAATGATGCGGGTGAGCAGAAGGAAGGCAAGGCGATCGAAAAAGAGAGAAAGCGAAGTGGGCCGAACAAAGTAGTGGTACTAGAAAGGAGGACGAAGCCACAGTGTAGGATCGATAAGAATGGTGACAGAACTATGGAAGAGGAAGCGTAATAAGAGGACAGACAAGGGGGAACCAGGAAGTAGAAGAAATAGGCGAGGAAGCAAGAGAGTTCGATAGTAGCAAGAAAGTGCAAATGTCGTTAGAAAACCATGGAAGTGAGGAGGGGGAGGTTGAAGGAAATAGCATACAAGACTCGTTGATTGTGTTCAGGGAGCAGAAGCTAGGACTCGAGAAGGTCAAGGGGCAGAGAAACAATAACGGAAGAAATGGAAAAGATCAGAGGGAAAATGAATAGAAGGCAAGAGCAATAGAAAGTGGAAAGAAACAAAAATTAGGAAATAAAAGGACTGGGAAAACGAATGGATGAAATCTAGAAGCGGGGAGAGGGGGACGGGTGGAATGGGTGAAACGGAGACTGACACAGATAGAGACGAGAGGGAAGGGCATAGAGGGAAAAGCTCGCGGATATAGGAAGCAGGGGTAGTGCAGGCAGCTTTAGAGAAGGTATGAGGAATAGAATGGGTGCGGAAGAAGATGATGCAGGCAACAGGGGTGGAGGTCGAGATAAAAGGAGTGTGGAAAGCGTAGGGAGGGAAGGGGGAATGGAATGTGGAGAGCAAAGTTGTGAAGTAGAGAGCAGAAGAGACAAGTAATGAAAGAGAAAAGACATCTGAGGAGAAGGACAAACAGGATAGAGGATGACCTGACCTGGGCGAAAAGGAGAATGCGATGGAAATTGAAGAAGATAGCGGTGATGGAGGAGGGACGAGGAAACAAAGTAGAAATAGGGTATGGAAAGATATAGATACAAGGAAAAATGTCAAAATGGGATGAGGGAGGAGAAGCTCTCAAAGACGGAAATGGAGGGAAAAGGGTACAAGAGAAAAGGAGCCGAGGGAAACAGGTTTAAGAAAACGATAGGGACGGGGAACCATAGGAAAAAACAAGAAAGGGGGGGGGAGAAGGCAGCGGGAGCCAGGAAAAACAGATGAGGGAACGGGTAGAATTGCGCGGCAAGGGAAAGGGACAACGGAGAGGGAGAGGAGGGGGGTCGAAGGGGATATGGCAAGAAGCGAGTGAAGGGTTAACGTAGCGTTCTGGAAAAAAGCAGGGGTAGCCGAAAAAGACGAAAAATTTTGGAGGCGGCTGAGGGATTGGGATGTTATAATACTCATGGAGACGTGAGTGGAGAAGAAAGGATGAGAGTTGATCAGGAATAAACTGCCAGTACGATATGGACGAAAGGGCAGCATGCGACGAGGAAAAATAGGAAGGGAAGAGCAATGGGGCAATGATAACAGGAGTACGAATGGAGTGAGTAAGAGAAGAAGAGAGGCAGAAAGAGGAAATATAAGGGATGATGATGAGGCAACTGAGGGTAGAGTGAGAAAAATAGATAATCATAGGAATATTTGTAAGCGGGGATCTGAAAGGGAAACTAGAAAAAATGAGAGAATGCGTAGAGGAGGTATACGAGGAGATGAATGTGCAAGTAGCGGCAATGGGGAGGGGATCCCAACGCCAGGACAGAACAAGAAGGAAGAGAGTGCTGGGGAGTGAGGGAGCAAGAAAGCAAGAGCGGAGAATCAAAAGATAGAAAAATAAACGCGGATGAGTCAGAGTTGCCGCAATTCTTAGGAGAGACAGAATGGTTGATAATGGACGTGGATAAAGATGAAGATTAAGAAAGAGTGAACACGTATGTGAGAGTAACGGGGGAGACGATAAAAGACTATGCTATAAAGGGTAAAACAGCTGAAAGTGAGGAATAAAGTAGACTCGAACCAGCAACCAGTGATAGTGAGGATGAGGGGAACAGTGGCGAGGAAAGGGAGGGAAAAAAGAGAAATGAGAATAGCTAAAGGGAACTTGATGGAAGAGGGAAGGCAAAGGTTCAGAAGAAAAGTGTGATGTAGGGAAACAGGGGAAACAGAACTAGGTAGAGAAATAGAGGAAAGGATGAGAGAATTTAGGCGTGCGATAGAGGTGGAGGGGGGAAGAGCGAAGGAAAGAAGAAGGGATGGTGAGATAAAGAATGCAGGCAAAAGAAAGTAGAAGTGAGGCGAAGCCTAAGAAAGTGGAGGAGGAGTAGGCAAGAAGTGAAGAAATATAGAGAGGAAAAGGAGAATATAATAAGCTACGTGAAGAAATAAAAGGAAAAGAAAACAAATAGTTTTTAAGAGGAGCAGCAGAGTCAAAGACAGAAAGTGAAGTATGGAAGATAATAAATGGGGAAAGAGAGAGATGGAAAAGGGTAGACAAGGAAATAGGAGAGGAGGAGTGGAGGCAGTACTTTGTGGGATTGATAGCAAAAGTAGAAAACAAGGTAACGGAAGAAGGAGGAAAGGTGTAAAGAAAGGGGATGGAAAAAACGAAAAAGCAGAAGAAGAAATCAAGAAGGTGATCAAAAAGATGAGAAATGGAGAAGTACCAGAGGTACATGAAATAGTGAAGGAAGTTTGGAGGTATGGAGGAGAGGAAAAAGAGGAGTGGGTCTGAAGAATATGTAATAGAGTCTGGAGAGGGAAGGGGCGACTGGAAGATTGAAAAGAGAGGTGGATAGCACCAATAGTAAAAAAGGGGGAGAGAAAAAAGTGGAAGAGTACAGAGGAGTTACGCTGATGCCAGCATTGTACAAAGTGTACGCAATGGTACTGGCAGAGAGATTAGAAACGGAAATCGAGCAGAACATCATGGTTCCACATAACCAGACAGGATTTCGGAAGGGGCTAGACACGATAGATAATATATACGTGCTGGATTATCTTACCAACAAACAGGTGGGAGAGATAAAAGAAAAGATGACAGCATTTTTGTAGATTTGAGGGCGGACTTTGACTCGGTGAATAGAAAGGTTATGTGGGTGACTTTGAAAAGGTGGGGACAAGAAGTAGGGTAAAGAGCAGGGGCAGGCAGGGGAAGTATTTTGGACGGCAAGAGCGGTAAGGCAGGGATGCCCACTGAGTCCGCCCCTGTTCAACCTACTGTTGGCGGATATGGAAAAGGAGCTAGCGAAAGAAGAAAACGTTGGAGGAGTGAAGTTGAGAGCAGGGGGAAGTGAGTTGGTCAGGAAATGTTGAGGTAAAGTGGAGGGAAAAATATGGATAGATGAGAGAAGTGGAAGGAATAAGGAGTGCAAGGGAAAGCGGAAGAATGAAAAATAAATCAGTAACGGAAGTCGAGCGGGATCAGGTATAGGTGAAAGCGAATTAGAGAAAGAATGAATATGAAATATAAGAATAGAATAAAATAGTAGATGATGCATTGACGTGAAAGGGTGGAGTACGATGGCGATGGCAAAGGCGGATGGTAACTAAGGTAGAATAAGGTACGATATAACGCTAAGGATAAGGATACGTTGAGAAAAAATTGGAATATGTAAATGAAGAGAGAATCGGAAGTTCTTGTAAGTCCGAAAAGAACAATAAATATGACATATAAATTGTTTCATGTCACGTATGAACAGTTTTATGTGGTTGTAATGGCATCAATAGATTTCATATATTTCCCGTTTTTTCTCTCATTGCAATTAATGATACAACTTACAGCCTCTAATTTTTAGTAAGATTTATATTCCGTATGACTACCCGAAGTTTCATCTACAAGCATCACCACTCCATCTGATTCATCAATACAACTATTATTCAATACCCCACGATTTAGTACAAACTATAACCTCAGGTTTGTGTTCCAATCTCGCGATAAAAACTTCAACGTTTTCTATTTTTTCGAAAAATCATTACAATATCCCCCTTGCTCGGCTTGAACTCCGCCACTCGCCTGCGACGCCTGATAGTTCCGTTTTTTAAGCATTCATAGAGAGTTTTGCACCCTCCTCCCCCCCCGCCCCTCTTTTTTTCCCGTTTTTTCTACGAAGCTCAAATCTGTCATCGCGGTCACGCGGCCATCATCCCCCGTCGCCCACCGTTGGATTCCAGCCGGCCTCGGATCCAGCACGGTCGTGAGAGCACGGCCTGACGCTCGGGAGTCGAGGAAGCGCGGGCGAGAGAGTAATGCATGCTGCACGTCCAGCGGACCCGCCAGCCTGAATATGGATCGACCGGAATGACATGACGTCGTTACAGACCAAGGCCATCGCCACCCCGCCGCAGCGAACATGTCTGAAACTCGCTGCGTCTGATAAGCCCGAAACGTCCAACTGCCGCCACCTGTCGACCACGGCCCTACCCCGCCCGTTGCCGATTCACTCTCGGTGTCCACGCATCGACTCTCCCGTCCGACCGAACGAAGCGCCAGAAAGCGCCAACCCGAGCCCTCACGTCGTCAGGATCCTCCAGCTCAGCCAACCAGCAGCCGACTCGATTCGAAGTGGAAGACACCGAGAGACCGACAGACAGATTCGAGCGGAGCGTTTCCCTTAGTGCACGTGGGGTAGTGTTTCGGAGAGCGAGACGAGACGAGAAAAGGTCGAGATCGAGGTTCGTCTCGAAAAATTGAACATCGATGTTTCATCTCGTCTCGAAAATCTTGAATGTAGCGAGACGTATCTGCGATTTGTCAGGCGAGAAAATCTCGTCTCGATCTTGTTTACATGGCAACGCGATAAACGAGATTCCCGCTACTTAAAATCTTGTTACGATCTTGTTTCCTTGACAACGCGAATTCGATATTCTGGCTCCCTAACAAACAAATCGTCGATATCATTTTGAACGTAGGATTATTAATGGAACGAGGTACCGTAATTTTCAAGAAAAAAAATCAAAAACGGAACTGTCCGGAACCGGATCCAAAAATCCGGATCGAGTTCGTGAAGATTGCAGCCCAGAAACAGCGGGTGAAGCTAGATCAATTATTTTTCAAATCAAATCGAACAGTTCAATAGTTATCAAATGCAACAGCAAAAAAAATATGAACCTAAAAAGTAAACTGAAATAAAAAATAAAAAAATATAGTCTCTGGTTTCCATGCGATAAAGCAAGTGTAACAACCCTTTTCCCGCGCAAGCAACGATGAGCAGCGTCATATTTAACACGAACATTGTGTAAATTCAACACATTTTTTGTGTTGATTTAAGAGTAACATTAAAGAAGTGTTACTTTTGTATCAAATAACACTTTTGTGAGTTGAAAACCAGATTGATCAAAAAACACTACGATTGTGTTGAATCAACACACTGAAATGGTCAATATTCTACACACAAATTTCTACACTTTATACTGTTACGATCAGAACGGCTGGATCCTCAGTTTCCGAAAATAGTAGGGAGCGGCGCGTCGACTCTGCGAGGCGTTTAGGGAAGTGATGGGTTTGAATGAATCTAGACAATGGATTAAAGGATCTATTAGAGATTGATTAAAAAGTTGTTCCTATTTCCACAATAGGTTATTAAAGCGACTCGCCTCGACTCGGAGGAGTAATAATAGGGATATCGGCGTAAAAAGGGTCAGGCAGACAGTGTCGACCGAATGATTATCGAAGGTGACGGTCAGGCGATGACTGTTTTGCGGTCCCGTCAGTTAGCCAGGGACAGACCGCGTAGTGATGTGCCTATCAGCAAAAGGAGCCCTTTTGCACGGACCGCAGAGCGCCCGCTGGCAGCTACGCGGTCGACGGAATCCGCTGTCTCAGCGGAATCCTATCCTTGGTTCTAATGATCGTTTCCAGCGGACGTTTCTAACGGACTTTCTCAGGACGCTGATTACAGATCCGAGGAATCTATTGATAATAACCGAATCGTCGGAACGACAGACGGAGTCCGTTCGTTACACTCCCGGGGCGGAGAGAAAGGCGATGATCCACCGTCGCGAACTTCGCTCGCGTAGGGCGAGGAAGTAATATCGCGGGATCAAAGCTGAAAAGAAAAAAAATGATCGTGGGCGCTTGGTAATTCTATCATCCTTAATCGTAAAGGGAATTTCACAAAGGGGGAGAAAAGTGCCCTGCTCGTTGTGGACCCACTGGTCGGACCCTTATAGTCTAAGAACGTGAATATATATATATATATATATATATATATATATATATATATATATATATATATATATATATATATATATATATATATAGGGGCGGTCCGTGGCGCTGCTGCGCTGGCCGGTAGTTGTCTTCCCTTAATAGTAGTATGATCTCCTAGTTGCGGTACTGGCCAGGCTCTCCCGGCACCGGGTCTCGTCGTCTCGCGTCGAGCTCGGTGGATTAGGTGGCCCAGCCAGGGCCAAGCATCCTCAGGCCCCGCGCGGCGTCGTGGGCGCGGGGTGGTGGCATCCTCGCTCTCCAGTGCATGTCTCCTGCGCCCGCTGCCCCTCGACCGGTGTTGGCCTGATGTCCGGCAGGGCGAGCTGGATGGAGGAGACTGCGGTCTCCTCCATCCCAGCTGGTGGCCTGTCTACCTGTAAGCCTCCTACAGAATATCAATTTTAGGAGGGTCCCCTCTAGGGGCAACCTCCTCGCGAGAAATACGGCGGTGATCAGGGAGTCCACCGTCGCAAGACTGAAAATCGCGAACTTTTCTAGTATTCGAAACCGGTGTTCGACATGTTGTTTTTCTGCGATCGTTTTCGCGGGCGTCACGATCTCATTGAAGTGCACGCCGTTCGTGGTTGTACCTGATTTGGCGGTTGATAGTTTCGAGCGGCGATCCAGCGAGGATTCAAACTCGGCGATGGCTTTGGTTAACCGAATCTCTGGACGTCTCTTATCTCCCCTTTTCCTCCAGGATCGACGATACGCAGTTTCTCTCTTCTCAATTTGGTTTCCATGTACTTCCTTCCGACCTCCGCGTTGATCCCGTTTACTCTCTGTCCTTTCTCGCCCGAATCGGCGACTTCCGTGATGCAACGACGCGATTGCATCTCGTCTGATTCCGCGTTTCTTCCTGTAGGTTACGTTGCTTCGCCTGATTCGGCGGTCCTTGCGCTGTCGGGGTCGACCGTACGGCGTCGACCGTGCGTGGTATTTCTTGTCCCGTTTCCTCGTTGTCACTCTCCGTGACGATTTCCATTGTAGCCTCGCGTATTTTCATCGCTTCGTCTGTTTCGGCGGTTTGTTCTCCTTTCTTTGTTTCCAGACACCTGCGTTTCGTCGGCGCTGGATTTTCCGTTCTTACTTCGCTAGTTTCTGGGACATCGCAGTACTCTTTCGGCGATATTTTCTTGTTGCATTGACGTTTGCGTCTTCGCGGTTCTATTATCGTCGTTCCTTTGCCTTCGCTGTCTTCTTTACCCCCCGACTCCGGAATATACGCGTCGGCTCGGCCGTTGGGCGTTGACGTTGATTCGTCGGTCATGTCTCCGTCTACTTCGGAGAAGATATTCTCCACTCTTTCTTCTTGTGCCGAAGTTACTTCTTGGTTCGACTCGATCTGCGCGTGCGGTCCCGATTCGTACTCTCGTGGCTGATACCGGTCTCGCAAATCATTCGACTGACCAACCCTTTTTTGCGCGTCGTATCGGTTGCGCGAATCATTCGGATGATCGTCCCCCGGTTTTGCTCGCGCCTGACATCGATCGTGGAGTTTATTCGGACGATCTCGCCTCTATTCCTTTTTCATCCATCGAATTTCCGCGCCCATCTCGATTAGAAATTCGCCTCGTCCTCCCCAGACCTTGTTCTCGATCGAAGGTGTGAAAGCGAATCGCTCAGTTCTGACACCGGTGATAATGGGTATCCGCGGCACCCGCATACGCGCGCATTTTATTTCCCGGGGATGGTGGGGCTCGGTCCTATGCGTGCTCGCCAAAGTCCTTACGCGTTTAAAGGTGGCGTATCATGCTGACGGTCCTCTCCCACTTCATCGCGCTCTCTCGATGGTCGGTTTGACAAACCGAACTTTTCTTTCTGGCAATAACTCGCCCGCGGATCGCGTTGGTGGTTCTCCCACGTATCTTCGTATGTTCTAGGTGCCCGGTTCGAAGATTCTTCGCAGTATAACCTTCTACCCAAATCGTGCCGTCGGTCATCCCTCGATTCAACGGTCCCGGGTCGTATAGGCAGTCGTCTCGGTACCTTACCGGGTTCTTCCATTTCTCGCGGTCTCTCCTACAATCTCCGGGTCCGTCCCGGTCCTCGCGGAACCACGATCTTTCGGGGTACGCGTCCGGTCCCCGCCTTCTGTCGCGAATCGCGCGGAGGTCCCTACTCAGCGCGCGACACTCCGACTGACTATGCCCAAGTCGGTTGGAATACGCGCACGACGTTTCCTAAGAATCCGTGATCGGCGCGTGCCGTCCCCTCGCGCTCCTGTCGGTGTCGTCCAACCACTGCAGGTCCTTGTCGATCTTAAGTACGACCCGCCTGGCTTCTCAAAGGTTCGCGCGTTTCGCGGCTACTAACCGCGCATCCACGTCTCTGGATAACCTCCGTCAGAAGGCCTTTAACGCCACCTTTTCCTGGATTTGGAGCGTCCTTCCTCGAGCACCCTCGGGGATGTCTGTCCCCATCTCTACGGAGACGCACAGATTTTTGTAGAGTCCCGCTATCCGGGACCCATATTCCGCGGAGGGTTCCCTTGATCGCGGCCTGACGTGGGATGGTTCCTCCATCCAGTATACCGCTCCGTCCTGGCCATCTAACGTTTCGCGGAGGCTCGCGATCAGTGCATCTATCGTGCTTAGCCCCATTACGGTAATCGCGAAGTCCGCCGCGTTCGCCGTGAACCTGCCGCCCATGGATTGCAGCAATATTTTCTCCGTTCCTGGTCTTATCAACTCGACCGCGTTCCGGCAGGAATTTATAAACGATGCCAAATAATGCGGAGAGCCGTCGTAGGGCCCGATCAAGTCCAGGACTTCGCGAACGCCTAAGCGGGGACGGAGGTCCGATGGAGCCATCGCCATGCTCTCTGCCTGTTAAACGCGTAGGGGTTTGGGGTTTTCCGCGATTCGCGCTTTGCCGGATTCACGCGCGTCGCTATCGAATTTGTCAAGCGGGTATGGTACGACTACGCGGCGCGGTTCCCGCTCAACCGGCGGGATATTCTGGAATGGACGCAGGTTTTTTATTTGATAACCCATCGGATGGCTTGGGCCCTCTGACCACACAAGTCGTATTCAAATTTGATGAGTAGGATGTACTTACTCGAAGTACGCCCAGATCTTCAGGAGATACAAAACGGCGATCATACTACCCAATTGGTGTCCTCGGTATCCTTGGTATCCTCGGTATTCTTGGTATCCTTGGTATCCTCGGTATCCTTGGTATATTTTCCTGGATCACTTCCCCAAAAATCTCTCGTGACGGGTCTGAACTCCACTCACAGTTTCACAACAGATTTTTTTCTTTTTGTTCGCACCACCCCACACTTAGCACCAATTTTGTTACGATCCGAGCGGCTGGATCCTCAGTTTCCAAAAATAGTAGGGAGCGGCGCGTCGATTCTGCGAGTCGTTTAGGGAAGTGACGGGTTCGATTGAATCTGGACAATGGATTAAAGGATCTATTAGAGATTTATTAAAAGGTTGTTCTTATTCCACGCGGAGCGCGGCTGATTCAAGTTGAAGAAATATGTTTTCTTCACATAAGAAACAAAATAACGCTTAAATAACCCTATGAATTTCAAGATTCTCGCTCGATCTCGCTCGGTCTTACTCGGTAGTTCAAGACATTCAAGACGAGACGAACTCGCGACGAGACAAGACGAGATCGCAAAAAAAAATGACAAACGCAAAATGAAACGAGCGAGATTCTCGTCTTTCTCGTCTCATGCCGAAACACTAACGTGTGGGATAGGTTATTGCAAGAGATTATCATTGAGTGTAAGATCAACGAGATTGTGTGAGTTTTTTACCTGCTTTTTTCTTATCACCCAATATCCCGAAACCATCCCCGAGTCTTCCAAAAACCCGTTCTGCCACACGAAAATCTTACCGCCCATTCTGCAATCTGATAGGCAGCCATGTTATGCGTAGCGTGCAGCGAGTGACGACCACGTTTTGTTGAGTTATGTTCAGTTTCGCTATGGCTTGATTTCTCCCCCGATGTCCCCCCGCGAATCATTTCTTGTTCCCATCCCATTTGCCGAGGTTAATCATTAAAGGCGAAAACGCGAAGAACGATCCCTTCCGTCGTTGTTAGATTCTCTGTCTTCAGCCCAAACTCTTTACGGCTGTTGTGAAATATTGGTCCCGGCGTATGAACCCGGAAATGAACATTTCAGGTTGTTTTCTCTGTAAAGGCTCGCTTTTTTATTGGTAACAAAAATACGAACAATCGACTGATACTGAGGCGCAACCCAGCTAACGTGCATAAGATTGTTTGTTCATGCGATTTACAAGCGAATTCTTGTTTTTTTTTTTTTTTTTTTTTTTTTGTTGATATTCGGTCAGATTTTGACTTGACACAGAAAGAAATCATCACTTTGTTGTTGGTCCTCGCGAAAACTACAAAACTAGACCTTCAGCGTCGAAGAATAATGATTAGGTCAAGAGTTATCAGCAAAAGACCATCAAATAAGCATGTTAGACAAACGACAGGAGAGACAGTTTTCATGATTATGACGTCTCGCCATTATGTCATATCATTCTTCACCCTTGACAGATTATGTGTGCAAAACCTTGAGTTAGTGAGTTGAATCGTTTATGAGTTAAAGCCCCTGAGAGAAATAATTAACTATATTAATATACAAATCTGGAAGCCGCTCAACGGCCATATAATCACTCGCCAAAGTGCATGTGGCGCGCGTTCAGATCGAACCGTGCAACAGTTGAATGCGCGCGACAAGAACTTCTGCGAGTGAGTGTATAACTGTCGAACGGCTTCCCCCACTCTCTAGCCGCTCGACTGCCAGCGAGGCACGCACGGCCGCCAGCGCATCGGAAACCGCGTCGCGTACTTTTCGTAATTATCTTCACCAAACTAATCTCGTACCTAGATATATGATTCTTTGAATAACGGGAGTACTTGAGCTGCCGATCTCCGTCATATTTTCGGATGTCCGCCAGACGCTCAAGTTGTTAAACAATTAATTATCAACTCCATCAGCCCGTATCTCCATTGATCTTTGATGAATCTTGAATTTTTTTTCTCCCGAAAGAAAGCTCATTCACCGTTTTTCCAATATACGTTGAAAAATGATACAGAAAATAGTCGATTTCACGGTAGATTTAGATTCACAACTGAGGCCGTTTTGTTTTAATTCCCTCTTCCCGCAAAATTATACTTTGATGGAAAATGATGATGGTTTTCGGTGAATAGAGCTAAAATAAAGCAATTAAAAAATTAGCGTCGCCTTGCTTGAAGCACGATGTCCGAAAAAACCAATTGTTAACTATTTCTGTCAAAGGCGATAATTCATGAACAACTCAACTAACCAGCTCCAGGTTTCGTACACTTAATCCGTCAATGGTGAAAAATGTCATAACATTGTGGCAAGACGTAATAATGATAAAAATTTTCCCTTCTGTTGTTTGTCTTATCATGCTAATTTGATGGTCTTTCGCTGATAACTCTTGACCTAAACATCATTTTCCGACGCCGAAGGTATAGTTTTGTAGATTTGACGAGTGATGAATTTTTTGGTGTCACGTCTAAATCTGACCGGATTTCAGAAAGAAACAGAAAATTCACTTGTAAATCGTATGGATAAATAATGTTGTGCACATCCGCCGGGTTGCGCCTCAGTGTCATTCGATTGTTCGTGTTTCTTGCTACCTTTTAATTAAGCGTTTTGCTTATACGCTTGGACTAATATTTGATAGTTTCCTTTGGACATGAGGTGTAGCTGGCGCCCAACAGTTGTATTATTTCTTCCGGTTTGGCTTCGTCCCCTTTCTTCGTTCCGATTTGCTTTGTAAATAGCCCAAACCAGTTTTGTAGTTTTTCTCTCGCGATTCCCCTTTTACTTATCGCTTTCCCCCGTGACGATCGGTATGATGCTCCGCAGGGAGGCCATCAAACCCCCTTGCACGTACAAGTTTAGTTAGTCTTACTTACTTGCTATTTTTCCTAGTTCTAATCGCGCCTTGATCCGTTAGCTGCATCTGCGATTCGCCCAACCTTCAATCAGTCGTGGCTTGTCTCGCCGATCCCGCTTGCGATTCGCCCAAATCCTTATTTTAAATTACTTTTAATTGCTTTCCCGTTTCCCGCTTTGATTTAGTACCAGTTTCATCATGTTTCGCTCGCTTTTTCCCGGGCTTTAAGTTAGTTCAAGTTGCATTTGTATCAGTTATCTTGTTCCCCTTCCTTTCTGCCCTTCATAACGCTACCGCGGCGAGTATTGAAGTCAGGAGTGTTCTTGTTACTAAAACCTCACCGTTTTGCTTTTTCCGTTTTTACTTTTTTCTCCACGCATTGCAGTTTCCGTTTCAGTTCACTCGCTTGTAAGATTAACTGACCCCCGTCCCCGGAAATTCTTTCTCTGAGTTATTACTGCATAACTTTTCTGAAGCATCTTCTCCAAGTCCTTCATACGTTATATTTATCCCGGCCATTTTTACACCGGGTTGCACGGATAGTCGTTTTGCCTTACTATTTACCGCACCAGATCTGTATATGTTTCACATTTAGTTTTGTCGTCTGCCGCATGATCTGCGCTCTAAATAAACCTACACTTATCATGTGAGATTAAACAGTTTGTGCACTGTAGGTTTGATTTCTGTTCGTAGTCCATATACCCATGATTATTACCACAATCTCAACAAAACGTATCAGCTATGCACTTTATCGACCATATCTGTGATCTATGTCACAGATGTTTACATCAAAATCGTCATATTATTAACTATGTAAAAACTGAAACGAGCTGAGGAGACACCATTATATGAAGGGACCCCACCGTAGACACTCGAACCTTCCGTTCATCTGCCTAAATCTCGCACGGAAATGGTTATCAAACAGCATAACTTTGAACCCTAGCATGTCCTGAATGTTGATTAATCTCGATTTAGCGCAACTCCATCACAGAATACAAAGGTCTTTGCGGAACACAAGTTGGTATATCAATGAGCGCTGAAAGAAGTCAACACTTGGCAGCAGTTGGCTGCGTTATTGCACTAAGAAGTTTCATACCTCTGGACTCCATTTTTTGTCGTGAGAACACGAAAGCCGAACTAATGGACCTTGTTACAATTGACGCTGCTGGTTTCGCTCAAGAAAAAGGTTGGATAAATGGAGAGGTAACTCTTGAGTGCAAGCAGCTTTTTATTGAAGTATGTGAAGCCGTCAATGAAAAGTAAAGCTCTGCTGCTTTTGGATGGACTTTCAGGAGACCAGAATTTGAAGATCTCAGTTTATGCCGAGTAACTATTCTACTTCTGCCTCACTGCACGGTTAGAATCCAGCCGCTAGACATCAGCTTCTTTGGCCCACTTAACACATTCTAATATTTGCATATTTGCATAATTGCGAGAAGATAGAGGCGCCCCACCAATGCAAAAAGGGCTCAGAGATGGGCGAGATAAAGATCAGGGAGCCTGGGATCGTTAAAGAAAGTTCTGGAAAGGCAGAATGAAAAGGATGATCAAGAGAGGAAGCTGGAAAGGGCAAGAAAACGAATCTTCAAGAGTGACGCCAGGTCCCGAAGGTCACCGGAGGAAAAGGAGACATACCACTGGAGGCAGAGGAAAGTGAAGGGAAATTGGTAGCGAACGCGATGAGTAAGGGAAGAGAAATTGAGATACAAAAGACAGGATTCGAATGAAAAGACTCAGAATGGGCGGAAATGAAAAAGTGGATGATGAAAACAATAAGAAAGGAGAGAAAAAGGAGAAGGGCAGAGATGAGAGAAGAGATCAGAAAAATAAGAAAAAAAATGAAGGAAATGAAAAGAGAACGAGAGTTAAAGAAAAAGAAGCTGGAAGAGAGAATAGCTAAACTAGAGAAGAAGAAAAGTAGAAAGATAACGAGAAAAAAAGAAGAGAGAAAGAAGGAATGCAGGAAGATGGAGGACAGAGTGAAAAGAGCGGTAAATGAAGAAATAAAAGAAAAAATGCAAGAAAGAAGAATAAAACACCCGGAAAAAAGTGCCAAATGAAAAAGAAATAGGAAAAAAACAACGTGATATCTGAGGGTAACGAAATACAGACAAAAGAAGATATGGGGGTAGTGCAGCCGAGAAGGGAGGCAATTGAAGGCATCATAGACAAAGAGGCGATAATCATGGAAGCAGTGTAGATGGGAGGACACAGAAGGTTAATACGGGCAAAACTCAGAGGCTGCGAAGAAAAAAGGAGACTCATGAATGGAAAAGAAAGACTTGAAGAGAGAAGCCTGTACATCGACGATGGCCTCACGAGGTAGGAGAGAGAGATACAGGCGGCGATGAAAAGGGCGAGGAAAGAGAAAGAACAAGAAAGCAGAGTGGAAGTGGGATAGAGGAAGATAACGATAGAGGACTCCAAGTCGGAATGAAACAATGACAAAGAATAACCAAAAGAGAGAATAGTACAGCGAAGGTGGAAGGAAAGAGGATGGAGAGAAAAAAGAAAAGAAGGACAAAGATAGGGAAAAGACGAAGGTAACGAAGTGAAGATAATATTCTGGGACGTAGCCGGGGTGAAGGGAAAAAACGAGGCGTTCTGAGAATTCATACAGTGACACGAAATAGTAGGGCTGACGGAGACATGGCTATAATAAAGGTAGTAGGAATCGTGCAAAAATAAGCTTGCGACAGGATAAATGTGAGACACATAGAAAGCAGTCACAGAAGGGAAAAAAGACAGCACAGGGGGAAATGACAACAGGAGTGAGGAAAGGAATTGCAGTCAAATGAGAGGGCGAGAGAAGGGAGGAGGGAATCAGGAAGAAAAGAGCGAGGATAGAGGGATGAGTCTGAAGGATGATAACAGTGTTCAACAGGGAAAGAAACAAGGAGAAAATTGGGAAGTTGGGAGGAATAGTTCAAGAAAAATAGGAAAAAAGAAGAATGATAACAAAAGGCGATTTCAACGCAAGAATAGGGGAGAAGGGTTGGAGAGAGGCAGGAAAAAAATTGAAAAGAGAGACCAGAAAAAAAGGAACTGAGGATACTGCAGTGAATACGTAGGGAAAAAATAATCGAAATGATAATAGGGAGGGGTTGGAGGATACTGAATTGGAATCAAAGAGGATACGAAGGAGGTGAAACGATATATCACAAAAACGGGGCAGCAACGTCAATAGATTATGGCATCGTCAACGGAGAGACATGGGATGAGATAAAAGAATTCAAAGTTGAGTGGAGAATGGAATACGACTACCTATCTATAGTAGTAACCACCAACGAAGACGGAAGAAGACGAGAGGAAAAAGGGGACGAGGGGAAGTGCAAATCTGGTAGCAAAAGTAAATATATCGGCTTAGGATAAGGATAAGAGATAGAGAGTGGGAGGGTCAGGGAATGGGAGAGGGATGGAACGAACTGGCGAACGCAGTGAACTGGCAACGGTGAAAAGGAAGAGGAGGAAGAAATGAAAAATTGGAAAAGATGACTGGTGGGACAGAGAATATAAAAACGGAAGAAAGAGAGTACCAGACGCATCCAAAAGGCTGGACGGAGGAAAGGGGTAAACATAAAAGAAATAGAGATGTAAAAATTCGAAGCCTAAAGGAATGAGTACAAGAATCTATGCAAGGAAAAGAGTATGGAATGGTGAAAAAGGCAGATGAGAAAGATAGAAAACATAAAAGACGAAGAGGAGGCTTAGAAATATATCACCAGAGCAAGGAAGAAAGCGGAAATAGGCGACAGAATAACCACGGAACAGTGGAAAGAGCACTTTGTAGAAATACTGGAAGGGAAAGAAGAGAGAAGAAGACAAGAAGATGAGAAGACGGACAGAGGGGAGAAAAGAAGACGGAGATAGAGGGAGAGAAAGAAGAAATCATGAAAGAGGTATATTATAGAATACGGAAACTGAAGAAAGGAAAAGCAGAAGGTAGTGATGGAATAAAAAAATGAGGCATCGATGGCAGAGGTAGGAAGACTGAAGAGAAACTAGCAAGAATAATACGGAAGTTATGGAAAGGATATGAATATGTAGTCCACAAAAGAAGATACGGATGAAGTCAAGAACTATAGTGTTATCACACCAACAGTCATGGCATACAAAATATACGCCTCAATACTAAGCAAGACGATTATAAATGAGATTAAAAAAAAGAAGGGCTAGACGAGACGCAGGCAGGGCTCAAGAAAAGACGAGGGGAAAAGAATAATGTCTACATAATAAAACACGTGATAGGAAACAAGTTGGGGAGAAGGAAAGACAAAATATGTATAGCGCTTGTGGATGCCTGGGCAGCGTTCGATAAGTTGGATAGAGAAATATTGTGGGAAATCATGAAATAGTGGAAGAAGATGATAAGGAGGGTGAGAAAAAATTTACAAAATGAATGTGTTGCAAGAGCAGAGTGGGAGAGAAGGAGTGGGAAAAGTTCTAGATAGAAAAAAGGGTAAGACAAGGGTGACCACCACGGATGATATCTACGTAGCAAATCTAGGGGAGATCCTGAGAAGAGGGCAGGACGAGAAGGGAGGGGGGGGGGGGACGTAATTAGGAAAAAGAAAATTTGATAACTAGGATATGCCGACGACATAGTACTTATGGCAGAACACAAAAGAGAGCTGTAATAAATTTTGAAGAGGGCGAACAAATACTTTGAGCGGAAGAGACTGCAGGTAAACCACAACAAGACGAAAGTGATAGTCTGCCAAAAAAGAAGAGGAAGGCGAAGAAAAGAAGAATGGATTTAAGGAGAGAAGGTGGAAGAGGTGAAGCAGATAAAATACTTAAGATACGTGTTATGTAGGTCGAAGGGAGAAGGAGCACATATCGGAGAGACTGTGGAAAAAACAATAAAGGTCATGGAAGCTGTGTGGAATAGGAGGAAGGCGCTTCAATGGGACGCAACATGGAGAATAACGCTATTCGACACAGTGGCAAAGGCGATAATGTTGTTCGGAGCCGAAATATGGGGATGGCAGGGGAATGAAGCATTGAAAAAACTGCCGGAGAGATATATAATGTGGGTACTAGGGCTGGAAGGAACAACACCCGGTTACATAATGAGGAAGGACATGAAGAGAGAGAAAATCAGGGTGGAAGCTGAAAAAATAACAGTGCGATATGAGGAGAAGAGACGAAAGGAGTAACGTTGACCGCAAACGTACCCCAAGCTCTGACACGCCTGAGCGTGACAAAGAAAGCCGATCTCTTGTCGTCGCTCTACGGCGGTGCCGACACGTACGATATCTGGGGGAAACAACTGAAGTTTCCAAAAGTATTGTACAGATTGAAAGAAGACACGATTGAGATCCTTACCAGGATAAGAATGAAAGGGAAGGCACTCGAGTGGTTCAACTCGAAGCCCGAACACATCTTGATGGCGACGGATCTGCTGTTGAGGGCCCTGAGAGCGATGTTTTGACACCAAATCAACAAAATCGCAATACGGCGACGATTCGAGAAACGAATCTGGAAAAGGGGCGAAAATCTCAGCGATCACATGCAGGATAGGGTGATATTAGATATTTGAATAACTACTGAAAAACGAGATACTTCAATATCTCGTCAAAGGAATTCCTTCAAGATGGAGCAGCGGCTATTGCATGCGTTCGAGGCGATTTCCTTGCGAGGATCGGGCGAACCCACGAAGCTAGGCGGAAAAGGCGATAGAAGCAGCGCCAAGCATACTGGTCAAGGCGAAGCGAAAAGATCGATTCGAGCAGACCCGGTATTATGAAAAGTGTCGATAAAAAAGAGCGTGTAAGTGTCGAACATTGTTTGGACTGCGGAGCGAGGATCAGGATCACGTGAGCGTTGAATGTCCGTTGAAGGAACTCGGCCGAAAATGCTTTGAGTGTGGTAAACCCGGACACATCACAATGGCTTCTACCAACAAGCCGGACAAATCGAAAAGCGCAAATGTAGCCGATATCTGCGCGACAAATAGTAAAACAGCGAAGCGTGTAAGCGTGTATGGGCACGACGTTCACGCGATTTTCGATACGGCGAGCCATATCTCGATCACACAGGCCAATCAGTATACAAAGTTAGGGCGAAATCACATTGCGGAAACCGGGATTGCCTTCAAAGGTGTAGGAAAAGCCAAAAACAAAGTGATCGGATGTTGTGACGCAACAATGCGAGTGGATGATAACGAATATAAAATTTGTCTGTATGTTGTCGCGAACAACCTGCTGAATCACGATTTGTTAATCGGCACTGACTTTCTAGATGGTGTGAAGCTCATCTGAGAGCGGGGTGTGTGTAAAATCATACCGTTTTTGAAGGGCGTTGAATGCAAGGAAGAGGATGAGACTGTGCCAGAGATCTTGAGAATCGAGGCAATCGAGGAGGGTGGAGGGGGTGAGATTCAGGTATCAGACGTTTACGAACCGAAAAACCGCGAGAAAGTTAAAACCATGGTAAACGAGTACGAGCCCAAAAAAATGTCGTTAATTCGGAGTGAAAATGACGATCGTGTGAAGAGACGAGGAATCAATTTACCAGCGAGCACGACGGTGTAGCCGAGCCGAAAAGCGAGAAGTGAACGCGCAAATACGAGGGTGGTAAGACGAAGGTATTGTCCGCGAATCGCACTTAGCTTTATGTAGCCCGGTCGTGATCGTAAAAAAGAAAGATGGTACCAGTCGACTGTACGTAGATTATCGGTTGATAAAGCAGAAAATTATTAAAGACCGTTATCCACTGCCGTTAATAGAAGATCAACTCAACTCACCACAGGACGCAGAAGTTTTTTCAACGCTGGATTTACGAAATGGGTTTTTTCATGTGCAAATAGACTGGTCAGGCAGAAAATATACCTCGTGTCTTGTGCCAGACGGGCAGTATGAATTTTGCCGGGTATCTTTCGGTCTCTGCAATTGTCCCGCGATTTTTCAAAATGACATTAATATGAATCTTCGGGAGTGGATAAATGAGTGCGTTGTCTTAACGTACATCAACGATCTCATCGTTTGTTCCGAAGACGAGCAGAGCGGGGTAGAAAATCTCGAGGGAGTGTTCAAAGTCGCAAGAGAGGCGGGATTGATTTTCAAATGGTCGAGATGTCACTGTCTCGAACGTAAGGTCGTATTTCTTTGTCACGTAGTAGGACACAGCAGAGTGCAATCGTCCAAAAATAAAGCCAAAGTTGGTCAAAATTTCCTCGATACCGACGAATGTGAAACAAGCACAATCTTTTCTGGGCCTCACGGGTTACTTTAGGAATTTTAATTTGGGATATCCCGTGGTCGCGCGGCTGTTGACAAATTTGTTAATGAACGGAATCGAGTTTCAATTCGAGAGAAAAGAAGACGATGCGTCTGCGGGGTTAGAAGCGACGCTGGCTACGAAACCAGTGTTGAACTTATATAAAGTCGACGCTAGAACAGAATTGCACACCGACGACTCAATGCACGGGTACTGGTCGATGTTGGTGTGAGAAAATTGCGACGATGACCAATGGCATCTGATTACTGACAAGTTATAAGTATATGATAGGCCCCTCACCCCAGCCGAAGAAGAAGGGAAATTCCAATGAATAACTACCAATTTTATGAATTTCACTAGAAAGAAACAAATGTTGACATCCCAATTTTTGCATGATTGTCATTTTGAAAGAAAAACTTCCACGCCAATATTTTGAAAAGGCCCACTCATATTAGTTAGGGTGTTAAAAAAAACAAATATTTTTTTCTGACACTCAAAAATTGGTTCTCAGGCACCTCTAGGAAGTGCTCAGCCAATTTAAGCTGCAGAGATTGATAAGAAAATCCTCCTCATCACAGTTTTCCATTCTTTTCCCAGTCCCTCACAAAAAAGACCGTATCTCATAATAATTCAATCCTTCAATCGGATTGCTCTACATATTTTTGTAGGAAATTGAATGCTCTACAAAAAAGACTCATGTGTTTAAGCAATTTCTCTAACCGTTTACGAAACATAAATATGACTTACAAGGAAACCTTTTGAACCCGAACTCGCCGATTTCGATGATCTTGATATATGTTCTAGAACATCGAAAAATAAGAGACACGTATTTTTTTATATGTGCTCTTAAGCCCGTTTAGGGGGTGAAATCTACCCTCAAAGTTCACTCGTAAAAAGTCTTTTGTCGAAATATCTCTGCTTCTAATTGGTATTCCGCGACGGAACCAATTGGAAAATGCTCTTTGCGGCGTCGCGAAGCTACTAGACATTGTTATGCCCACGAGGGTTGCAACCCCTATTTTTTATACCGGAAAAACCACATTTTTCGAAGATATTTTCGTTGTACTGATTCGAATATTGACTTGAAAATTGAAAAATAAATATTCTGAGCGGTGAAATGAAGTAAATAAGTTAACGTGTTCGAGGATTTCGCGTTAACCACCCCCAAACACGGTTACTACCCCTTCAGACATTGGTCATCTGCAATAATGAAGAAAATGTTTTTTTCAAAAGAAATACGAATACGATATGAATTGAGATATCGAATATCTTATATTTAAAGTCATTTATCACGAGGCAATAATTCCATCATAAAATGGATCACCTTGGTCAAGATAAACTATAATTCGCGAGTGACTTTCTAATCCATCAATTCGTTTTTTCGTCCGATAATTTTGTACGATACTGTTTATCACCGATTATTCGTTTCGTAACTCATCGGTCGGGTATATATGTCGTGAAACTCCATGCTCGGGAATAAGTGTAGTCTTTTAGAAGCATTGAGTAGGTTTGTTCTTCCATCCGGACTCAACAATGAGAATCAATCCTTTGACTGTTATACATTTATTATCCGCGTTTTTTCAAAATATTCAAATACAAGATGAAACAGCCAATCATAGAGAAATGGAGTTAGAAGAATCGATTAAAGATATACTGATAAGTGCCACAAATGATTTCAATGACGTAGATATGATTATTGGAGAGACATTACATTTTCAAGAACAGTACAAAGATCACGCAGCAAAAATAGTTCAAGATACAATACAGCATCATTTTCCTGATCCTGTTAAAGCACCAACAAATCATTGTACAGAATTCTGTTCATGGTAATCAAGAAGTTATCAACTTCGGAAAATCGTGTTTATATTATGTACATATGAAAATACTCAAAATATTTGAAATCAATTTGGTTTTTTCAAAGTAAAGTGCTCACGGGTCTCATTTTTGATTTTTTATTTCAACAATCATGGAAATCAGGTTCAGCTGCATATGTAATGACCCAGAAAACTTCAATACAAAAAACTAGAACTATTTCTATAGCGGATCAATATTTTTCAAATTCTCAATTTAAAGTGTATTATTCTATAAATTCATGACAATAATGATAATCTTTATAGAAATGTTTGAAACATAATGATTTCTCACACCAGCCGCATCGTATCATAGCAATATCATAGCCGCGGAATTCCAATTAGAAGCAGAGATATATCGGAAAAAGACTTTTTAAGAGTGAATTTTGAGGGTAGATTTCACCCCCTAAACGGGCTGAAGAGCACATATAACAAAATACGTGTCTTTTAAAACATATCTTATTCGTATTTCTCTTGAGAAAAACATTTTCTTCATTATTGCAGATGACCAATGTCTGAAGGGGTAGTAACCGTGTTTGAGGGTGCTTAACGTGGAATCCTTGGATACGTCAACTTATTTACTTCATTTCACCGCCCAGAATATTCATTTTTCAATTTTCAAGTCAATATTCGAATCACTACAACGAAAATATCTTCGAAAAATGTGGTTTTTCCGGTACAAAAAAGAAGGGGTTGCAACCCCCGTAGCCATAACAATGTCTAGTAGCTTCGCGTTGCCGCAAAGAGCATTTTCCAATTGGTTCCGTCGCGGAATACCAATTGGAAGCAGAGATATATCGAAAGAAGACTTTCTAAGGGTGAACTTTGAGGGTAGATTTCACCCCCTCAACGGGCTTAAGACCACATATAACAAAATACGTGTCTCTCAAAACATATCTTATTTGTATTTCTCTTGAGAAAAACATTTTCTTCATTATTGCAGATGACCAATGTGTGAAGGGGTCGTAACCGTGTTTAGGGGTGGTTAACGCGAAATCCTTGAATACGTCAACTCATTTACTTTATTTCACCGCCCAGAAGATTTATTTTTCACTTTTCAAGTCAATATTCGAATCAGTACAACGAAAATATCTTCGAAAAATGTGGTTTTTCTGGTATAAAAAATAGGGGTTGCAACCCTCGTGGCCATAACAATGTCTAGTAGCTTTGGTCACCGCAAAGAGCATCTTCCAATTGGTTCCGTCGCGGAATACCAATTAGAAGCAGAGATATTTCGAAAAAAGACTTTTTAAGAGTGAACTTTGAGGGTAAATTCCACCCCCCAAACGGGCCTTAGAGCACATATAAAAAAATACGTGTCTCTTATTTTTTGATGTTCTACAACACATATCAAGATCATCGACATCGGCGAGTTCGGGTTCGAAAGGTTTCCTTGTTAGCGAAAATAATATTAAGTGGGAGAACATTGACCGACCCTACGAGGACACACAATGCAAACCGAAAATCAGTCTCGGGCCAACCTCCGATCTTAACTCTACATCCAGACTCACGCAACACTCATTTTCATACATTTATCTGCGATTCAATTTTGGCTCACCGTCAGCTAACAAGTTCAATCATATTCAGTCACAAGTTCCAACATGTTTTACTATTTCTTTGAACTCCCGTAAGAGCAGCTGCCAATATCAATCGAAGAACGATAAGATCAACTCATCAAATCCAATTATTTGAAATCATTCATATTCACCATCATCGCGGAAGTATCTTAAGCCCAATAATCACACAACTCAAACACGCCCTTCAATCTCGATAGACCATGGTCAAACCCCCACCGAATTGTAGGTCTCACGAACAAACACAAACAAATCCCTTGATATTTAATCCTAAACTTCTGACGTATCTATGCAGTTCGCACTTGGGATCTAGAGTATGGTCAAACCCTCGGTGAAATTGGGCATGACAACGAATCCACCTTGAACAATTGATCCTGAACCTATACGTATTCGAGAACTCGCACGCAGGATCTAGAATATGGTTGAACCCATGGTGGAATTGTGCGTTGGACACGGATATTCCATCCATCACTGGTTCTACCCAGTAAGACATTTTATAAGAACCATTTCATGTCAACTTATTTGGCGGAGAATAGTAGAGTTTCAAATACCCAGACAGTGTAATTGAATCAGTTTATACTATTTCAGACAGTTTCAACAGCGTCAAGCAGTTTGGTTTTACCGTGTCTACAGATTGTCGAACTTTTGAACTATTATCAGACGTGTGTGCGTGTGTGTTCCTAAGTGAAAACCCCCATACGAACTGTCACCCTATTACCGAATTATACATCTATAATTTCTAATCTTTCTCCGTTTCGACTGGTCTCAATAACTAGACTGTGTTTCTGTAAGAATATACGGCTTTATTTACACTCTTAATAACCTTATAGACTGAATCAATACTGATACTCATAAACTATTCTTACCTACCAGAATATACGAAACGACATTAAAAGATATTAGACTCAAGTGGCGTTGTTTGTTTACCTATTTGAGTACTTATTAAATATGATTGGTGCGACGCAGTCGAAATGCCGAATCAGCGAAGTGATACTATAGAATTGCTTTACATATATTATCGCTCATCTTTTTCTGCGTAATTCATTGAACAATTATTCTGCATCATTATTATTGGCGGACGACTCATTGCGATTCCACTATTTGACTAGATTTGCGACATGAGAATCCTCATTGAAATTGCGTTAATTTTAAATATCATGTTCAATAAATATTCACTTGTTATCATCATTATTTTATACTACATGCTATAATGTTCAGCCAAGGCCTATACTAGTCATAATTATCAAGTTGTTTATTTGCGAATCTTTAAAATCTCTTTGATTATTGTTCCAAATTCATTCATCCATTGAATATTGTTTTAAACAAATCTGCATGCATTTTTACACTCACATAGTCTCTGCAAGAGCTTGTGCTTCACTACGCTATCCTATTCAACCCAAACCAAAGTGGGCTGGAAGACCCGACAAAGTGGCAAAAATCCTAACATCGATCAGATTGACATGAAAATTCTTAATCGGAGGCTTTCGACGTCGCTGATTCCACATATGATGATGAGAATTCAAAATTCAAAATGGCGGAACCAAAATTCTGTAAAACAATTCAACATTTTCTCAGATTCGCATGAAAATCCGTCCGTAGGGAATCTCGTGGTCGCTGGTTCCGAATCTGATGCATAAATTTCTAAATTCAAAATGACGTGAAAAAATGCAATATTTCCACAGATTTGCATGAAACTATGTCGCCGGGGGTTTTTGTTGTCACTGATTTTGGATCTAATAATAAAAATTCAAAATTCAAAATGGTAGACCGATTATGAGATAAAAAATTGGAAAACACATACAATTCAGCTGGGAATCGGTATTTCTGCGTTTTTAGGCTGCTAATCAGAAATGTCCTGTTGAAATGAAAAAAATTGGAAATCGCGGGTCAATAAGCTGAAAAATGGCGGTTAATTATAGGTGCAGGTTGTTAAAACTTTTATGAATAAGGCTACTCGATAACATGAGTTCTCGTCTTTCACTAATTATGTGAATATCTATTGAACAGCTCTCCTTCGTCGGACAAATCTACTTCATCTGAAAGACCGTACATTTCTGGAAGACCAGTTAAATCTTGTTCGTCGTCTTCGTGTACCGTATTGGAAGGGGACGATACGTTCTCCGTACAAGCAGCAAAGAGTCTCTTCATTTCATCAGGAAGTGGCAATTGTTTTTTCTCATCAAGTCGTGAACTCAGGCTTAACGATGAAATAATCGGATCGGAGGTATCCATGACTCTATTAGGAGATCGGTTAGATTGGCAGTACGGTTATGCTTCCTACCGTGATCGTGTCTATATTTCTCATAATGCTTATTGCGTGCTTCTGATGCCTCTTCACCAAGCATTCCAAGAGGAAACAAGCTATTCCTCATCATGTCCTCAGAGTGTATGAGAATCTTGTGGACTGTTGATGGCATCGGATACCAAGAGTAGCCGTTCACGTAAAGTTCAGCCGTTGCGGAGCAAAGATTCTCGAAGAGAACAGGGTCCACTGGTAGCTGACAAGACAGAGCGAAGAGGATCGTTTTGCAATTGTGAAGCAGATGTCTATCTATCCCCAAATACTCAGCTAGGAAGTCCGGATTATCAAAAGCTCTCCGTGTTGTGTTGCCATCATCAGTCGTACCGCTACCTCCTCGCTTCGGTTCATCAACATTTAGCCCCAAATTGTCTCAAAGAATTTTTTGGATGCTGCGTTTTTTTTTCGCGTATTCACTTTTCTGCTTCTCACGTCTCATCTGCCACGCTTTGATGTGTAATCGATATGAAATATGCAAGCAACACTCGAACAAACGAATGCATGCATGTAATAGACTAACTCCGTACTGGAGTGAATGGATATCCGGAATGAAGGACAACTTGTTGGAGAAATCGTTAAATTGCTTTGGAGTTCATGTCAGATAGGATAGGTCTGCATGGACTTCGTGCCCGTGATAATGTTCATCACTTTACCCTTTATTAGAGTCAAACATAAGGGAAAGTATATCAGTATCTTGATATTACTTAATGTCACTTCAAGAGGCCATAGTTCAGCAATCTCAGCTTCAACGCTGGCCGTCTATTTTGTGATGATCTCTGTCGACTCTTTGACATATTTCAAATTGATAGGTTGACAGAACCTAGCTGACTGCGATGACCGGTTGTTCCATAGTATTAAATTGACCTTAGTTATCCAACGCAATGGTACGGGCGTAGTAGCAAACGAACTTTCATCGTCCAAATTAACAGTCGCATTTTCATATGTCTGCTTGTAAGCTGAATGGCCGGAGCTACCATCGAATCCCCACGAACAAATCAAGATCGTTTCCGATTCCGCAGTGCCCTCAAGATGCTGTAGATACTAAAATAAAACATATTGTTGCAAGTTGAAAGTTCTTCCTGCAGTATGATGTAATAGTGGCTGCAGAGCAACCTTAGCTTCATCTTCCGTGATTGATACCGCACTGCTTTTGGAGGCCTGCATGAAGCTTTAATAGTTCGAACGCTATCGTAGGGTGGAAAAATGTCAGCCCCTTGTCTCTTAACCAACAAACGCATACTAACATAATCCTCTTCAAACAGCGAACGGTCTAGTACGAACCATAATGCTTTTTCTGGTGTCAGTTTCACTATGGTTGGCTTTGGTTCCTTTAGTATTTTCCGTATTTTATGTGCTTGGCCACTTTCAATCTCTTTGAGTACCACCGATAAATCTTTCTCTCCAGAATACCTTGCAGCATGACGAAATGCCATCAAGATCCGCTATGGATCATTCCAATTTTGTTTGCTGATTGTCACAGAATCTCGCCTCTTACATCTGTCAGATTTCAAATGGAGAGAGAGGTGGTCTACCTGCTTTTACGGACCTGATACTTTCATCCAGAAAATCGTCATGTCTTTCAAAATTAGGAATACGAAACTCGGAGTTTAACCAGTCAGCATTTTTGGCCTCAAACCCTTCTATTGCTCTTCTTGGCTCTTACCACCTCAGATTAAATTCACTTCTGAGAACCCTCACAGCAACCTTCAATCCATCAAGTTTCGCAGTCTCCACATCTCCGACTTTCATGTTCAGTTTCGCTAAAATATAGACAACTGCTGATTGTATGACATCCTCGCTGCACGGATCGGAGAATTTTTCAATGATTTCTCGTTTTGGTAACAATATATCTGTACCTGTATCCGACATATTGTATCATATAATCTGTTCAATGATTCGATGATAATACGGAAAAGAAATATATTTCAAAAAAGTGTAGGTATCCTAAAATGACTGAATAATTAATTTTCTAAAACCCATCAGCAGTCACAGTCTGGAAAAACTTCCATTCAAATTGATTTACATTAGTGGAACAAAGCGAGAATGTATCAGTAAATGTGTATGAGAATAACACTAATGAAAGTTTTGAAACGAAAAAAATGTCGTGTTTTAACGTATGGATTCCTTCGATTAAATGCAACCAGAAGTAGTGCTCATAAGATACGCCTTCGCAATTAAGGATAGTGCGCAGATATCTTTCTTGCGAGAAAGAAAGCCACCTACCAAGCCTGATGAAAGATCGACGAAACTCCTACTTTGTACTATCGTAGTAGATGTCGCCATGCAAGTTATCGTCCAACCTTGGTGCGCCTGCGACGTAATAGAAAGAGTGCGCGCCGTTGGCTGCGAACGCGAGTATCTTCACCAAAACTATATGGTAGCAGCTGGTAGCAGATAATCTTACAGTATACGTAATAACAAACCCAACTGTTGAATTTTGAGGTCCAGATGAATAGAAGTAGTAGTTATTAAAGTAAGTGAATGATTGAATATACAAAAGTACCTTTTGATCACATGAGGCTCGGCTCGAGGTAGCATGAAAAAGCAGGAGAGGTGCGCTTGTGCTGCTAGTCGGTTCTCTCATACATTCATACAGCGTATGGTGTGGACACATTGGTGGGTGTTGCTGGGTATAGGAGCAGCTGTGCTGCTATCGAGACATCGTCACTCGATCATACATATATAGATATAGCTCTAGTGTACAGTCACATATTTCAACACCAACGATATTTCATATCTTTAGATACGCGGTGGAACTTCGGAGAACTATCGATCGAAAAAGTGTCTACGGCGGGAAGCTCGGAGATTGCGCGCGTGAATAATGCCGACGTTCAAAACTGTTCAACATTCAGACTTGTTTGGTGGTTCAAATTAATTTATACCCATTTCAATGGACGAAAAAAGTGTTACACAAAAAATCATAAGATTGTGGACGAGTTTCGTATGACTGTTACAAGCTAAGCTTTTATTATCTCGTGGGAATTTTGCCGAATTCAGCACGCGGTCAGAGTGCGAGGAATGGTCAAACCATTATAATTTTTTTGGTAGGACTGCTTACAAATATGTTTATTATGATGGAGATGTTTTCCATCGAAATTCGGAAGTAGACTTTTGACTTTTTTCGGTCTCCCAGCCCACTGTGCAAACCAACATTTTCCGCCTCTTGAATCCCCATGGTAACATGACCAGAGAGGCAAAACAAAATATTATAGTATAGTAGTAGCGGATCAACTAGATGTTCTGTCATCTTGTTGAAACGTCACATAAATATCTTTCAAATGGTTAGAAAAATCGATTGAACACATAGGATTTTTTTGTAGAACATTCAATTTTCTACAAAAATGGGTATAGATATTCGATTAAGCGATTGATAAATAATGAGATATGGTCTTTTTCATGAAGGACTGAAGAAAAAGTAGAAGCAGGGTGTCTGTATGCTATTGATGTGTATAACGTTTCTGGTCATGCTTGATAAATAATAACGTCAGAAAATACATTTCAACTATTATCATCAGCGCTGATCATTTAAAATTCTCATGTGCAATATCTAGAATCTTCGAAAAAAAATATTATTTCCGTATACACTGTTCCGATGTATGTCTTATAACCTCTCTCGCTCGCCGGTTAGACGAAGGACGGCTATTTTAAATCTGGCTAACCAAAACGAGGAAAGAAAACGCGGGGGGGAAGAAGGGGAAAAATGAAATAATGCGGACAAAGCAGTGAATACGATAAAAAGACTTGATTTAATGGTAAACAAGAAATGATGACAAAGAAAAACGAAGAAAAATGTTACAATAACCGCGATGTACAGCAGGGAGGGGAAGATGGCACGGGATACTTGAACAGAAGGGGGGTGGGAGATTTGGCGCCAGCAACCAGTCGGGGTAGCACCGTTTTTGGCGTGTCGGAGGGAGACGGACTCACAACACAAAGACTCAAGGGGGCGGCTTAGCTCACGCGGGAGCAGGGATGACTCGACAGAAGAGGAGTGGGTTGCGATCTTTTGCACAATCGGCTCACCGATTAACCTCGGCACTCAGGGATGGGAGAACAACAGGAAATCGCGGGGAGGGGTGGTGAGTGAGGGAGAGAAAGGGTGAACAGGTGGCAGACTATCTAACGCTTCGCCACTCGTCACGTCGCGGGACGTCGCAAAACGTTGGGCCGTCAGTCTGAGGGACTGCGGACCGAAAACACAATATGATACACTATCGGAAAAGAAACAGGGGGGAATAGGGGTGAACGGCGATACGGGAATCAGAGAACACACTCACACAGTTCAGCACGCAGCTACTCCAAAGAACCTCGCACACTATCGACGTCTTACAAGATTGACTCGATCGCACACTAATCGCTATTTCTCAACGCTATCTCTAAACGCTATGGCTCTCGGCTTGAGACTGGCTAACCGTCGTGCCGTCGTCGTCGTCCGAATTTCGTTGGTGACCCTGGGTAATCCTGCGTGGCAATTGGGGAGGCTGGTGTGTTGTTGTTTGGCCGGGGGAGTCGGTACGTCGGCGGCGGGAGCGGGTCGGCGACGGGCGAGCCTCGACGTCGTTGCGGAAAAGGTGGTAGCGGTTCCTCCTGGTCTTTCGGTCGCAGCGAGCTTCGTGCTTGCTCGCTGCGGCGACGTGGCGATGCTGGTCAGGCATGCCGCTCGTTGGTGGCAAGGCGACGAGGGGACGGCGGTGGTGTTGGTGGGCTTGCTCGCCCGTGCTCTCCCACTCCGTAGCGTCGGCCCGTGCTCTCCCGGCCGCGTGGAGTCCAGGGCCGGCCGAATCCCGCGGTGGGTGACGGGGGACGTTGACGGTGGTGGTGGCGACGGCGACAACGGTCGCAGTCTCGCAGAGCCAGACATACAAACGGAAAGGGGACAAGGCGGGAGGGGAGGGGGGGAAGGACGCAAAACTTATACTAATCGCTAAGGACGCAAAACTTATACTAATCGCTAAGGACGCAAAGACTTAGGCTAAACGGTAAGGACGCAAAAACTTAGGCTAAACGGTAAGGACGCAAAAACTTAGGCTAAACGGTAAGCGATTACCCTCGGACGACCGTGCGAGTGGTGGAGCCCGAGCCGAGGGGGGGGGGGGGGGGGGGGGTGGAGCCTGTAGCGAGATTTCTCGTTACAGTCTATTGTTGTGAAAAATTCCAATGTGCGGAGAATATGTACGTGTGGGTGTGCAAGGATATGTATGCACTTCAAAATAATATTAATATTTACTTGGGTATTTAGGTGTTTTTATTAAATAAATACGCAATACTTACAAATACTAATCGATGTATTATTTTACAACTTCCATGAGAATTTCATTTTTCCCTGTCCCCAAGTGGGCTCTTCCGAAAATCAGCCCTAGGCCCTGCAAAGTCTGAATCCGGCTCTGAAGAGAATTGTGAGATTTGTGAGAGATTGCATTGACATTAAGTGAGTCGTTCCCCCGCTTTTTTCTCGTCCCTCAGCCCCCCAAAACTATTCTCATGTCCTCTGGAAACCAGGCCCGTTAACCTGAAGATTTTCTACCCGTTTTGCAGTCCGACAGGCTGCCATGTTTTGCAAACGTGTGCAGCAAGTGTTGACCACGTTTTGCTAAGTTATGTTGAGTTGTGTTACTTCTTAATTTCGTCCCAATTTCCCACTACAAATCATTCCCTGTCCCCGTCTAATTTGCCGAAGTTAATCATTAGAGCCGATAGCATAGAGAACGATTCCTTCCATCTGTGTTAGAGTCGCCGTGGACCGCCCAAACTTTTCACATGAGGTGCTACACCGATACGTAGCTGGCGCCCAACAATTGTATTATTCCTGCTAGTTTTATTCCTCTTTGTACTCCAATTGATCTTTGATTGTGCCCGAGCCAGTTTTGTAATTTTTCTCCCACGTTTCTTCTCTTGCGTACCATCTCAGTAGATAAACAAGAGGGTTTCTGGATGCAGATTCCTACACCTACATTTATAGACCCCCCACACCAATATCCTTCCGGAAAATTCGGTGAGTAGACAGCGCTGTTACCAACGTAATGACGTCAGTCGCTCAACAGATGGCGCTGTGACCGACATAGATGGCACTGTTATTGACACTGATGACATCACTCGCTCTTGAATTGACATCACAAACCCCTGAGTTGACACCAAACACCCTTAGATCAGCGTCACACACCCTCAATTTACCCTCACACACCTCCAAGTTGCTACCACCCATTCTCAAATGAATATTCGGCACCGCCAATTTCATATTCACACGCTTCACCTCACCAACACATGATAACGATTTATCGATCATTCGCTAATTATAGATAATTATTTTATGCAAAATTCGTTACCGACATAATCAGCATTCCCTTTTTTCTCTCATGTCAACCACGTTGTTGTAGCGAGAGTCAAACGGTGAAGGCGTAAGACGATGATCATGTTTGCGATTCTCTCATCTAGAAGTTTCCACCGCAACCATCATTCGAATCGAAATTTCGAGACGGAGATACAAATAAAATAAACGAATGACAGAACTTATTCTAGACGTTTCCACTCGCATGCAAACACAAGTTTCGAGCTGTTTTTCAGAGATTTCACGCATGCACGTGACAATGATCCAGTTCGCGATTCTCAGAACTTTTTCCAGTTCAGGAGAGTTTACAGAATTATCATCAACGAATAACCTTGACTAGTATTGGATGAGAGGAGGCTTTCGACAAAGGAGGTTGTCGCATCTCATACAATATAGAATTCCATAAGATTCTAGTGGCTAGAAGTTACACGCATGCGCATGACAATGATCCCGTTTAAAGTCTCCTCTTGTACATCGAATTCCATAACATTCTCATGACTAAAAGTTTCCACGATATGCATGACAATGAGATTGTTGTTGATGATGACCTTTTTGTTGAAAGCCTCCATGATCACGTCTACGATTCTCACACATCAATGTATCCTCAAAGTATATGCGGACTGTGATGGGGTAGAGGTAGGCGCTAATAAAAACAAGGGAGACAATAATTCTTAATACAGTTGGCGATTATTCTTTGAGTAATGCAAAGCATTATCAAAAAGCAGCGTGAATTGAAAGTACGGTTGTAGCTACTATGAGAAAATATTAATCAAATCAAGAATCTGATCAAATAAAGATCAAGCTCGCAACAGATAACTAAAGAATTTCGAAAACTGCATTTGATATAAAAAAACGTCCACACACAACGGATCTATTAAAAATCAACAAAGTGGGTCGACTCAAAGAATTCCTCCCAACAAAAAAGTTATCGGATCCGGAATTGCATGTTGACGATACGATCACCGGACCAAGGAAGTTGCAGACGAGATTCGGAGTTCGAATAGTGACTGATGTGGATTCCAGTTTTTGCATCTTCTTACCAGCTAGAATGGTCAAACTTCTATCCGATGATGTGGAATTACTTGAAGAATTGAGCGACGCAGCCGAAAAAAAGCCGTTTACAAATGCGATACCTTGGTGAACAATATAATCGATCCGAATTAAAATATCTGTAAGACATTCATCCATCTTTCACTACTTTTTACCATCAAAGAAAAATTAAAATAACTTGAGAATATGTATCTATTTATATGCTTGTTGGTTGCGTTCCTCTTATTTATTGAAGTTCATCGCTTTCATGCTAAAGTTTTAGATTTTGATATTCTCACCTTGAATTACAGCTTATCCTCAGAATGTATGGTTATAAGTATAATTCAAACACATATTCATGAGGCAGAAATCGTTTTCTATTCATGAAATTCTTAACAATAAAATAAACAATCTCCAATCAGTTATCTAAATAAAGAGAATTGGATTTTGACCATATCTGTTACAACCATCACGATCCTCCATGCTCCTATTTGTCTAGAAAAGGTTGTTTATCATCCGATTTGGGATTCACCGGTTTCCATTTCCATCCACTCGATTTTTCATCATCTTTGGAATATACTGTGTTCTATTCCCATCCGCTCGATTTCTCTTTTTTTGATGCTTGTTCGTTTACCAACTTTGAATACGGCACGTCAGATTTCATTACACGCTAGTTATCTCATACGATCAACATTTATATTTTATACTCTTGTTCGAGCCCCTCGAATGCGTAGAAAAATTCGTTTAGCTGTGTAATTGATTCAAATAATGACATCATCACGATCTTCTTGCAAGTTCGAACCTGTCGGTTATGAAAACGATGTATATATGTGTCGGTGCGTATCGCTTTTTGGACCTTTTCTCAGAAAGATGGAGCAATGAGCCCTTATTTATCATACAGCGCGTTCGAGTGGGTATATCATTTCGAGAAACTCGATGTGTGTAATATATCGGACGATTCTTCCATCGGATATATACTCGAAGTTGATTCGTAATATTCGCAGATTCTTCATGAATTGCATGAAGACTTACCGTTATACCCCGAGCATGACGTACCACCGGGGTGCAAGTAATCAAAATCAACAGCCACGCTCTTTTCAATCACAGAATATGTTTTCAATTATAAAGTCTTGGAGCAATATTTAAACTTAGGTATGAAATTGACGAAAATTCATTGAGTTTCGGAATTTTGACAAGGACGATGGCTTAAACAATATATGAATCTGAATACCGAATTCAGAAAAAAATCAAGCAATGATTTTGAGAAAAAAATTCTACAAGCTTATGAATAACGCAGTTTTTGGCAAAACCATGGAAAACGTTCGAAAGTACAAAGATATCGAGTCAATTACAAATCGGATGGACGATTTGGAGCCAGAGCTCTGATTACTAATCCCAATTTCCATAGTTGCGCCATTATCAATGATGATACGATTATAATTGAATCATCACAATCGACAGTTATGCTGAATAAGCCGATATATATGGGATTCCTCATTCTCGATCTTTCTCAAACGTACATTCATGATTTTCGCTATAATTATGCGGAGAAAAACTTCGGAGATCGAGCAAAATTTCCTTATACAAATACAGATAGCGTTCTGTATTATTTCACCGTTCTCGACATATACGACTACATGGAGTGTGATTTGACGAAACTCGACCCCTCAGACTATCAGTTGAGTAACATTCATGGAATACCTTTGGTGAACAAGAAAGTTATTGGTTTGATGAAAGATTAAAATAATGGTAGAATAATAACGGAATTCATAGGTTTGAGGGCAAAACTCTACTGATTGAGACTGTTGAGAGAGGAGAATTCGAAAAAGAAGAATTTAAATGAAAACGTGTTGAGGGAGTCGGAGGCTCTACTTTGAACGGGATATCGTTCAAAGATCATTTTCATTGTGCTCGGAAGCAAGAAAATTTGAGTAGAAATCAAAATTTGATTCACAACAAGAAGCGCGAGGTTTATACCGTTGAGCAAAATAAGATAGTATTGAGCTGGAATAATGATGAACTTTCATGGGGCTACGAAGCATGTGAATGAACTGTACATACTATATGAAATAAAGTATTGAATATATATTGTTCTCCTTGAATCCCAAATTTCCACATATCGTTCTTATTTATCCAACTATTATGTGTATTATTGAAACCTGACCATTTTACATAAAGTTTTTGTTCACGTCTTCGGAGCACCTTCTCCGCAAGGAAGATGTCAGAATTTTCAATTCTCATAAGCTCCTCCTCCGTAGAAACCACCAGCGATAGGTTGATCTTGATAATCTGTAATCTTGTACATGACGATATTCATATTCACTATTGGAGCGATCATGAATATTTCAGTTGACAAATTAGGTGTATAACCTTTCTCGAAAACGTTTTCATATTTGCTAATTCGGAATTTCTCTTCAATTTTGAATTTTGGTTTTTTGATAGATCTTACACGAATGTTCGGATCAACGATATGTGATCATTTCTCTTCGTTTCGTTCGGAAACTTCTGATGGCTTCATGCGGATGGTTCAGTGCTTGGTGTTATTATAATTCAATATCAGACTCAATAAGATATTGATCCACTTGTATAAGCCTCGCAGGCTCAACGGCATCCCCATCTTATTTTTCAGCGTACGATTGAAACGTTCGCAGATGAATGCCTTCAGGTTACTGAAGGTTCAGTATATCGTGATGTCATATCGCTCCGAGAGAGATTCGCAATCAGTGTTGTAAAATTCTCGGCCTTTATCAACGTGTGAATTCTTTGGTACACGTCTTTGTCCAAGTACAAACTCCATGGCTTTTGTCTTATCTTCACTCGTTTTACTTTTGAGAGGTACAGTCCAAACGTACGTTGGAAGGATATCGATAACGGTCAACAAATATTTGTGAACATTATTTACCCTGGAGTATAACGTCATATTAACGAGATCAGCTTGCCACGTCTCATCCAAATCACGAACATCTACATGTTGACGCTGATAATTTTTTCTCGCCGGCTTGAGCAGTTCCGTTACGATGTCGAGCTTCTTCTCGTCCATTTCCAAGTCCTCTCAATCAGTCGTCCAATTTGAAAATGGCTTCTGAGTTTCGAGTCATCAGCTCTTGAACCATTTTAATATCAACACTCAGGTTCTGCAATGCTGTCGTTGTAGTGGACTCTAACGCGTGTATCATCAAATTGTTATTGTAAATTTCCTTTTGTGGGGCAGCAATTCTATTTATCAGAGAGCTTATGATCACAACATCACTTTGCAGTATCGGATTGGCATCATTGCACAATCTTTTGTTATCTCTATCATAATTCCTGTCAGCAGTCAATTTAAATCCAACGCCTGATGAACCTCGACTGCCTGTAGCTACACCTCCATCCAACTGCCATTCAAACACATCAACGCTTATCTTGAGAATAAAACGGAACCGATGAGATGGTGGTTAATGAATAATGTCAGCTTCACGAAATTACTTGATGATGGATATGACTTCATTAGAATGATCCGAGTTTACGGTTGCTTGTGAAGCTAGTAGCAAACGGAAGCGATCGACCAGTTCATGAAGATCATCCCAATGAATGTGATCTATTGCTTTGCCTTCTCGAGCAATCGGATATTTTGTTGAAATACCCTCGCCCAAGCGTGTACGCTTTGGTTGCAGTGATGCTGGTAAAGTTGAGAACATTTGTGCGATGAAAAGGTTATACCTGTGATTGTTCGTGTCACGGATGTGTGTATCAGCTTCATAGTACCTCTAATGTGCATTTGTGGCTACAAGAATTTCCCTATGATTTTCCATATCCCGCATAGTTCTCATCTGGTATTTTCTTCAACAACAATTCAAATAAACCCTTGGTATTCGTAAAACGTGCAACACCGACACGAATATTATCTCTTTCGCAACTTATCGATGAATTAGCAGTCTTCAACTTTTCGTTAGCGAATTGGCGTGCACCATAGCCAATTATCTAAATCATTTTTCCTTCTTCCATTCTGTGACATTTCAAGATTTTCGCAAGATTGTCAACAGGATTTGCAACGTCTGATACTACGGTGGGGTTATTTTCATCTGCCTCTTCCTCGTATACTGTTAAATAGACCTCTTTGTCATCTCCTGACTGCTCGATTTCATTTTCCATTGGTTCTATTTTTGCTTTAAAGGGTTCAGTCTCTTCCTTGATTGGGCTGGTAGCGTTGGGAACATTCAGCAATTGTTGTAACGGTCTAACGACTGGTTTGAAAACATCATTTATTGTCTACTTGGCAACCTCTTTACCCAACCTCATCATTCGATGTTTCCGTCGAATTCCGGCACTTGCTTGAGCAATCTGCCGCAAGACTTCTTCTGGCTTATGAATTTTCGTACCATGCGTGTTAACGAAGGCATGTAAAGCCGCGTACTGACTTGAGCATTTTGCGCGCACGAACGTTCGTACGCGCAAAAATGCTCAAGTCAGTACGCGGCTTGAGAAACGCTACTCACTTTACTCCACTGAACAGATGATATTTATAACTTGTTCGGACTCATGAAACTATCAAGCCCTTTTCCATACCGACCGTCATTCATCACATTTTTCTCTTCGATAACGATGAATCCATAGTTATGTGAAGGTCAGGATCTGTATCCTTGCCAGGAATAGGTGTGAGGAGCTATTTGTTTGAGAAATAATACGCGGAGCACATTGACACGCAAGTTTTAACAAAGCGTAAAAATATTTTAAAGTAAGGAGAGAGAAGCAGGGTAGCCAACGGCCCAATACAAAATATTACTTTTATCTAGTTACAACTAGTTGGACTCTAATCTGGTTCCATCTAGTTAGATGTTCTTTATATTTCAACAAGTTATCACCATTCCAGCATGTTGAACACGTCTTTAAATTGTGTGTGAGTCATATCGGTGTTCATATGATCGTTGTATATACGTCTCAAACTCATTTCATCTTGCTTAAACAGAACTTGAAGATTGGTATTGGCACATACAGGATGTTTGGGAATGCGAGCGTAAGTATGACAGAGATAGAGGCAATCCAAATTTTTGTGTCGACCCATACAAAATAAAGCTCTGACATTATCTTGCTTGTCTCAAACTACATCGGTGAAAACTATCATAGAGGTAGGTAACGCATCATCCGGTACAACAATTGGTTCATGCTCGTTGAATGGGAAATATTCAACGTCATCTGTACTTCCGAATAATTTTTCCAGAAACTTGTACTTTGGATGACTGAACGACTTCAGGTAGATATAAATATTTTCAAATCTCAAACCATTCAGATGTGTAATGAGAGTTAGCAGCGCATTAGTTCGCCCACAGTTTAACGGTCCACAGGATACCACGCGTACACTATTCGCCAGCAAATGACAGTTTTGCTTTCTATTCTGTACATTCTACTCGACAAATCTATCGAAATTCATCACAGGTAGCTTCACTAATTGCGTCTTGCACCTCATCTCAAATTCGACTGAAGTTAACCAGTATAAATATCAAGTTTATGATGACTTATCTTCAGTCGCATTCAGGATGTTGAAATTATTGTGTATGAAGCAAGAGCAACCAGTCGAAAGCGAACTGCGAAAGGAAACCGTCGCTGCTGAAAGAATTCACCCAACAAAATTAATAACAATCTTCCAGTCGAATCGCATTGATCCGTGGATCAATATTTTGATCTCGGTACGAAATTATCGGAGAGATTGGCCCAAGGTGATCCTGCAAAAATTCCCTCGACGCAGTCTGCAAGGAAAACGATATTGCCTACTCGGAAAATCGAGAAAACTTTGAAGCTAGAAGTGTGGCAGATAAAGTTTTGGCGGGAAAAGCTTGGCGCCAAGTTCTCGCTGCAGATGCTAATTGGAGTGAAAAGGCTGCTGGTTGGGCTATAACGAACGCGATGAAAGCCAAGGTGAAGATCGGAATGGGTGACCGAAAACCCTAAATTGCGTTGAGAAAAGTTGTTACCGAAGCCACGAGGTCTATGGTTCGGGGTGAAACTGTTCTGACTAGCATCAAGTCGGCGTCAAGAGATGCATAAGGAGCTGTGAGAAAGGCTGGCGGTGAATGAAACGTACGCACTCCCAGGATTCTTCCTCTACCGCCGAAAGTTTGCGGATCTTCACCTTTCCTCGTACCCCTCTTTGCTGGGCTTGGCGCTACCGGTGGGTTAGCTGAAAGCGTGGCTGGTATTGCGGTAGCGGTAAATGATGCCAGCTTGGCCAAGCGGAAACTGGAGGAGAGTCAACGTCATAACAGAATTATGGAAGCCATCGCTTTGGTCAGAGAACTGCACTTGAAACCCTATTGGAACGACTTGGGTCTGCACTCAAAACCATTCAATTAAGCAAGAAACTCAAAGTAACACTGCCACAACGAACGTTAACTGACGCATATCTGTTGAACCATGCAATCATCTTGAAAATTCCATAACTACGTGGTGTTTTCATGCGAAATCGTTCACCAGAGAAGGGACTGCGCAGGCATGAATTGGTAATCGTTAATCCGAATGATGAAGATAGACACGGCACGCCTTGAGTTGCGTATAAAAAAAATTCATAGTGGAGGTATTTACTTTAATAGTTTTGGTAATCTTCGAACCACTTCAGATCTCGTCAGAAGCCTGAGTGTTGTCAGTGTCGAATATAACCATGAAAGAAATCAAGACTATGACACGGTCGACTGCGGTCACTTATGTCTCAAGTTTCTCTGTGACCAGTTCGATCTGTATAACGATAGCATACAGTTTCATGAACTCAGTTTGAAATTCGCAGCCATAGATAATTCATGGACGCTAACTATATCGGGTAACTCTTCTATCCTCAAGACGCGATACTTTTTGCCGATTGAGATTGGGATACGGTCATCATTTTGATTTTGGTGTTTTTGGGTTTTGGAAAATTATAGTTTTTGTTGGACTTTGAAAGTGTTCATCGATAGATAAAGCAGTCTCATTTAATACTAAATCGCTATCCATGTCAGGGTTATTATGTGTTATCTTCTATTCTAGCTTCTTGAAATATATGCCATTTCGTACCGCACTCCCCTCTCATTTGATCCGATCTCAATCTGACCACTTCAATCTGTATAACGATAGCATACAGTTTCATGAACTCAGTTTGAAATTCGCAGCCATAGATAATTCATGGACGCTAACTATATCGGGTAACTTTTCTATCCTCAAGACGCGATACTTTTTGCCGATTGAGATTTCCCCTCACCAAAATTTTACCTCAGGCCTGACTGAATCATTAGCGTTCAATTCGATTCGCAATGTGCATGTTCATCACAATAAGTTTCATGCGGATGGAGGAGTGGTGAGCATACCTACTGGTAGCTATGGAATAGAAGATAATGGAAGCTATGTACAGGGTGTGCTGATAAAGAAAGACATCACAATGAACATTAAACCTAACATTCATACTCTGCGGAGCGAAATCGCAGGTAATCAACCTATAGATTTTAAACCGAGCGATTCTATGAGCAGACCATTGGGCTTCACTCCTCGCGTTCTGCAAGCCACAGAATTCACGAATCTGAAATACTGGTAACTATCCTCCAAGTGAATGCGCTACGAGTCGAGTGTAGAATTACAACAGGTGCTTACGTAAATGAGCATATAATTCGAACAATTCATGAATTTTTCCCAATCGTCCCGCCAAGATATAAAATTATTGGAGTACCATTGCACGTTATTCACTTTTCAGTCGCCACGAGGATCATAGATCCTATTCAGCTGCGTATCGTTGATGAAAATGGTAATTTTCGTCGGGAGATCATAACAATAAAGTTACATATCAAAGCTCAATAATAGGACTCGTTTATAGCAGGAAGGTTGGTGGTTGTTATAGTAGCACATTGCAATGTCGCGATCAAGCCAGTCGTCGACCGATTCTCAACGAACTAAGACGTCAAAACATTCCCCTGCTAGAAAGCTTAGGTCTCAAAGCGAGAGCTTTTGAGCGGGGAATTTTCGCAATGTAACACGTATATTTTGCTACATTCGCTTCGTATGCTATATTCTATGAAAAGGGACATATCAAATATTTAGACACTCGTTATCTCTGACAAATTCATCGCACATTATGGGATTGATTTACACAAGCCATATGCGTCATCGGCGGTCAACAACAGCGACGAGATTCGAATTACCGAGCAGCATTAAGACTTGTGTTTATTACCCAGGAAAAGCTCGCTACATGTATACGGTCGGCTGACCAAGCTGATGGAACTACGGCGGCCATGACTCTCGTCAACAATGCTGTTATCCACACGTTTAAGGAAGTGCGATATGAATTAAATGCCGTAGAAATTGATAGGAGTGGAAACGTTGACTTCACAAGTCTCATGAAAGGTGATGTTTTTCTCAGTCAGGGGCAAAGTCGGCTTCTGGGGAACGCCGGGGGTTTGATAAGACTGCAAGTCGAAAATTGACAGATGTTGAAGATTATTCCGAAATATGTATACCACTGAATTTGATATCGGATTGAGTGGAAGACTATAGTAAAATCATCGTCTACGCGAAGCAGGATTCAATCTTGACACGTTCGAAGAGCGATGTAAACGCGATTTTGCAGACCGCAGATGAACAATTTTATATCCAGATTGCTAAAGTCAAATGGCTTTCGCCATACGTGCATCTTTCGGATCAGCGAAAAATGCAACTGTTGAGTTTCATTGAGATAGATGCACCGATTTCCATGAGTTGCCGCACCTGCGAATTATATTAATATTCTGTACTCCCCACCACCTCAAAGCACGTTTGACTATAAAGACGTCAACTCAGTTGGAGAAGTCTCGATACGTTATGCTTGGTTTCCAAACTGGTCAGAAGAACAAAGCGATCAAAAATGCTAGCTATTGCGATCATTGTAATATCACCGATGTTGAACGGTTCTTAAACTCGCAATGATATCCATATAAAAGTCTGAATCTGGGTATAAGTCACAATCAGTATGATTCACTGTACGAAATGTATGCAAACGCGGAAGCATCCTACTATGGCAAGGATTCAGAACCATTGTTGAAGAAGAGTGAATTTCTACAATTTGTTCATCATTGGTTGTTCAAAGCACAACGAATCGCTCAAGTTTGGAACGGTAGATATTTGTCTCGAGTTTGAAGCGAGAGATAATTTTCCTGCCAATACGTCGGCATACAGCTTGATCTTACATGATCATATAGTTGAATATAACCCCAGGAGTGGTGGGGTGAAAAGTCTGGTATAAAACCTCCTCGTTCACAGCTATGGAAATTAGTCTCATTCACGATGGAGTTCACAGTTGATCTACAAAGTTTTAAAGTGTCATGCATCGGCTTCACAGTAAAGGAGCTAACCTTTATTCTTTCTTATGACGAAGACGAGGATTCGTCAACCCTTTCATTTTGACCAGCATTCGACTGAGAGATCAGTTGCCGTCTTGACAGAAGAGTGAAAATTTGTGGTTGTAGCAAAATTTTCACGGTTCAACGTTGCTTTCTGGTCATGTGCCCTACAATGAAATCAAAATGATTATCATAAGTGGTTCACATCACGGCGCCAAAATCTATGTCAAAGGAACCCAGAAAAATGATTGGCTACAGTATGTATTATCGGGAAATAGTTATTGCGAATTAATCGATCTGATGGATCTGCGGTGTCCGTCATTGGAGGAATTTGGGAGAGCCACGGGATCCACTTGCTGTACGCATCATGATCTTTGGAATGCCAACTGTGCTGCTCAAAATTTAAAGATGTTACAAAATTAGATTTCGGAACATCGTGCTACAAACCTAGATATCGCTGAGTTCGATGTATCAATGCCATGATTCTGTATCCCGATTAATTTCTGAATATTTGTATAAATGATAACATTTCTCTTGCCATAAATATGTGTCTCCATTCGTAAAACTATACATTTTCAGGTTAAGCTATATAGTTGAAGAATATCAAGAATTCAAATGTCTCAATCTTTAGGTTCAAGTCTCATCTCGAATAATATTCGGAATTATTCCTCAATGGTAGTGTACAATAATCCCTTTTCGTTCGAAAACTCTCAACGGCTTCATACAGATGGTTTGGTGCAGACGGTGCTTGGTGTTATTATAATCCGAAACCAAAATCGATAAGATATTGACTCACTTGTAGTTCCTTCAAGAGCTGAACGACATCCCTATCTTATTTCTCAGCGTCCGATTGAAACTTTCAGGAAAAGATGTTTGTAAGCTGTTGTAGGTCAAGTATAGCTTCATATTATATCGCTTCACGAGGGATTCAAAATCAACGTTGTCAAATTATCCTATCTCAAATATTTCTTAGAAGTCGCTGACGAAATCGTGGAGACTTCCAGCAAAAAAAAGAGGTCATCTCATGCAAACAGGATGATTTTCATAGACATGCGCGTAATAGAAACTTTCAGTCATGAGAATGTTATGGAATTCTGTATGCAAGAGGAGACTCCAAACGGGATCATGTGCGACCATGTATCTTCTAGCCACGAGAATATGATGGAATTATATATTGTATGAGATGCTACCACGTCCTTTTGTAGGAAGCCTTCTCTCATACAATACTAGTCAAAGTTATAGGACGATGATAATTCCGTCAACTATCCTGAACGAGAAAAATTCTGAGAATCGCAAACTGAATTCTAGATGAGAGAATCGCAAGCAGGACCATCGTCACACGCCTTCACCGTTTGACCCTCGCAACAACAACGTGGTTAACATGAAAGACAGAAGGGGACGCTGATTATGTCGGTAACGAATCTTGCATGGAATAATTATCGATAATCAGCGAATGATCGATGAATCGTTTCCATGTGTCAGTAAGATAGAACATGTGAATATCAAATTGGAGGTGTCGAATATCCAATTGAGGGTGGGTTGTAGCAACTTAAAGGTGTTTGAGGGTAACGTGAGGGTGTGTGACGTCAATTTAAGGATGTTGGTGCGAACTTAGGAGGGTGTGATATCAATTCAAGCGCGCGTGATGTCATCAGTGTCAATAACAAGGCCATCTATATCGGTAACAGCGCCATCTGTCAAGCGACTGACGTCATTACATCGGTAACAGCGCCATCTACTCATCGAACTTTCCGGCAGCGTGTTGGAGTGGGGACTCGGTGATTGTCGATGCAGGAATCTGCATTAAGAAACCCCCTTGTTTATCTACTCGCCTCTCCCCTAAAGATCGGTATACTGATTCGCGGGAAGGCGATCAAACCCCCTTCCGTAAGTATATCAGTCTAGTTCCAGTTGCGTTATAGTTTAGGTTAGTTCCGTCAAGTTGTGATTATGATTCGCCCAATATTTCAGCTTCAGTCGTGGCTTGTTTCTTCGGTCGTACATTCGCCCAAACCTTTGTTGTTAACCGTTTTACCTTCTCCCACTTTGCTTTTTTCCAGTTCGCTTCATATTTTCCCAAGCCACCTACGATTCGCCTAAGCCCTTGTTTTCAACCGCTTGTTCTGATTTAGTTCAAGTTGCCTCAGTATTATCTTGGTTACTTTTTTTTTCTCTTCCGTCACGCTACCTCCGCGAACATTAAAGTCAGGAGTGTTCTTGTTACCAAAATCTTCGCGTTTTGCTTCTTTCACTTTCTCCTTTTTCCCCGAGCTGTTTAGTTCAGTTTTCTTGCTTGTCTTGCCTTGCTTTGATTCTCAGTTTCAATTTGTTCTCGTAAATAATTCACTAACCCCCGTCTTCTAGTTTGGGGATACGGTCATAATTTTGATTTTGGTGTTTTTGAGTTTTGGAAAATTATAGTTTTTGATGGAATTTGAAAGTGTTCATCGATAGATAACGCAGTCTCATTCAATACTAAATCGCTATTCATGTCAGGTTAATTATTTGTTATCTTCTATTCAAGCTTCTTGAAATATATGCCATTTCGTACCGCACTCCCCTCTCATTTGATCCGATCTCAATCTGAACCATTCCTGATATTCTAGCCTTCACCGAACCATAGAATGCTGACACGCGATGCATATTGGGGTGAGGCAAAATGTGCGGCCAAATCAATAAATACATTTCACAAAGGTTGTGTACTTTTTAATATGGAAGCGGTACTCGCACAAAAATTATGCGGATTCGTGAGAACAACCAAAGAGATCCCATCTAAATCCCATGAACTTCCATAATGAAATCAGTAGCCAAGACCTCCATCAGATATTTTCGACGAAACAAAACTTGATTATGTGAATCATTGCCCTAGGAAAGGCTTTGGTCTCAATAAATCCGACTGTTTGAGGTGAAAAGTGACAGTCGATCTATAAAGGGGGATGCTTGGAATAAGCTATTCAAGGTTCAACGATATACATAGAAAATTATAATAAGTGGGACGAAATTCGCATTTAATGTTTATTCGATTATAGCCACCAAACCATCACTCCAAGTGCAATACCCTGAGTACGCATTCGGTATTCTTATTTCTATTACATATTCTCGATTTTTCCATAACGATATTGATCTCACAGTTCATCAAACATTTGAACCAAACGTGATATCGTGTAGACGATTGAAAATAAGCTGAAAATTTATTGAATGGAAATATTTTGGGTGTTATAAATTATAAGCTTTCGTGAGATATTTGTGATGATGGTAATGACGATGATGATGAAACTGATGACATTGATAATAATAACAAACATTGATGATGGAATAGAGAAAATATAATAATAGTTATACATATAAATACAATTGAGAATAATAACAATATTGACGATGTTTACCATAACCCAATTGCAAGAATATACACTACGCGCAAGAATTAAAGGATATTAAAAACATTTCAAGTTTTTGCGTGATTTTCATGGAGCTGTATTTCAGAGGGAAATTGTCGTAGAGAGAAAAGCAGGGATAAGAAAATGTAGCTCTCAGCTTCTCGTTTTTGAGTTTGTAGCTCAAATTTTTTTTGTATCAGCGGTTTCCGCGTAATTGTTAGAACATCAATTGAAAATGGTTTTCACAAAATTTTGCCTGTTTTCAACAAGGTCCACGGACTACAATAAATATTTTATTGTCGTCGCACCTTGATATTCTTTTGAGGAATTCAATTTCCTACAATTTAAGTGGTTGCACAGCCCTGTACGATAGTTTGCCGCTGAATTATCGTCGATCAAAGCAAAAAAGTCACTTTCGACTTTGATCACCAATTACTGGGGAAATAATGATCACACAGAAAATGCAAGTAGGGTTCTGAAAATTGCGAAACATTCTCTACAAAGTGAAATTGTTCAATTAAAATGAAAACTTTTTTTTTGAACTCAAAATGTTGGTTGAAGAAAAGGTACAAAATTGCATAATCAAGGATATTTGGATAACTTGGTATAACGTTGCATACAACGGATAAACGAAAAATATTGACTGTACGTTTTCAAGCTCAAAGTATCCTCAAGAAATCCTGAAAGTTGCAAAACGCTGCGAATTTTTTCTCGTAGTGTTCGGAAGGTCTAAGCTTATCGTTTTCGCCTAAAATCAACGTAACGAGCAGATTTGCACTGTCTGGTCATTTTTTGAAGTTCAAATGTCCATCGATCAGAAATTTTGATCGATGTGAAAAATTTATGAAAATTTTTGAAAAAAAAAAAAAAATTTCGAAATTTTTTTTTTTGAAATTTTTTTTTTGAAATTTTTTTTTCAACATGTTGACAATGCTTCGTGATCTCAAACAAAATCTATTCGAGCACTGGCACTGTTTTTACCGCCGGCATTAGCTTTATCCGAAGCGTACCACGTGGAAGTTGCGCGGTCGGATTTACGCTTCTTGCGCACGCAAGAAGCTAATGCCGGCAGTAAAAACAGTGCCAGTGCTCGAATAAATTTTGTTTGAGATCACGAAGCATTGTGAACATGTTGAAAAAAAATTTCAAAAACAAAATTTCAACAAAAAAAATTTCGAAAAAAAAATTTTTTTTTCAAAAATTTTCATAAATTTTTCACATCGATCAAAATTTCTGATCGATGGACATTTGAACTTCAAAAAATGACCAGACAGTGCAAATCTGCTCGTTACGTTGATTTTAGGCGAAAACGATAAGCTTAGACCTTCCGAACACTACGAGAAAAAATTCGCAGCGTTTTGCAACTTTCAGGATTTCTTGAGGATACTTTGAGCTTGAAAACGTACAGTCAATATTTTTCGTTTATCCGTTGTATGCAACGTTATACCAAGTTATCCAAATATCCTTGATTATGCAATTTTGTACCTTTTCTTCAACCAACATTTTGAGTTCAAAAAAAAAGTTTTCATTTTAATTGAACAATTTCACTTTGTAGAGAATGTTTCGCAATTTTCAGAACTCTACTTGCATTTTCTGTGTGATCATTATTTCCCCAGTAATTGGTGATCAAAGTCGAAAGTGACTTTTTTGCTTTGATCGACGATAATTCAGCGGCAAACTATCGTACAGGGCTGTGCAACCACTTAAATTGTAGGAAATTGAATTCCTCAAAAGAATATCAAGGTGCGACGACAATAAAATATTTATTGTAGTCCGTGGACCTTGTTGAAAACAGGCAAAATTTTGTGAAAACCATTTTCAATTGATGTTCTAACAATTACGCGGAAACCGCTGATACAAAAAAAATTTGAGCTACAAACTCAAAAACGAGAAGCTGAGAGCTACATTTTCTTCCTCCTGCTTTTCTCTCTACGACAATTTCCCTCTGAAATACAGCTCCATGAAAATCACGCAAAAATTCGAACTGTTTTTAATATCCTTTAATTCTTGCGCGTAGTGTATTACTATTGTTAAACTATTTCATCCAAGTTAACTATTTCACCTCATCATTCTGTCTTACCCTGCTCTTTTAATAATATCGAGCGTTCTAGGAAAAATCGACAAACTTGCGGACTTTACCACTATCGATTTATCAGATTTTTTCTTGTAAAGTACCCGCATGAAAAAGGCGCTAGTTTATTGTTCAACATTATTCAAAACTTCAATTAATGTAGTTTCACAACACGCCATTTTTTGATTCACTGTTACAGTTGGTTGCTCTCCTTCGGACAAGAATTTGATGAACTGTTTTCTTAACGATGACACCGTCGAAATTATTCTAGAAATACAATAGATTATCGCCATATTTTCAATGAATTGTAAATTATTACGTATAATAAACAACACCAGTACACAAAAAAAGTGGTCCATATTATTGATTAGACCCATCCTTCTACGTAAACATATTGTGACGCGCCGCATTCAAATCTGAAGTCGGTTAATCTTCATTATGCATATGTTTTTCAAAAAACGTAAAAAACAGAGGGAAATGGCGGAGAATTGCATTGAACGATACAAGGCGATCCATTTTAATTTGATAGGCTGATGCTGATATGATGCTGATAGCCCGAGGCTGATATCTCCCGAGATAAGAAGAATGGCGGAAAATGTTTCATACAAAAGACGTGACCTTTTAAGAGCGTCAAATGATATGACTGAGACGTTAACCTTGAAACTAATTCTTCAGGTCTAATCAAGGTGGAATCTGATTTTGCGAATGGAAACCTATAGTTTTTATTACATAATCGTATTGTTTTCGTAATTTTCCACTGTTTATTTTCCATTTAGTACTATTTCTCACAATTTTTCTCTAGTACATGTATGTTTGAGACGAACCGACTTCAGATTCAATTTCAGCGTATCTAAATACAAATAAAACATACCTGATCCAGATCAATGGAAATTTTTCGCGATTCTTATCGCTTTTTCACAATTTCTTGGGAACGTGGGAGGTATTTGAGCCAAATGGACTCCGGATTCGGATTCAGCGAGTTGAAATGATAATAGATGAATGAGTTTGATGAAAATTATAGACCAGTTTTTTTCTGTGCTAGTGTAATTGTTCGAATTCAATATGAATCCCAAATTGAAGTTGATAAGTTGAGAATAAGGACTTCATGAGGTGCACCACATAGCGAATATACGGCGGATTTTTTGAGGATCCTTTGCGTATGAGTATTCAATTGAAAATCCGTAATGGGATGGGTAATTTGAGCGTGGTGAACCTAAACATGACTAATATTCTGAATTCATACAACATGATTCAGGCTTCACATATATTGATTCGTATGATAGTGTTTACGACGAAATGTCAAATACTAGGTAAAAACCGCGTATAAAAAAGTCATACATCATGTTTAAAGCCAAAAATATCGTGAAAGAGAAAAAAATTATGTTGAATGCAATATGGCATCGATTATATTAAAAATCTACGCTTAAGGGCTCTTGTCATATAAAAAACCAGTACGGTAACTATCAAATATTTGTCGCGTGGCGTGAACTCTTCCACGTATATTGTGATTCAGGCAATGCTCGTTGTGTAATGGTGTGCGATGATCGCACGATGTGACATACACAATTCAGTCTAAACATTACCTTCCTTTTCATTAACCGTGGAAAAAAAGCTGAAAAACGATTTCGATCATCCGGACAATCGATCAATGATGAACTCCGCTTAGAAGACACATATCAAGAGCGATTGTTGCGGGAGACATCCAACTCGTGAAAAAAGATGTACTAGAGAGTAAGCACGTTGACCTTATCAAGTCTTTGCCTTGACGAGTCACACTTGAGTACTCGGCAACTACGTTTTCTCGTTGTGCAGCACGGACTATTTATTGGCAGCGAAAGTAATTTGTATTGATGTCAGCTGCGTTTACCTGACATATTAGCTGTCATGAGAGGTAAAAACAGCTGGCAGTAATACGAATGACGTTGGCGGCGGATAAATGGTCCTTACGCGATTAACAGATGTGGTCTGCGTGTGCACTCGAGCAAAGCGTTGCAAGAAAATGTTCAGTATGGATTTAGCAGCAAGATGACATCTTTCGAATACAATAGCGTCGAGTGTCGGGATGTCCGGCCGGAAATCAAGGGTTTGGCTAACAATGAGTTTTTGTTTCTCTGTGAGGATCAACAGAAATTTGTTAAACACATTATAACCAGTATGAAACTGTGGTTCTTCTCCATGAGCCTCTATCGAAAAAAAACTTATAGCGTAGTGTCGCTCAAGTTTACTTCATGCTATCAAAGGAAAATCACAGAAAGAAAAAAATGTCGCTACGATTTTTTGCATTTCTCAAGAAATTTAATTATTGAATTCCAACGAACGTAATACTATCGTAACTGGATTCCATTATAATTGGTTATCGCGGGAGTTTATCGGAAGGCTTCCTGAAATGCTGTCTCGTGGAGTTTTGCTACAACATGAGACTGAATCCACAAACAACCTATGTTGCTGCTGAATTTGCTATCCCCAAACCTCGTCCTGTTGCCCTCATTCAGTACGAAGTGGTTACACGCCGCACAAATTTTAAGGGAGACAAGCTTCTGACGTGATAAAATGATCAACTTCAGCACAATGTCACGCAGCAAAAATTGATGTTACAGATATGAAAATACATTTGGTTTAAATACTGAAATCCAAAATGCAAATTCTATCTCATAATTAAAAAATCACAATTCTGGTGGTTCAAAGCAAGATGTAAGAGAATTTGTCATCGATAGCGTAACTTCGAAATGATGCTCGAATTGAACCAGCAACGTTGTTTCATTAAAGTTTGCTACATTCAAAATATTCTTGGAAAGCCGCTTTCGAATTATATGAACTTTTATGACTTTCAAAACAGATTCTCAAAGTCCGAGCTTGCAAATTCCGCAAACGTCAATGGGCCAACATTTCTGGTTCACTCTGCACTGTGGATGACAAATTTTACCACATTTTGCTTTGCAACACAATGACTTCGATCAATATCGGCATCAATCTGGGATAGCCTTAATTAATAACACCTCGTGAAACTGTTGCTGGAATATACGGAAATCTTGTTGAAAAATAACATAAGTTATTCTAGTCTTCACTCTTTACACGTGTATGTCGAGTCGAACACTTTTGGCTTCACGATATATACGTCCAATAATCTACAAATAAAATCAACGCTAACGACACGCGCGAGTCGGTCTCCTTCTTATGTAGCAATTAGCAAGAAAGAAATTAACACTAGTGACATTTATTTCATATTGGGTGATAACCGCCCTTTACACATTTTACCTGATTATGGTCAGGTGACAATTCTGATGCGTCTTGTGAATTATTCAGGTTCGAAAGGAACCATTGTGAAGTCTCTGGCGCCGTCTTTCGATGCTTCCGAGAGTGGCAATGAAACTACCGTGAAATCACTCAAATATCTAAGCCCATAGTATAATATGTTTCACCCTTTACGATGCAAAATTACGTATGAAGTTTCACAAACTCTTTAACATTTTTTAAGCGTTAGTTTTGTTTATTCGAATGTATCTTTCCAATTCGGAAATACCGTTAGTATCTCTCTCAGTATTGAAAAACTGAATAATCAGAAATACCTCTGTTCTAACTTGTATCCCACGCTCAGGATACGTAAATCCCCATAAAAAGCACCTCTGGTGCAAAAACCTTTCGCCTAGTTATATAAATGTGATAGTGACCCACAAAAAATATATTCTTATGCCAATAAAACGTTATACACTTATTATTTTATACAAAAATTCCTTCCTCGTAGAAAAAAAGATTCGAAATCAGATGCTATTGCCTAGTACCGATATCACGTTGTCTTTTTTCGAATTGACAATTGGGCTTCTCATAACACGGTATTGACAGCCTTCCTGTCCTGCCACGTAGTACCATAGATATAACGATAGAGGACTGACGCCTCCATTGGTCACCCAAATAACATTTTTAAAAAATAATTTAAAAAAAAAAAATTTGGTGGTGGTACTAGGCGGGCCAATATTTCATATCACTATATTAGGATTATTGACATGGTTCAACCGCCGTAACATTATACTTATCTAGAAAAGGCCCGCCTAGTACCACTACCACCAAATTTTTTTTTTTTTAATCATTTTTAAAAAATGTTATTTGGGTGACCAATGGAGGCGTCAGTCCTCTATCGTTATATCTATGGTACTACGTGGCAGGACAGGAAGGCTGTCAATACCGTGTTATGAAAAGCCCAATTGTCCATTCGAAAAAAGACAACGTGATATCGGTACTAGGCAATAGCATCTGATTTCGAATCTTTTTTTCTATGCGGAAGGAATTTTTTTATAAAATAATAAGTGTATAATGTTTTCTTGACATAAGAATATATTTTTTGTGGGTCACTATCACATTTATATAACTAGGCGAAAGGTTTTTGCACCAGAGGTGCTTTTTATGTGGATAAACCTTTCAGAGACCGGGTAACAAGACCTCTATGTAGGTTAGTCACGACGCACAAACATCCACAAAAACTATTTGAGCAACGCTACGAATAAAAAACCGTGCGTCATTACCTATGCCTGATCAGTAATACACTTTTATTACGTGCTTACAATTTTGAGACTATTCTAATGTAAGTAAAACGTTTGATCAAATAACGCTAGAATAAGTAAAACGATAAATACCTCCGAAACGCAGAAAAACCCAGGAAAGATCAACCTTGGAAATCCTGGGTGAAAGTTTTTGCTGATGACAGTTCTGGACTCACACAGTTTTGAAATTCATTGATCCATTTTTGTATAGAAAGTTACGATCACATCGATCAGCTTTGTCGAGACTGAATGGTCAAAACTACTATCGAGATATTAACCAACCGAGATCCACCGTCATTATCATTATTCGCAATTTGATATTAATTTTATTTTGTCAAATGGCTAGAAGGATCGTTTCTCATTTACGGAGACCTTGTATCAGATTCAGGTGCTATTACAGGAAATCAAGATCCCTCAACAATGCTTTTCGCTCATAGCGTGGATTTGCCCGAGTCTAGCTTAGCTTATATTGGCGTGGAACCCAAATAAATCGAAACCTGAATTCTATTTACTATGAACCGTAGTTCTGCTTACGATCAAAGAAAGTCAGTAGGAATTTATATAGGAGAGATTGCAATTGACAAGAAAATTCCTGTGTCCTCCAAAACTGTTCACCATCGTTAGTTTATCCTAATAATTACACATACGCATACGCACCTTTAATCAGAGCGATCTTACCCTCGATGGATTTGTAGGTAACATAGAAACGCACAAACAAACCTAAAAATCCAAATACGGAATTCAAATCTTGGACGTATGAATGGAATTTGCACCTGTGATCTTGCGTGGTCTTACCCTCAGTAAAATTGTGCGCGAGATGAGTATGTTCTTATCAACCGAATTTCCATCAAACAAATCAGAATCCAACAATCAATCCGGACGCTATACAAATAAGTGAAATTCGGTTGAGATCTCAAACGGTCTTACCATTAGTGAAATCGTACATAAGATACGAGTACTCCTCGGCATCCTCAGTCCTACATACTGAAACTGAACCTTACAAATTTCGTTTGTTGATGGTAAATCCAATATAACTACCTTCATTTTCGTAAATGTGGAGTTTCAGGCTTTCTACAAATAAACCGGGCAGTGATATTTTAGTGCACTAAAATCCAAAAACTATTCCCAACTTTGTGTTGACCAGTTCTCGGTATCAACAATTTACGTAAGTCAAGATCGATGTATATGTAACCAATTTCGAAGCGACCATTGATCCGGTGCACGAATCTCCGAAATAAGATGGACATTGACACATGATGAACTTGGCCATCGTGCTTTTGCGAAAACAGACGAGGTCAGTGAGCTCTCGCGAAACTGAAATTCCAGAAGTAGTGAAGCAGTAAAAAGGAGAAATGGACGGTAATAGGTTTGTATGCAAAGGGTGACATTGAATTAAGAATGACAAAGGTAAACTAGTATGGGGAAACGAAGAGAAAATAGAGAGATAATAGTAGGAGTGGACTCCAACACTAGAACAAGGGAAAAAGGGGGAGAGTACAAGAAAACAGAACAAAAAGAAGAAAAAGGTAAGAAGTCAAAGGATAAAGTAATCACTGCGGAAGGGAAAGAACTGATTGAAATTGTAGAAGGATTAAGTAGGGCCATAATAAAAGGGAACATAACTGGGGACGAAGAGGGAGAATTTACATTTGATGGTGGGAGAAAGAAAACAGTTATAGACTATATTATAGGGAGCAGTAAGGTAAAAGAGAGACTGAAAAGAATGAAAGTAGGAAACAGGATTATTTCGGATTATCACCATATAATAGTAGAGCTAGAAGAAGCAAGATGAGAATGGATAGTGGAGGAAAAACTGAAGGAAATAATACGAGGAAACTGGTCAAGAGGAGGGAAAGACAGGTTCAGGAGAGAAATGAGATGGCAGGGATAGGATGACTGGGGAGTAACTGGAGAAATAGAAGTTAAAATGGAAGTGATAAATAAAACAATGGAAGGGTAAAAAAGAGAAGAGAGGAGAAAGAGAATGGACAAAAAGGGGATGGTGGGACGAACAAAGCAGAAGCAAGAAACAAAAAGCGGGGTGGAAGTTGAAGGAGTGGAGAAAAGGAGAGGCGGAAGATATAAAATATAGTGAAGACGGAAGGGACTACAATAAGCTGCATGAAAGAAAGAAATAGGAGGAGAATGAAAGATTTATCAAGGAAACGGAAGATGTTTGGACAGAAAACCAAGTGTCGGATATACTTAATAGGGAAAGAAGGAAGAGAAAAAAAGACGAAGGAATTGAGGAAAATGAATGGAAAGAACGTTTCATGAGGCTGCTGGAAGTTACGATAAGGAAAGCGGTAGCTGGAAGTACGAAAGCAGGAAGAAGGGATGATGAAGAAAGAGGGATAGAAAAGGAAGATATAAAAAGGTTATAATAAAACCAAAAGATAGGAAAGCATTGGGAGGAGATGAAATAGTAACCCAAGTATGGAAGTATGGAGGACAAAAAGCGGAAGAGAGGGTATAGAGGACATGTAGCAGGGAATGGAGAGGATAAAAATGTCCTGAGAGATGGAGGGAGAGACGGATAATACCGATATGCAAGAGCGGTGACGGGTGGAGAGTCACGGAATATAGGGGGGCTCGCTAATGCCGACGATGCCTGAGATTTATGGAACAGTACGGATTATATGGTGATGGAAGAGCTAATGAGAAATAAACTAGGAACAAAGGCGAGGAAAGGTACAAGAAATTTTTTTTTTTTTTTGTCAGAATTTCCGTTTTTTCTCGTACCTTCTGGAAGGAAACACAAAAAAATTATTCAACATATTTTTACATGCGATTATACAGCTTGAAAGTTTCAATCTGGCTTTCAAAACTGTATATACTTTTCAACTTTTTTGATGATTCTTATGTCAAGCCTCTACTCATTACATAAATTTCAAGACTAAGATGCTAACGAGCCGATGATAATTTTTTTTTCTCCCATTTGCGAACATTTCGAAAAAATTTATTCGCTTTCAACTATTATTGGGATTACATTTTGTTATTGAGTTCTCTTTCTTCTTTTATTCTCAATTGATTTTTATACATTTTCATAGTTAACAGGTGTTTGGCATGAGTCATTAGTATCCCAGATTGTTGAAGGGAAGTGATAACATATGCTTTTATTCATTCACGTATTCTTCAACAAATGTTACACACACTGTTGTTATCCGAACAAGAATAGTCTTCGGCAATTAACGTTTCCCTGTCCGTTTAGATAATGTAATGAAAATTTTGTGTACCAGAGTATGACTCCGTAGTTGTACATCGTACATCCAGCTTTTTCGTCAGTTCAGAGTAGTCCGGTTCAGGTGAAAATTGAACAGTAATAAATGATCAATCGCATTAGGAATATACTGTCAAACAATTTTGAAAAGAAATAACTGAATAAATGAAAGCATTTGTTATCACTTTCTTCCAACAAACAAAAACACTGATTTAAACCCGTGTTAACAATGAAAATGAATAAGAATCAATTCAAAATAATTGGAAAAAGAGAACTCAATATCAAAATGTGGTTTTCATAATGGTGGGTGACGAAAAAATATTTCCGAAATTTTCAGTAATAGGAAAAAATACTAATTATCATAGGCCCACTGACAACTGAATTCTAAAATTTGTAGAATGGATCAAAGGTAAGAATGAAAACTCATCAAAAATCGAATAGTAGATACAATTTCAAAAATAAGATCGGAACTTTCGAACACAAATAACGCATCCAAAAGAACTTTGAATACCTTCTTTGTTTTTTTTTCAAATCATGTTAGGACATAAAAATTTCCTTAACATGAATGTTGAATTTGGATCAATTTTGGGAACGTTATAACCGAAAACCCGAAAAAAGCGTTTTTTCTCAAAACCGTATAGCTCTTGAACCGGTGATCAAAAAAATGTCAAACTTCACCAGAAATAGTTTATTGATGGGTACTAAAAAGTGTCGAAAAATTGAGGAAAGAAAAAATTCAAATTATTCAAACTGTGCAATTTTGCGTGAAATGCCTCATATACAACTAAATCACATCAATAAACATTGAACAAGCAAATAAATGCCCAAATTAATATCACTGTGCGATTATGCGATCGTTTTGATTGTTTAACACAATCTTCTTGATGTGAGGCTACATGCACCCAACCTGATTCATTGGTACTTCTTTACCGACCATTAATTTCACTGTGCGATTATGTGATCGTTTCAATTGTTTAACACAATCTTCTTGATGTGAGGCTACGTGCACCCTATCCAATTCATTGATACTTTGTCATTGAACATTACTTATGTATAATTATAAATTCGATTCGTTTCAAATTCTTTATAATATTTTCAGAATTATCACCGAATAGAAACCTAACTGCTGATGACAGATTATTGAGACCGAACCTATGAACCTTCGTTTCAGTTGCTTCACAATATTTGTCATAAGCTCTAGCGCTGCTGATATACCTCGTGATCAGTAGATTCATTCATTTTGAATGGATTAATCAAGAGTTTGTTCATTGGTTTAGACCACGAAAAAAATGCTTTTGTGATCTTGCTATAGGCGTATGCACTTTCAGTTAATCAATGTTTTATGATTCAAACTATATTTCGATATTTGCATCAGTAACACTTGCACCCCACCACTACATAATTGCGGTGCACTTTCCCGACTGATGACGAAATGATAACTTGGGGGGACTAAATAAGACTGTTATACCCTAGAGTTTTCAAAGGATCGATTCTCAATTTTCTGCATGGTTGGATAGTGTCATCCTTCAGCTAGATTTTCGGAAAACCTGAATTAAAAATTCCAAAAATTGTGTCCAGGAGAGAAAAATCAGTAATGTGAAGCTCGATTGGCCGAATGCAGCTTACTTTTAAGTACAGTAAGTGTAACCGGAACGCGAAAAATGATAGCAAAACTTCGGACGCGTGAAACTACATTTTCAAGTGGTTCTACCACGATATCTCAAAAACCGTTATATATATCGACTTCAATTTTGAAACTCAATTTAGATCGAAAAAAAGTTGTCAACGTTTTATAACAATAAATAACCAAAATTTTGCCAATTTTTGGTTGTTGTTGAGTTTTGCTAATCCAATCAATAGAGGGACACCTAATGTACAAGAAAATATTCAGTTTTGTCCGGTGGTTTTTCCCGGCCATCTCAAATCGTGGCAAAACGGATTTTTGCACTATTTTGGTAGATGAACTGGATGGCCCTTACCGAGCTTCGAAGAATGTTGGTAAAAATATTTTTGTACTCTCAAATGATGTTCTAAATGTGCTCTAGAAGAACGTGGGTCTATTTCAATCGATAAGCTGATACAGCGCAATCAAAAACGACAAACTTTTGAGATAAAATGGGTGTTATAGTCCCCTTAAGTCATTGATACGTAGTTGAGTAAGTTTAAGTGAAGTATTATCTGCTAATAAACCAGCAGATTGTAGAATCAAATATTCTTAAAAGATACCACATTACATAAAAAACTAAAGATATGACTGGTTATTATCAGAAAAAGTTGAGAATATAACGATTTGGTTGGTCATCCCGAGGTTGAGATTTGATGAATTCCTTTAATATTCGTATATTGGATGGAAGAGTTATCGAAGCGTGTACTGCAGGAAGCAGAGAACTGCGCGAAGGTTGCGGTATAGCAGTAGTCTTTGAAATATAACATTTCTCCAAGGTACTTCGTCCAGAGATATTGTTTGCTATTTCTGAGCATAAATTATCTCTTCATCATACAGGCAGTAGCGGAGAAAGAAAACAGAACGTATACCAAAACAATGTCATCAATGACCGATGTATCGATAATGAGTTAAAGATGGGCAAATGAAAGTAGCTGAAAAGTAATAATTCTTCGTCAACATTTTTTGAGATATTTCATCCTTCAAGTTATCAGATATTATCAGTACCTATAGAATTGATTTGACCATGAGAGAATTATATAGGACGCAATGGAAATAATAACAGTCAAGCAGTGAATTTGCTTTGCGTTAACTAAAGATGGCATTAACGTCTGGAACGCAGTAGCACAGTTACTACGTCCTTATATCGCCATGATGAACTTACAGTACGAACCCTGGCGGATCGGTATACACCGTGTAAACTCGTATATATTCAGTGTAAAATAAGTATCAGTGTAAACTAGAATTGAGTTGTGGGTAAATTTAGTGTATATAAGAAATACACTAAAGACACTCAAAATTTACACTCAATTCACACAGTGTAAATGTGCCTCATATACACTAAGCTTACACCCAGTCTCACCGTAAATTTTTCTTCCAAGTTCAAAGATTTTTTTTTGTCTCAGGAAAATTTTGGTTTCTCCGTACAAGATTATACCTATCGACTCAGAATAGCCTGAAAAGGATATATGACAGATCACGCGAATGCTTTTCTGGAAAAAAAAAACAGTAATAGTAAATAGTAATAGTAAAAGTTCACTCGAATTCCCAAGTCCGCTGAACAAGAACATTTTTAGTTTCCGTCTGAGGCAAACTTTTTTACGTCGTTAAAATTTAGTACTCATGGACTCGAAATGAGCTGAAACGAATATATAACTGGACGTTAAAATGTGTTTTCCAGAGTATGGAAAATCTTAGTTTACGCCGTCGAAAAAAGGTAAAGTTCCCCTCTGAGAATTTTTTTTCTCGTCTTTCGAAGATTGTACCTGTTGACTCAGAATAGAATGAAAAAATAATGAAATTGTAGATATCAGCATGATCTACAAGTTTGATAACAGACATTTTTCCGATATGTATGACGTGAAAGAAGAAAACAGCAAAAAACCAGTTTCAATCTCTTAATTTGTCACTTTCTCGTTCGATATCTCAACAACAATCAACGGTAGGTAAAAAATGTATATAACTTAAGATGTAGAGCACAGAAAAAACAACAAGAAAGTATTACATCAAAATTTCCGTATCACGGCGAAGAGTCGAGCTATTGCTAAAAAACAAAATTTTTGGTTTTATCAACATGGCGGAAAATGCTCATATGAAATCTTGGTTGAAACTTCAAGTTAAGCTTCTCTAAGCCCTCTCTAGACAATATCAAAAAATTAGCTTTCTCGGTTCATTTGCATTTCTCAGCCGTTATTTTGGACAGAATGACTGGACTATTCGTTATTCTACTCCCCAGCGCGTGAACCCAGCACGTTGCATGCGTGGCGTTAGTTCCGCACGCGCCGCTACCGAAATCGCATGTCGGATACCGCGCTAGCCTTTGATGAACAAACAAAGTGCATGTTGTTTAGTTGAATACTGAACCGATTTGTACAGTTATATCGTACCAGCAACAATGGAAGCAACGGAATTAGCAGTAAGTTTTAAAAATATATTGCTTGTCAAATTTTTTTCGTAATTCTAAACAGTTCTGTTCGTCTGAATTTTACGTCTCATAATAAATATTTCAATTAGATACTATTGTAATTGTAATATTGCCAAAAAGTTTTTTTTTAATTGTGCATAGGTTATGAAAATAAAAAAATTTGCCTTAATTTCGAAATTGGATGGTTATGATGACGTTTCAATTGTACCATCCAGCTATATTTATTTTATGAGAAATGGAGAAAAAAAATATTATTGCATGACTGGAAACCAACCGCCACTATTGAAGAAAGTTTTTTTTATGAGGGATGGAAACCGACATTTTGTGCCTATCAAAATTACAACGTTTGGTGGTGAGAAAATTCATAGGCAATTTATATTACTTTTGACACTAACAAATTCGGTTATTATAATTTCATGGCATATTTCCAGATACAAAGGATGAGCTAGTGAAAGCTCAAACTAATAAAAGAATTAAAATCAAAAAAAGGTTGACTTTCAGCCCGACAGAAGTCGAAAGGAAGAAAGCGAAAATTCAAAAAGCTCTACACCAGGAAAAATCGGTAGCAGAATCTGTAAAGGTATTTATCACGAATTTTCAAACTTCTCTATAAAATGTTAACTTCCTCTAGTAGAGTTTGTTTTTTTTTATCAGCATAAGCTGCACTGTATGCTGTATATACTTAGTTTACGGTAAAGAATACCTAAATCCATCTTCCTATTCATCCGAAACTTGTTTCATAAATTGAAAGACACAAAATAATATCACTAAGAAATCACGTCCATAAATTGACGAGAGTGAATTGTCAAATGAATGATAGAAACATCGAAATCACGGCGGCGACGCGTGCAGCGGCATTTGTCAAAGCCTTCTCAGACAGCCGCGCGGCGACGCGCGACACTGTTGCACGGAGAGCGTGAACTCGCCAACTAGTCCAGTCAACAGGGAATTCGGCACTCTTGTGCTGGGTGCACTATTTTAATTAGTCGATTTTTTTTACATCTGCTCTAGTATCACTTACTGTGTATAAAATCACAAAATTCTAGCAAATTGTTCCCCGGCGTCACGCGCCATCTTGAAAAAACATTATCAGCCGATATCTCGGCAACTACAACAGATGAAAAAAGAAAATCGACCAATTAATATAATGTAAGGTTAAATTCCTTGTGAACCGGCCTAAACAAAACAATTCAAACCTGATAAGCCTAAAGATATAATTGGAAATATTGTTAAGTTTTTCGTTTACATTCAATGTTTCGCGTTTTAATACTTCGGATTTTTACATGACGTCACGAAGCTCATGAGTCCTCTCACCCCTTGTTACACAATATCACACTTCGTTGACGGCGTCCCGTTCCCTCCAACGTGCGACGTGAAAAAGCATCAAATAATTGATTTTTACGATACTATCTTATGGAACATAGCAAATTCAAAGCAGATCCCAGTCTCTAGATTTGTTCAATCTATGAAAAATTGTTTTCTTCACGATAGTCAGACCAAATCACTAGAACGTTAAAACGTTTTCATTTGATGAAATTTCGAACACTGAAAATTAGAGGAAGCAATGAAATTGTTGCAATCATCAAATTTTTGTCACAAAATTTTATAAGATTGTTCGATTTTTCACTTTAGGGTATAAAATATATTTAAAACACATTTATAATAGTAGCATACTGCCCCACTTATTACTCAAATTAAATTTTTACGCAGATAAATATCACCCATTCTGCTAAAACCGTAGTACAACAGAGCAATTCGAAGTATGGAGAGGAATTGCATGTAAGTGCTTTTTTTTGTGTTTTTCATACTAACTTTATTTTGTTTAAGCGGAACTGTGTCATGAGACGAATATCATTGATGTAAAGAGACGTGATTTTCGTTTGTTTATATCATAAAGATGCATAACTTCGGATTCAACTGAATTTAGTAAGAACTGAAACAAATCTGATTCTCATTCCATTGTTTTTGTTATGCAATTCAATGAAGATAATATATTTTCATCAATAATATTACTATGTATTAGTTAGTTATAACATCAAATGATAATGTATTATGAAAGTTATATATTTGGCAATTGTGAAGTTGAAAATCAATGTGGATTTTTGAAATAACTTAAAATATATAAATATTAGGCTTACAACTTTGCTCCCGGCGTTGTTTTTTTTTTTTAATTTGAGGCGTTATTGTGAAAAAATGGTTACATAGTTATGATTCAAAGTATTGTCCATCGCTGGTCACTACTTTGTCCCATCTTTCGGGGAGCATATGAATAACGCGCCGAATTTTTTTTTATCTTCTGACGAGATCCATGAATTCATCCATTTTTCAACTTTTTCGTAAGAATTGACGTGATGGTCAGCCAGGCCGTGTGCCATCGATCGAAATAAATAGTGGTCAGACGGAGCAACATCTGGATAATACGGTGGGTGAGGTAGAATTTCCCATTTCAAACGAGGTATGTCTTGACCACTTTCGCAACGTGAGGTCCAGCATTATCGTGCTGTAAAATTACTTTGTCGTGTCTCTCGTATTGCGACCGTTTATCTTTCAATGCTCGGCTCAAGCGCATTAATTGCGTTTATTCGTATGCTACCCGAAAGATAGGGCAAAGTAGTGGCCAGCGATGGATAATACTTTGAATCATACCTATGTAACCATTTTTTCACAATAACGCCTCAAATTCTCAACAAAAAAAAACGGCGGGCGCAAAGTTGTAAGCCTAATATATTTAGCATTCATGTCAACAAAATAAAGAATAATTACAATTAGATCAATGTTGAGGAATTTTTCTGATTAACGATATTAGTTCTGTCTTGTTAATTGATATGTTTAAAACGAAACCTAATTGAAATTTCATCAAGCAAAAAATTGTTGTTTCAAATTGTACTTATACATAAATATATGCTATTTAAGGTCATCTCACTTTTTCAAACAAACGATTATATGGACATTTTCAATTAATTTTTTCAACGAATGGTAGTGCACGTCAATCATATAAAGTTGAAATCCAAAATTTGATAACTAATATTCGAATTATATATTATATTATTAAAAACAAATGTAACTTGACATTCAATTTTTTTTCAACACTTATTAATGAAAAATATTGATTGTTGAATAATATTGTTTTTTGGAAAAAATTATACAAGAAACTTGATTACATTGATTTGTGTCGGCTTATCATAAAATTGATACTTTTCATAACTATTTCTCCTGAATATGTCATTAAAATTCACGATGAGCTGAATATTGTATCGCAAAAAATCTGTGCATTTTGAAAACCTCATGTGTTATTTTTTATACTCTCATTTAATTAACAAATACTATAGTAATCATTCAAAAAAAGTGTTCGGATACTATTTTTTTGTAAATTCTTGTACTGAATTTGGGATTTGATAGATTTCATTTTCTGTTAAATTTATGTGGTAATTTCGATTAACATTATCATAGTAATATACAGTGAATTTTCAACTATCAAAAAAAATTGTGAAATAACAAGATATTATTTTTTTAATAATAAAAATCATATTATAGGCAATTTTAGCTGGAATATGCAACTCTAAAGATACGTCTCCGGCGAGTTCATGGCACAAATCGGGATCACGATCGAGGTCTGTATCACGATCGACATCCGGACCACGATCGAGGTCTGGATCACGATCGACATCCGGACCACGATCGAGGTCTAGATCGAGATCGACATCCGGATCACGATCGAGGTCTGGATCACGACCGACATCCGGACCACGATCGAGGTCTAGATCGAGATCGACATCCGGATCACGATCGAGGTCTGGATCACGAACGACATCCGGACCACGATCGAGGTCTGGATCACGCACGACATCCGGACCACGATCGAGGTCTGGATCACGAACGACATCCGGACCACGATCGAGGTCTCGATCACGAACGACATCCGGACCACGATCGAGGTCTGGATCACGAACGACATCCGGACCACGATCGAGGTCTGGATCACGAACGACATCCGGACCACGATCGAGGTCTGGATCACGAACGACATCCGGACCACGATCGAGGTCTGGATCACGAATGACATCCGGACCACGATCGAGGTCTAGATCACGAACGACATCCGGACCACGATCGAGGTCTGGATCACGAACGACATCCGGACCACGATCGAGGTCTGGATCACGAACGACATCCGGACCACGATCGAGGTCTGGATCACGAACGACATCCGGACCACGATCGAGGTCTGGATCACGAACGACATCCGGACCACGATCGAGGTCTGGATCACGAACGACATCCGGACCACGACCGAGGTCTTTTGATAATGATCTGAACTTCGGCCTTTGACGCGGAAAGAGCTTCGGCAAGACTTGTTGGCAGCCAGCAAGTCTATAATTGCAAAAATCTATGATATGATTCATACATCAAAAATAGACAATCCGCCTCAAACTATTTTGGATGGAAAAGATAATTATGTAAGTAATTTTATTCAATTTTCTACTTGAAAAAAATATTACATAAGGAGATAGAATAATACATAATTATATTCGAATGTGTACAGTCTATTATGTATTTTCATCAACTGTTCCGTACTTCAATATGATTTTGTAATGTGAAATCCTAAAGAACTCCGAAAATTCGTCTCAACGCGTTCAGCTACCGCTTAATCGCACCTAAAGAAGTTTGACTTGAAAAATGAAGTGAGATTTAGAATTTTTATTTTCACCATCACTTGTATCGGAAATCACTGGAATAATATGACTGATATTTTTTCTTATTGTTTCTGCTAATTGAAAAAGAAAATTTCATTGAAAAGAAATTACACTTTCAGATCAAGATCTGTGGGCACGCCATTAAAGCCCAAGAAGCTATGTTGGCTATTAGTGCCAACAAAATGAGGGCAAGGGGCGATCATATAATGAGGGGGCACTGGCCAGCCGATCAATTAAAACACTTGATACTGAAAAAGAGGAATAATTCCCGTCCGGAATGTGTGGAAGTTGCTGGTAGGGATTATAAAATAATTGCAGGTTCGTAATAACAAATATTATTCAAAGACTTGTATATGCAAGTTTGAACAAGTTCGGAATGCTCTTCCCGGAATTATTCTTCATATTATGAACCACTTTATTTTTAACTTTAAAGTTTTTACATTTGAAATACACAGGAAACTTGGCACTTTTTTCAATTTCCTGTAGCTCAGCGGCATTGAATGCTACTGTGATGAATCAGGGGGAAATTTGTAGACAATAAGAGACTCTTTAAAAGTACTTACAGTTGATCAACGTTAACTTATATATTTTGGTATGTACAATTTCTGATTGCCAGGATCAAATTTGGTAAATAAAAATTTCGCGTAATGTCCGGGTATCAGGCAAAACGACAAATCGTACCGGGCAAATAGATAAACGTTCGATGTTTACGCGTGCGTTAAGCTATTTGCCAAAGTTTTGCGTAATGCCCGGGCATTAAGCTAAATGTCCGAAAATGCTTATTGCCGACGACTTATATATTGACCATACTATAATCAATTGTTGCAAAATGTAAAGAAATTCTCGTGTTTTTTCCAGATATTTTCCTCGAAATGCAAAAAAACCATAGGATAAAATAATCCAAGAGGAGCCACGATCCAACCCAAAATATGAGAAAATGGATGGTGGACTTTCTCAAAAATGAAAGAAGACCGAAAACTGAAGAGTATCGGGAGAAACAAAGAAAACGAGCCATGACGCAGAGAGAAAAAAATAGGGAAAAAAAAATTATTGACCAAAAAATAAATGGCAAATTTTGAAAAAAGAACATAAATAATTAATAATTAATGTTTATAACCAACCCCCTGCCCTATGATTTGAGATCGAATAACGCGGGCCCAAAACGTGAACAAAACTGCTCATCATTCCAGCCATTCCACCGTTCGGCAAATTGGTATTAAGTTGGACCGTTGTGACGTACCACGGGTCATGCCTGTGATAATCAGTCTTTACGCGAATACCTGACCATGAATCTCACACGTGGTTATAGATTATAGGGTTAATATAGAATTGTGATAATCGCAACAACGATGCAACTTTATGTACACTTATATATTCGTTTCAGCTCATTTCGAGTCGACGAGTACTAAATTTTAACGATGTAAAAAAGTTTGCCTCAGACGAAAACTAAAAATGTTCTTGTTCAGCGGACTTGGAAATTCGAGTGAACTTGGAAAATTTTCGAAGATTTTTTTTCTCCAAAAAAGCGTTCGCATGACCTGTCATATATTTTTCAGGCTATTCGGTCTGGATATATAAATACTTTAATGATGAAAAAAACCTTGATCGTCAAGTAACTTAAAAGTTTTTATGTGAGCTGTACTTATGAAAATTTGTTGAGTGTATACTCATTGTATACTATAGGTAGATATGCCGCATATACACCGTGTGAACTCAGTGCATATCGAGTGCAAAGCGATCTGCTAGGGAATGCAAGGTACGTTGATCATCTCACATCAATTTCACACAAAACATGTGCATCTTTGACCCTGACCCTTTAGTTGTACAAAGTAATACCAAATCGTTGGAATTGAATGCAACATTTGTGTCGTGTACTGCTCAAATTAATTCCACCTCTTTACGAAATTCAGTAATATCAAACCAAACATATTTTAAAACGTTTATAGAACTGGAGAGCTGATTTTGCATCGTAAAAAACGAACATGGAACGTAGTGCAGTCCAAGTGTCGAGAATGGGAGGGACTCAATCGGCACGAGGCCCCACCCCTTCGGCCAATCAGCAACTAGTTGAATTTGGTTGACCGAAATTCTTACGAAAAGACAAGTCACACTTGCTTTGTTTAGAAAAGAAATATCAACAACTACTCAACGAGGCTGTTATGTATTTATTTATGTCGACGCTCACTGAAGCGATCTCGCCGAATATATTACAAACTGTGCGAGAAAACCTGAAGCAGTGACTTGATGTTTGTATTGACAGTGAGGATGAACAATTTGAATCGCTTCAGTGAGTATCGGCATGAATAAATACCTAACAGCTTCGTTGAGTAGTTTTTGATATTTCTTTTCCATGCCAAGCAAGTGTATCTTGTGTCCTCGTAAGAATTTCGGTCAACCAAATTCATCTTATAAGTGCGGATTGGCCGAAAGGGTGGGGCCTCGTGACGATTAGGTCCCTGCCATTCTCAACACTTGGAGTGCACCACCCTGTATGACATTACCTGTTCAAATACTTAGGTGAGTTCGCAACATTCACTTAATTGCTTGCCTGTTTCTGATCCCAAGCCGGTATCAGGCATGTCACAAGTATTCTTTGTGAACTCAAGTAAAGTTACCAATGCGCGTCGTGCGTACGGCTATTTTGTCGCAGCGATCGTAGATGTGTCAACGCCTGAATACGCGACAAATTTTTGATCAACTAGATGCGACCCGTCTTTCATTTATATTCAATAATAACAAACGGCATATACGAAAATGGCGAGTTACAACACTCGACTCTCACGTATAATAGGTACGTTTGCTCCAACTCTGTGAATATAAACGAATATAAAAATTACATGAATTTATCCCAATCAATAATCATATTTTTCATTTTCGCTGTCTGACTAGTAAGGATCACGCTACACGGCATTCGACTGAGATGCCACTAACGTGCTCAACTATCTCGAAAGCAGGTGTAGTACGCTGAGGCATAGGAGCGAGATTGAGGTTCCTATAATTCTGTGACTGCTATTCTCCGACGTTACTGAAAAAAAAATTGTAGTCATAATATATATTTATAATGAAATTCTGAAATGATAAAGATGAAGATGACAGAAATCCAAGTTCTCACCTCGTTCTGGTACGGGCTCTCGCAATCCTGGTCCGAGTTGCAATACGTCGCTTTGTGACGAATATATACCGGGAATTTCCGCGAAGCAGCGTAAGTTCAATTGACCATTCAGATAATGAGATGGGGTCAGCTGTAGAGCCAGAACTAGCTCGCTACGTTCAAGTATTCCCTGATTGGAAGGACCCTGTTTTTTTTGTGGCATTTGTTGTTGACGTTGCTTCTGGCCATCGTTCAATTGGACTGGGTATTGTCTGGCAATCGCTTCATCAACCTAACAAACAAAAGAAGGAATAAATATCATCGTTGACATATTCGTTGAATTCTTTGACACCCACGACATCTGTAATGTGTCTTTATTAGACGATAAGCAATGAGAAGCGAAGTCATTATTGTGGAGCAATGTTTGTACACTATTCGTCATGAAGTGAACGTCCGCACAAACCATCCAGAGGACAACAGAAAATAATTCGAATTTTAGAGGAAACATCTTGTGAGAAAAAACTCTTGACCTGCGCTGGGGACGAATCGAGGACTTTTCGGTTTGCGGTCGAATGCTCTAACCACTGGCATGATATGCCCAAAGAGTCGTTTGTTTCCTCTCATTTTCATGCCTCTCAAGTTCGAATTACTTTCTGTTCATTTTTGTAACGCTCTGGCGCAGCTACGGGTCCGTTACATTTCCGTAAAATAGCGTGAAACCCTGTTGCCCTGTGGATAGTTTGTGAAAACATTCACTTTGATACGAATTGAACTATCGACCATCGATTGATCCACATATTTGTACATCATCACAAAATTGTTTTATTACTGCAGTGCATAGTAGGGGCACGTCAAGACTCCATGGGCCTGAATCCGAGTTCGTACGTCGTTCAATTTTCTGACCTAATGTCGCGGGTCACGATTCAGGGTTGCGTCCGATCGAAAAAAGTTTGAGACGAAAATTACTTATTCTCACGCGAAAAATACGAACCCGCAAAAAAAGCTGCGATTTGAAAGGATAAAGTTGACCCGCATTGCCCTGCACCGGAACACTGCGAAAAAAAGACTGGTTCAATCGATTCCCCCCTTAAAACCAAGAAGATGAACTCGAAGGTACGAAATCGTTTGGATGGTCCCCACGGAAATGAAAACAGTGTTCGGGTTTCAAAAAGACAGTCTGTGTATATAATACTGTAACGACCAGCTGATCAGCATACACACGCTGCGAGTTGCATGACATATACAATAGAAGCGACGGACAGGCTCGAACGATACCGATCATCGACTAGAGTACCGATCAGCTGGACCACGCCGATGACGTCCGAAAAATCCGAACAACGACGAAGTCACCGAGACGAAGACTCAAACCAACCTTCCTTGACAATCGACGATCGTGACGACACTTGACTGACTAATTTCAATTTAAATAGAGGTACCGCACGGTCAATGCTCAGACAGTCGATGGTGAACCATCGACGGTGTTGCATTTTGGTGCCTCAAATAGCGACTCTCAAATGTTCTCAAGTGTTCCTTCTCAAGTGAAGTGTGAAAGTTTATTCTCCTTGATGACCCTCCCCTATCTTAATGGTCCTTTTGGGGACCTGCATCCGTAAAATTTAGTTGTATGTTCCAGGAAAACCGTGGAACTCCATCATGGACCCACCGGTGATTAAATTCCCCGAGGAGGATATGGACAAGCTCGTCGCCCACGGCAGCCTCGTCTCTCAAGACTTTTCTAGCGGTAAACCGCTAATCATCTCTTCTATCCTATTTCAGGTTGCCTCTGACCTTGCTCCCCCTCCCCCTGCTAGAAGCATCACTCATCATTCGGCTGCTGGAGGAGCGGCAGGCCGTCGCCTCCGAGTTTGAGGCTAGCCAACATCGACGTCTGAGTCGAAGCGCCCCCTCCCCACCCTTTCTCAACAATCAAATTCGAACACGCCCACCTACCTTGCTGGTTCCTCCGACATGGAGACCGACCCAGCTGTGCCCCCAGGCACTAATGCCTGTCCTTCATCTCCAAAACAGATTCATCTCCCAACAATTCAAGAACAACCCCTTCCGCCGTCTCTCAGCTTCCCGTCAAACGCGGGAGACCCTTTCGAATCTTGAACCCTGGCGAAAATGGAATGTGAAACGGAGTATTCAAAATCTGTTCGGGAAGTGTCTTTACGCTTTGTGTAGTATTCTTCTACATCCGCGCACATTTGACGCATTTTCTAACCAGTGACCACTTCTAATAGACTTCATGAACACTGTTATTTCTCAATTTATGCACACTCCGTGCACATTCTTTCCCATTCTCGCAACAAACATTCAGTCTCGCTTCACGCACACTTTGATTTTCTAGTTTGTGTACTCTATGCAAGTTATTTTTGAATCCCTTTGACAAATCTTCATACTCACTTCACGCACACTTTGATGGTATAGTTTTTCCACACCTCGTGTACGTTATCCTCCGATTTCCTCGAGAATCTTTTACACACACCCCACGCACATTTTTGTGACCAAGTGTATGCACATTCGGCGCATGTGAGTTCACAATTTTCCTAAAGAACAGTCGTGCACCCTGCAGCGCACACTATTACATGCCAGTTTAACAACACTTTTTTCCAACCCAGGCTCGTTGTGAAGCGTACAATTCTTCAGAATATCTGCAGAATTTTCAGAATGGGCGATGAAACGGTTCGACAGAAAAACAATATCAAAATTGTGGGACTGATTGAAAGTCAAAACTGCGATGAGAAAAATGAGCGACCAAATCAGGGATAGCAAGGATCTGAGAGTGATCAAGTGGGCATGAAATGGTCCGCGTCGATGGTCAATAATTTTTTCTGTTATTTAACTGTATTCATTATATGTAATCAGGAGAACTTGAATTATACATCACAAAAATAGATAATTGTTTGTTGAAAAAAATTGATTACAACTGTCGCGCTGCAAGAAGTAGCATATATATACTTTCGATACCACTTATGTACAGTCATGATGGTAATGGGCACAATCAAAGACAATTCTCCATGAATAACATTTAATTACAAACTACAACCGTACAACTATGATTTGTAATCCGACCACAATCAATCACAAATACATTTTTAATCGATCTGAAATCAATTACAAATTACAAATATATTTGTAAGTAATCAGAGTCATAGTCGCTCAGCGGATGAACGCACGGCTCACCATTTGGTAGGCCGGGATCGAATCTCGACTGGACACATATGATATTTTTCAACAGAAAATTTGCCTATTCTCATTCTGCGACTCTGGTGGTTCTATTCGGAATCCACAGTTGAACAGTAGGTCCAGTCAAGGTGGCAGGCAGGGGGGAAGGAGCGAATAAAGAAGGAGAAGGAAGAATGCAGCAGATCGACTTATAGGGGAAACTGAGGAAAAGATGTGCTGAGAAGCGTAAACGAAGACGAAGATCAAATCAACTGAGAACTATGAGAGGAAAGAAGTTTGGGATTCAGCCCCAAAATGGCAAAAGGGCAAAAGGGCGATTTTTTAAGGGGTAACCTCACGATGAGATTATGCCTTACAATGTTGAGCGCATTCGTTGAACAGCGAACGCCTCACCTGCACATCCATACTGAAACTTCATAAGCATGCTGTTCACTCTTTCTGCACAGCTCAACCCTTTTTTCATGAACGTTTCGTGAAAAATTTCTGGGCGGCCGAACAAGAACATTTCGTCCCATTTTGCTTGTTCCAATTGACATTTCCTTTACATCTCACACAACACTTCTTGCACACTCTCCTTACATTATCGTAATATCCGAATAAAGAATTTGCTCAGACTCCGTTTCCCAGTCCATTTTCGCCGAGGAAGGAATCCGAGACTTCGGACTCCGACGACAAGTCCGACAAGGACCAACCAGGGAACCCTTCGCTCATCTGTATTGAATAAAGAACGCACTAGGCCGCCATCAAGGACTACCTGGCCAACGAGGACCTCTCCTGCCGAAGAGCGGTTAACACGGCAGCCGGAACGCGGCTGTAACTCAACACTTTCAATGACTTCCGGTACCTGACTCCCAAATTGGATGCCGAGGATATACAATACACCTGGTATATCCAATAGACCTGGTGATTATCCTACGTCCGGTCCTCGAGACCCTCTTAGAAATATGTATGAAGGAAATACTACAACAAAAGGGCATCCTCCCACAGAGACTCTGAATTTGAAGCTTACATAACACAAGTAGAACAAAACCCTGAACGTTGTCAAACAATCATGATATCTCGAAAGAACAGACAACTCTACCCCCTTCCCCCCTTCTCTTTAATTGAGGTTAATTTTTTCACAGATTCTCTGAAAGAACAATGCCGGGAGGAGTTTGAGGATTTCAGGGCCCACGTTGAGGGGAAGGTTCAAAATTCCACCTTTCCAAATTTCGAATTTGACGAAGTCCTCAAAGGCCTCTCACGCACACGCATCATAAGAATCTGCGACATTGTCAAGGCAATGCTTAGGCTCCACTACTTTTCAGCGGCCTGGAAGTACGCCAGAATAATCCGTGTCCCTAAACCAGGTCAGCCCCCACACCAAGCCTCCAAGTACCGTCTCATCGGCCTCCGACGCGCTCTGAGCAAGATGGCAAAGAACATCATTCGCAACCGAATCATCAATGTTATAACATCCCAAAACATTCTTCCCGACTTCTAGCACCGTTTCCGTCGTCGACACGGCACTTGCCACCAGCTCTTCAGGGTAGCAGAATACATTGCTGATAATCGAAATGAAACATAACACACGGCCATGCTCCTCCTTGACGCCAAGCAGGCCTTCGATCGGGTATGGCACGAGGGTTTGCTTTCCAAGCTCATTGGTTTGGATTTCCCACACCACCTTAAAGGCATCATCAGATCATTCCTCTTACACAGATTGCTCAGAGTCAGAGTTGGCAGAACCCCGTCTTCCGCCCAACACATTACCGCAGGCGTCCTCCAGGGCTCCAAACTCCCCCATCGCCCCCCCTCTCTATTTAACATCCACTGCTATAAAATTCCAACATACGAGAATATTGTAACCGCGCAATATGCCGACGACCCAGCTCTTCTCTACACTGGCCAAGCCAAATAACACTGTTTCTCTCTCATAGACAAATTCATATCCATACTGCTCAGTTGGTACTACAAATAGGGCTTTGACCTCGATAACGCCAAATCTGAAGCGGTATTGGTCTCACACCGATACATCACTCCTCCCACTATCCATTTTTTCATTTATCCAGGGCAGTAAAGCAGCTAAATACCTTGGAGTGGTATTTGACAGAAAGCTCAACTGGAGCAAAGACATAACCGCAGTACGCAATAAGATCAATGGCACCTACATAGCCCTCAAACCTTCGCAAATTTCTGTCAGCAAAGACCCAGAGTTGAGCCCTTAATGCCATAATCAGGAGCATTGGCAACTACGTCATGGGCGTAGCGGCATCTTTTCATTATGCGATATGATCATGATTAATAATTACTTAATAATGGAGACGAAATTCGAAGTATTGAATATTGTTTAACTGCATGAAATATAATATTAATTGAAAAAAAAAATCGTTTTCGTCACAGGTAAGGAAATACATTTTTTATTCTCAAATATATAAATATTATTGATATTTATTTGAATTTAGTTGTTGTATTTACATCATTATATTGTGCTACCCTTGTCATTATTAGCCTTGCATCCGGTACTGCAACATTAGATGCGTTATAACTCGAATAGTAGAGGAGGATGAAAGAAATGGTCAGGTATATGAGAAACTTCGCCAGAGGTTTACCGAGACGGCGCCTTCGCGCGCCGCGCCGGCACCCGCCCGAAAAAGGCGCATTATGACAATTAACGCGTTATAGCTCTGAAGGTATAATTATTAGAAGAAAAAGTTTTGAGTAAAAGTTACAGTAAATTGATTGATCTTTTAAAGTTGTTTCAAGCATTTCCTTGTTCAATCGATTATTAGAAGACTTATCGACTGAAAAAGAAAAACCTGTTCGTTGAATGAGCCATAAATCGCGAACGGTAGGTTTTATGAAAAACATTATTCAAAATAAAAGATGGGAAATTTTATTCTCTACAATAATAGTTCTGAAAATTTTTAGCCTCAAGTACATAGTTACCGAGATATCGGCCGATAAGGTTTTTTCAAGATGGCGCGTGACGCCGTGGCACAATTGGTCCGATTTGTGTGATTTTATACTCAGTGAGTGATACTACAGCAGATAAAAAAAATGACCCCCCCTCCGTAACCGCCGCCTTTGTTTTCAGCGCAACCGTGTCCGTTGTGACCCCCCCCCCCCCCCCCCCCCCTTGAAACGGGTAAGGGGAGACGGTTACAATATATATAAACTTCAGTAAAGTTTTATCAAAAGCATAGCATTTGGTACTTACTTTATCTAAACGTTGTAAGAGGATATAACCACTAAGGATTAAAGAAGAAAAAGATGAACTTGATTATCAACTAGTCTGAGTCGGTAATTTTTTCCCATCTTCGATTGAACTTCGAATGTCATTATGAATAGAATGAAACAATTTATAGCTTCTGAAAAATAAATATGGGACATTCCATGTCAACTCAACCACTCCGTTTTTTTTTGTCTCGGAAAAAGGATTCAGTATGGGCATTTTGAAAACCGATATACCCATGAACTATCAACAAAATTTCATTCTCTCACTATCGTTGGTTTCCGAGTGATTAGTCAATGAATTATCAGTTCTAGAAAAATCATAACTTCGCCAATTCTACTCCCCTTTAAATAATTGAGAAACCGATTTTTTTTTCATTTTTTCCTGCCTCTTCCGAAAAAAACATGATTTCATCAGAGAAAAGCTCATTGAACGGTTTACAGGAAAACTTTTCGAATTCTTTTTGCTTTCTACTCAAGGGCCAGCCGGAATTCTACTCATAATTTTTTCGGCCAATAGGGTAGAGGGAAGTAATACGCGACTTTACAGGGTTTTTTCCAGATGGCAGAGGGCATCAGTGATGAGGAAAAAAATGTTTTTTGTCGATTTCACGTTTTTTTTACCCTTCTGCAATGGTCGTGTCACATTTCATTAAATAGGTGGAGGAGGACGGCTGAAAACATCACGAATTATTTTCGAAGAAGTGACATTTTGCAGTAACGAGAAAATACATTCAACCGTCATCTTCGGCCTATTCAATGACAGAAGTTCGTTTTCAGATGAATCTCGACGTAAAATTGATACGACTGTCCGAGACACGCGGGTCTAGCGCCTTGTTGCCGTGGTCCCGTAAGTCTTGGAAAAAGTGAGAATACGAAGGGTAAGCGTGCGTTCGAGCCTGCGGGTGGCATGGGGAGAGAGAGTCAGTCGAACCGAGGATGTCGAACAAAAGCGAGGCGTGTAGTGGTTGTACGAAGAGAAATGAAGCATTCCATAATACGAGATCACTCTCGTTATTATGTTTCAACGGAAAGCGCTGGAACGCGAACTTCTCCCATGAAGATCGACTCGTCGCGTGGCGAATGGCAGAATCGCGCATGGAACGCCTCGAACAAGCGAACACGCAGTACATGGACTTGCTGATAGACTCACAAGGGAACCTCGCCAAGTGTCCTCCTCCGATTTGAACAAAACTTTGGGAGATTGTAGAGGAAATGAGAATATTCGACATGTGATTTTTTATATCTGTGGAACTCTACCCTAAGGAGGTGTAATCAACCCATAAAAATCGCAGATTTCGCTATTCCGTAGCTAGCGTAAGACAAACGTCCGAAGATTTTTGGCCGACGAGGTGGTACTAGGGGGTTTTTGGGGTCGCTGATTTCGGATTTGAGGTCGAAATTCAAAAATTCAAATGGGCTGACCCAAAATGGCGGATCAACTTCCTCCCAAATGGTGCGAATTGCTTCAGATTCGGTGATAGGTATTTTTGAAGATGACAAAAATGTGATATGATTAATTTATGATTTTTGGTCGTGCTGATAACCACAAGTGAACATGTTTGTTAAAGAACAATGTGGATAGTACATATTTTTTACCGATATCATATTCTATCTTATTTACGTTTTATCTCATCAACCAAGCATACATTGAGCGTTTCAATCTGTCATCGTGCAGTATTTTCAAGCACCGAGTGGAGTATATTTATTTCTGTAAAGATAGTTGTAGAAAGATGTACGTGAATCCGTTGAACGTTATTCAGCTTCTATCTATAGTATTTAATGCTATGGAATTACACGAATCTCCATTCACGGAATCGGAAAGGCAGCTGAGCAAAGAGCTCGAAATCATCATTAAAAATGCTATTTACCAGCCGATGAAAACTGAAATTGAATGCAGCTTGGATTCTGAATCTCCAAATACAGTGCACGAACTGGAAATCATAAAAGACAATGACGAAACAGGAGACTGGAATTATCAGAGATTTCTGAATCCAAACATAGATACACCGGACAAAGTTTGCACGAACGATGATAAAGATTTATATTATGACTACAAAAAACAAGCCGTAGAATTTTGGAGGTCCGGACCATGGGGAAACAGAAAAGTATCATCTGTCCAATCCAAATTTAGGAAGGTTCAGTCTGCACGACAATTACGTCGCTGGGCACATCAAGTGAATCAAGGTGGGACATATAGAGAAGAGTTGAAAATGATCTGTGAGTATACTCTTAACAATGTCATGGATGCTCTTATATACTTTACCTTATTGCTCTTGAAACTCTTATTACCTTACTAATAAGAAGGTACCGTTTTATAATATGGATATTCGACGTTCGACCATTCGAGCGCGACAACTGTTCGATATGGCACCAGCAAACTCCAAGGCATCCACGATCTGATTATGAGAATCTAAGAAATGTCATGGAATCGTGTCGAAAAACATTTACGAAATGGGTAACAACAAAGACATTAGCAACGCAGGAATCTTTGGAAGAGCAGGCTGCCATCTTTATTCAGAAAGTGGAAACCCACATCGCTGATTTTGGAGTCGATAACGTTTACAATTTCGATCAGAGCGGTTTTAATTTGGAGTTACATGCAGGGGAAACCTTAGCGCTGCGATGACAGAAGACTGTGGATTCGACAATACAATCCAAGTCGTCAACAACGCACAGCTACACCATGCAGCCTTTGATTTCGGCCGATGGCAAATTATTGTCACCTCTATTAATTGTTTTGAAAGAATCTAGTGGAGAATTCGGTCCTCGCGTGCAAGAGACTATGTTGAAACCGGAGAATGTATATCTTACGGCTTCTAAATCTGGGAAATTAACGAGCAAACATCTTGAACGTTGGTTTCAAGACGTATACTTTCCGCACACAGGTCCGAAATCAGTCATATTATTGGATTCGTGGAGTGGCCAATGTCCGGGCGTATTGGAAACGATGGATTTCAACGGCCAAGACGTGAAACTTTTGACCATCCCTTCAGGGGCTACTGGAATAATACAGCCACTGAATGTGTATGGATTTCGCGTATGGAAAAATCATATCAAACATTTCACTAGAAGATGACACGATTCAAATATTCATGCGATTATTTATCTATTCTGGCGTGCCTTTATATCATGAAAGTGAATAAAATAATAGTCAAAAGTAAATTATCCATGAATCAGCAATGCATTCCAAATATGGTCGTTTTTTCTTCGGTCCCGAGATAGTTTTCAATTTGTAGGATCATGCATTCGTAATTTTTCGATATGGTCATCAAATTCGTAATCAGCGTTCCCAAAAACCTGGTGACACCGAATCTGAAGCAAGTCGTACCATTTGGGAGGAAGTTGGTCCCCCATTTTGGATCAGCCATTTTGAACTTTTGGTTTTTGACCTCAATTTCGAAATCAGCGACCCCAAAAACCCATTAGTACCACCTTGTCGGCCAAAAATCTTCCGACGTTTGTCTTACGCTAGCTACGGAATAGCGAAATCTGCGATTTTTCGGGGTTGATTACACTCCCTTAGGGTGGAGTTCCGCAGATATAAAAAAATACGTGTCGAATATTTTTACCCCCTCTATAATCTCCCAAAGTTTTGTTTAAATCGGAGGGGGACACTTGGCAATGTTCTTTGTCAGATATGCTCGAGGCCGACATCGAGAGCGAGATGGAATCGCACGAGCAGTACAAACTCCAATATTTGATGGCGAGGCTGAATTTCGGCGCACTCGTTGTCGACAATGGCGGTGGAGCGGGAAATCGAGATACATTAACAGTGAACTTCGAGAAACCATTCAAGCGACCAACACTTGACATTCCCAAGTTCAACGGCTCGATCGACAACTGGCTACATTTCTGGTCCCATTTTAAGAAGATACACGAAAATAATCGCGTTTCGAAAGAAGACAAGTTGGAATATTTGAAATAAGCAGTTGAAAAAAGTTTGAAAGCAGACAACGTGGTGAGCGGCCATCTGTCGACGCCGGAGTTTTACGAAAAGGCGTTTAATAGCTTCAAATCAAGATTCGGACGCGACGATTTGCTAATCGAGTTCTACACACGCGAATTGCTTTTGCTAGTGCTTCAAATCGCGACAACTAAAGGAAAACGCGGGTGCGTTTTTGATATGTATGACAAAGTTTCGGCGCACATCCGCGCGCCCGAGACACTCGGCGTGACGACGAACACGTGTGCTACAATGTTGTACCCGTTGGTAGAATCATCTCTACCTGAAGAAATCCTCCCAACGTGGCAATGGACAACGATGGCTAACACAGAGGTCGCGGAGGGCGAGACCGCACCGGATCGGCTCACACAAGTGTTGCGCTTCCTAGAAGCCGAGGTGAAAAGCGAGGAGAGAATCAACATGGCCATCCACGGATTCTCGCTGACGTCACCGATGGACAGTCGAGACAGGGTGCCAAGGAACAAAACTAAGCCGGAATTAGCAGAGCAACCGGGTGCACCGCACTACTCGCCACCGAGGAAAAACGTAAGAGGTGTATATTTTGCGAAGCGGATCATGACCAGACGCGTGCGATAAAGCGAAAAGGCTCTCGTTGGATTCTCGCAGAAAAACGGTCAAAAACAACGGATGTTGTTTTAAATGTATGCGTCACGGGCATCGCTCGAAAGGCTGTGGAGTAAAAATGTCGTGTAGCTGGTGCGGTGGTCGACATACCATCTTGATGTGCGCAAATGTTAACAACGCACGCGATACGGGACAGGCAAAGTCTGAGCCACGAGTCGAGAAAAAGGTTAGTGAGCATAACCTCGCGAGTCTCAGCGATCTGCCCGATGTTTACCTACAAACTTTACGCGTGAAACTATACTCCGACTCGGATGGAATGACGGTTCGCACGGTGATCGATGGCAGCTCACCAAGGTCGTATGTCAGAGCAGACGTCGCGCGTTCTCTCGGCTACCAGCCCGTCGATAAAGATTGAAGTCGCGCATTCTTTGTTCGGAGCCGTCACCACCCAGAGCCAATTACACGATACGTTCCAGATCCAAGTAAAGAGTATGTACGGGGAGTATGCGTGCACGTTCCAAGCGCTGGGTGAAAATGCGATTTGCGCCGATGTCCCTCACGTAGAAAAAAGTAACTGGTTTAGGGAACTGAGCGAAAAGAAAATTGCCTTGAGTGACTGTCACGTCCGCCGCCAAACGTATGAAATTTTATACATACGAAACTGTTAAGTCTATCGAAATGGGATCGCAAGGGCCTAGGCGGCATTTGCTCGTGCACCGCCATGAAAACCACCGCAGTTCGTTCCGGCACAGCCCGATATCAATATCAAATAAATTCAGACCGGAAGTTCGAGCTGGTATGGACACGCACGAGATGTGAATTATTACCCAAACATTCAACGTATTAAGTGACGTGATGATCTCACGCTCAGAAGAATGTTCATCGAATATCGAGTGAAACTCTTTGTCTCGTGCCTGACTAGTGAAACCATATCGATTAAAATAAGATATAGCTATTCATACAACTCTAAAATATTATAACTAGTATAATGAAATTTGACTTAAGGGCAAAGTATAATTAAGACTGATCATAAGAGACAGCTATAAGGATAATGCAACGGAGAGAATTCCAAATCTATTATACTAGTACCTTAAAAAAATAATATTAAAATCGAGCAACTCGCTAAAGCGACGCGAGTATGATCGGTGAATCGGAGTGGGGAGTCTTCTAAGGAATTTGAGTCCCTTAGACGCACGGCTGTTGCCGTACCAGCCAAGGCGGTCCACTTAGCCTCCATGCAGTTCATTGGTGACGCAACGTAAATATGAGATAGCAAAAATAATTGAGTGGGAGAAAATCGACCGACCCTACGAGGACGGACAATGCAAACCAAAAATCAGTCTCGTCTCGGTCCCAGCTTCCGATCTCAACTCTAACAAGGAAACCTTTCGAACCCAAACTCGCCGATTTCGATGATCTTGATATATGTTGTAGAACATCGAAAAATAAGAGACACGTATTTTTTTATACGTGCTCTTAAGCCCGTTTAGGGGGTGAAATCTACCCCCAAAGTTCACTCTTAAAAAGTCTTTTTTCGAAATATCTCTGCTTGTAATTGGTATTCCGCGACGGAACCAATTGGAAAATGCTCTTTGCGGCGTCGCGAAGCTACTAGACATTGTTATGCCCACGAGGGTTGCAACCCCTATTTTTTATACCGGAAAAACCACATTTTTCGAAGATATTTTCGTTGTACTGATTCGAATATTGACTTGAAAATTGAAAAATAAATATTCTGAGCGGTGAAATGAAGTAAATAAGTTGACGTGTTCGAGGATTTCGCGTTAACCACCCCCAAACACGGTTACTACCCCTTCAGACATTGGTCATCTGCAATAATGAAAAAAATGTTTTTTTCAAGAGAAATACGAATACGATATGAATTGAGATATCGAATATCTTATATTTAAAGTCATTTATCACGAGGCAATAATTTCATTATAAAATGGATCACCTTGGTCAAGATAAACTATAATTCGCGAGTGACTTTTTAATCCATCAATTCGTCTTTTCGTCCGATAATTTTTTACGATACTGTTTATCACCGATTATTCGTTTCGTAACTCATCGGTCGGGTATATGTGTCGTGAAACTCCATGCTCGGGAATAAGTGTAGTCTTTTAGAAGCATTGAGTGGGTTTGTTCCTCCATCCGGACTCAACAATGAGAATCAATCCTTCGACTGTTATACATTTATTATCCGCGTTTTTTCAAAATATTCAAATACAAGATGGAACGGCCAATCATAGAGAAATGAGCTAGCAGAATCGATTAAAGATATACTGATAAGTGCCACAAATGATTTCAATGACGTAGATATGATTATCGAAGAGACATTACATTTTCAAGAACAGTACAAAGATCACGCAGCAAAAATAGTTGAAGATACAATACAGCATCATTTTCCTGATCCTGTTGAAGCACCAACAAATCATTGTACAGAATGCTGTTCGTGGTAATCAGAAGTTATCAACTTCGGAAAATCGTGTTCATGTTATGTACATATAAAAATACTCAAATATTCAAAATCAATTTGGTTTTTTTAACGTAAAGTGCTCACAGGTCTCATTTTTGATTTTTTATTTCAACAATCATGGAAATCAGGTTCAGCTGCACATGTACTGACCCAGAATTCTTTAATACAAAAAACTAGAACTAATTCTATTGCGAATGAATATTTTTCAAATTCTTAATTTAAAGTGTATTATTCTATAAATTCATGACAATAATGGTAATCTTCATAGAAATGTTTGAAACATAATGATTTCTTACACCAGCCGCATCGTATCATAGCAATATTTTCACATCCGCTTATTCCGCATCGTATGTCGCACGAATCCCCGAAACTAAAATCTACGGGATTAACGAATTTCTGTGGTTTTTCATCAATATAACCACTTTTGTACCACGAATATTTGAAAAGATTTTCATATCGTGGTGAAGATAGCTGATTGTGGGCTAAAGATTGGAGTTTGATAATGTTATTCCTCAAATGCAGATTTAAATCGTAATTCATTAAAATTACATTATCAGAAATACGTCGAACATAATTTTTCCATACGCGAAACCCAAACACATCGAGTGGTTGTATTTTGCCTGTTGTACCGGTTGGTATTTTTTTTATAGTTATTATTTTATTTTCCGGCATTGTTTCCTGTATCACTGCATCGCAGTGTCCACTCCATGAATCAAGTAACAATACAGAATGATGACCCACATTCGGATACAATACTTGTTCCAATTAAATCTTAAAAAGGTCTGAAATTACAAGATATTCTTATAAAATCATTCAATTAATCATAGTTTGGTGATAATAATTATTGTAAGTGTGCTTACTTGTAGTTAACTTTCCAGATGTAGATGCCTCCGCATGTACATTATCTGCACGGAATAATGTTGTTTGTACGATAGGGCCAAATCGACCACTTGGCTCCTTTAACACCAGAAAAAGCGGTGATAGGAGTTTTCCTGTAGCTGATATAAGTGGTTGAATGGTATAACTCTGAGTTGTCGACGAAACTGACTGTACTAAACATTGCACTTGCTTCTCTCTTCCAACAGCTAACGTTCTTCCAGAGTGCATTTCCAATTGGAATCCACTTTGATCTGAATTATATAAATTCTCAACTCCAATTATAGGTTATAACCGCTCCCCCTTGCCGGTTAGACGAAGGACGGCTATTTTAAATTTGGCTAACCGAAACGAGGAAAGAAAACGCGGGGGGGGGGGGGAAGAAGGGGAAAAATGACATAACGCGAACAACGATAAATACGATATAAAAAAAGACTTAATTTTATGATGGTTCAAAAAAAAAATGATAACAAAGAAAAACGAAGAAAATGTAACACTAACGGCGAGGTACAGCGGGGGTGGGGGGGGGAAGAAAAGGGCACGGGATACGCGAACAGAAGGGGGGTGGGAAATTGGGCGCCAGCTACCAGTCGGGGCAGCACCGTTTTTGGCGTGTCGGAGGGACACGCACGTACAAAAACAAAGACTCAAGGGACGGCTTAGCTCACGCGGGAGCAGGGATGACCCGACAGGGGAGGAGTGGGTCACGATATTTTGCAATATCGGCTCTGTCGATTAACCTCGGCACTCGGGGATGGGAGAACAACAGAAAATCGCGGGGAGGGATGGTGGGTGAGGGAGAGAGAGGGTGGACCGGTGATAACTTAGCTACGCTCATGAGTCGCCACTCGTCACGTCGCGGGACGTCGCAAAACGGTAGGGCCGACAGTCTGAAGGACTGCGGACCGAAAACACGAAACGGTTAATCTAGCGAAAAGAAACAGTGGGGGGGGGGAATAGGGTGAACGGAAATAAAGAACGGACTCACTCAAACGCAGCACACAGTTAATCCGGAGATAACCTCGCACGCTATCGTAGTCGTACAGAAGTTGACTCGATCACACGCTTATCGCTCGCTCTAAACTCTATAGCTCTCGGCTCGAGACTGGCGAACCGTCGTGCCGTCGTCGTCGTCGTTCAAAATTCGGTGGTGATCCTGGGTATTTCCCGTGTGGCAATCGGGGGGGGGGGGGGGGGGGGGGGGTGTTGTTTGTTGTGGACGGGAGAGTCGGTACATCGGCAGCGGGAGCGGGTCGGCGACGGGCGAGCCTCACGTTGTTGCCAAGACAGTAGTGGCGATTGCTCCTGGTCTTTTCGGCCGCAACGAGCTTGGTGCTAGCTCGCTGCGGCGACGTGGCGATGCTGGCTAGGCATGGTGGTTCGTCGGTGGCGAGGCGACGAGGGGATGGCGGTGGTGTTGGTGGCTTGCTCGCCCGTGCTCTCCCACTCCGTAGCGTCGGCCCGTGCTCTCCCGGCCGCGTGGAGTCCAGGGCCGGCCGAATCCCGCGGTGGGTGACGGGGGGACGTTGACGGTGGTGGTGGCGACGGCGACAACGGTCGCAGTCTCGCTGAGCCGGACATACAAAAGGAAAGGGGACAAGGCGGGAGGGGAGGGGAGAAGAACGCAAAACTTATACTCAACGGCAAGGACGCAAAAACTTAGGCTACACGGTAACGGTTACCCTCGGACGACCGTGCGAGTGGCGGAGCCCGAGCCGAGGGGGGGGGGGGGGGGGGGGGTGGAGCCTGTAGCGAGATTTCTCGTTACAAGGTATAGTTGTCTTAACCCTCAAGGACGCGCGCCTGTTAGGCCCACGGCAAGACGCGCGCCGCGGCTAATCACCCGCACATCCGAATCTGCGGGATTTAATAGAATTTTCGTGCAACAAATGCTTATATTCATGCAAATCTTGTTCATATCAACTTGATATGAACCGCCCTTGGTTTCCTGGAGTATTAAATGGAAGAATACTAGCAAATAGAGAAATAATAATGAGAATTTTTTCTTTCATTCACTGAAGAATTTACAGCTCGAAAACGATAAGTACATCATATTATTTATCAGTATTTTCTTCTTTTCGTCTCATCTTCGGTATCGAGAAAAAGAATTGGCCGAGTGGGTCGCCTGTTCAAGAGAAAGATGACTACATAAATGATCAATCCAACGGGTTCAAGTACACATCAATTTCTCCCCATGGGAAGGGGACTTGGATTACCGTAGACATCACATGGGAGCAGAGAAAATAGAAAGAAAAGGATAGGAATAGGTGAAGAAAAATGGGAAATTGAGAAAAGTTAGGGAAAAAGCGTAAAACCAGTCAATGGTTTTTATTTCGACGTTGGAGAGAACAAGAAGCACCATATACACCCTGAAAGTTATAAAAAAAGTGTATACAGGAATGAAAGGAAGATGAATTATGAAACAAAAAGGTGTGAAAAAAAATTAATGCTTACATTTTTTCAGACGTTCAAATGCGCACCGTGAAAAATTGAATGCACTTTTGTTCACAGAATAATGCGCGCGGGAGGTAATTACGTTTCACGAATAGCTTACGTGGACGAACTGATAGAAAATCACGTGTTCAATTTCAGGCACCGGCCACCCCACCCACTCCCTGCTGGTAGAATGGGGTGGGAATACCCGGACTCGTCAATCGTTCCTTGCATTTTTTCAGACGTACTGCGCATTTTTTTAACTTTGCGGCTGAATCCCCGCATGCGCGCGTCCTTGAGGGTTAATGTCAGTTACAAATTGATTTGCTTTACTTTCAAGTTCTGACTCACTGTCCAAAGTTTTTCTAGTGACAAATTTATTTATTTTTCTTGATACTATTCGATGGGCTTTTTTAAACTTCAAAAGCCAACTTTCAGAAGCCTTGAATCTGAAATCTTTAAACCCAATTCCTTTTTGAGCTTGCAAAGCCCATCGCCGTAAATCTCGATCATGAATAATTGAACCACCTTCAAGAGCAGCATTGAAATTATCTAATACATGTTGACAAATTCGTGCAATTTTTTCCCTGTAGGTACCACCCTTATTTATCCTGTTAGCCCAACGATGTGGTTGAGTTTTCGATTTGACTTTTCTGAATCTTCTTTGTACAGTTTCGATTTTCAAGTTTTTATTTTTCCCACTTCTCCAATATTCCAGTGCTTTCTGTTTATAGTCAAAACTCACTTCTTCTTCATCATCTGTACAATGATTTGTTGGTGCTTCAACAGGATCAGGAAAATGATGCTGTATTGTATCTTCAACTATTTTTGCTGCGTGATCTTTGTACTGTTCTTGAAAATGTAATGTCTCTTCGATAATCATATCTACGTCATTGAAATCATTTGTGGCACTTATCAGTATATCTTTAATCGATTCTGCTAGCTCATTTCTCTATGATTGGCCGTTCCATCTTGTATTTGAATATTTTGAAAAAACGCGGATAATAAATGTATAACAGTCGAAGGATTGATTCTCATTGTTGAGTCCGGATGGAGGAACAAACCCACTCAATGCTTCTAAAAGACTACACTTATTCCCGAGCATGGAGTTTCACGACACATATACCCGACCGATGAGTTACGAAACGAATAATCGGTGATAAACAGTATCGTAAAAAATTATCGGACGAAAAGACGAATTGATGGATTAAAAAGTCACTCGCGAATTATAGTTTATCTTGACCAAGGTGATCCATTTTATAATGAAATTATTGCCTCGTGATAAATGACTTTAAATATAAGATATTCGATATCTCAATTCATATCGTATTCGTATTTCTCTTGAAAAAAACATTTTTTTCATTATTGCAGATGACCAATGTCTGAAGGGGTAGTAACCGTGTTTGGGGGTGGTTAACGCGAAATCCTCGAACACGTCAACTTATTTACTTCATTTCACCGCTCAGAATATTTATTTTTCAATTTTCAAGTCAATATTCGAATCAGTACAACGAAAATATCTTCGAAAAATGTGGTTTTTCCGGTATAAAAAATAGGGGTTGCAACCCTCGTGGGCATAACAATGTCTAGTAGCTTCGCGACGCCGCAAAGAGCATTTTCCAATTGGTTCCGTCGCGGAATACCAATTACAAGCAGAGATATTTCGAAAAAAGACTTTTTAAGAGTGAACTTTGAGGGTAGATTTCACCCCCTAAACGGGCTTAAGAGCACGTATAAAAAAATACGTGTCTCTTATTTTTCGATGTTCTACAACATATTAAGATCATCGAAATCGGCGAGTTCGGGTTCGAAAGGTTTCCTTGTTAGTTGGAACGTTTGAACTCCTTGACTTAACTACGTTGAGCAAGGGAGTACTACTGGCTAGGTACAGAGGTATCGATCTTTTATATCGTTGCTACGTCTTAGGAGTAGAGGTAATCTATTGCTAAATCTTAAGGAGTATGGCTAATCTATTGCTAAATCCTAAGGACCAGGGGTAGGCGCGCGGTGGCCTTGGACCCTATCGGATGCGTCTTGCGCTTGGTCCTCCGTTCTAGCGGTGAGTTATCGCTGTTTACTTGGGCCAGCCCTACCTGCTGGGTTGAGTCACTGTGAACTTGCGGTACCTATGGGTATTCTTTATTGTAGCTACGGGGTGAGTCACCTATTTTGGTGAGTCATCCCGGCGGTTTCTAAAATATGGAAATATGAAAGTATGAAGTATAAAAATATAAAATATTAAAAATCGAAATCTGAAAGTTGTTCCACTTAAGATCTCATAAATTCAAAATTAGGGATGGGGTTCTGAGGTTGTTACACTAAAAACCGTTAGGGTACTCTACTGTGGGGTCAGGTCTACCAAGAACTCTATTCATACAACCATTTTCACGAAAGAAGAGGTAGAATCCTTTGAATTCCAGTAGATAAACGGAGGGGTTTCTGGATGCCAATTCCTGCACCGACATTTACCGACCCCCCACTCTAACACCTTTCCGGAAAGTTCAATGGGTAGAGGGCGCTGTTACCGATGTAATGAAGTCAATCGCCTGACAGATAGCGCTGTTATTGACATAGATGGCACTGTTACCAACATAAATGGCGCTGTTATCGACACTGATGACATCACACGCTCTTGAATTGACGTCACATGCCCCCAAGTTGACACCATTCACCCTCAAATCAACGTCACACACCCTCAATGTTGCTCCCACGCACCCTCAATTTGATATTCAGCACCTCCAATTTGATATTGATACACTCTACCTTGCCGAGACATAGTCACGATTTATCGATCAGTCGCCAATTGTCAATACTTATTCCACACAAAATTCGTTACCGACACAATTAGCGTGCCCTATTTTTTCTCACATTACCCACGTTGTTGCGTGAGTCAAACGATGAAGGCGTATGATAATGATCATGCGACGATGACGTCATCGTGATCTTCTGGCAAGTTCGAACCTGTTGCTCTCTTATGTTTATGACATTTTATAGCGTTCTAACGGAATCTCATGAAATGAAGAAGACTCAAGGTCTTTCCAGACGTTTCTACCAACGTGTGACAATGATCACGCTTGCAATTCTCAGAAATCGATTCCAGAAGCTTCTATCACGCTCGTGCATATGACCTCGCTGGCGATTCTCGGCATTATCGGCGATGAAATGAGGACGTCATCGTGGTCCTCTTGCAAGTTCGAACCTGTCGGCCCCCGTTTGAGTATCACATTCCATACATTTGCGATTCTCGGGATTTTCCCCCGAGCTAGGAGAGTTCTCGGAATCATGGCCGATGAATAACGATTGAATGTTATTTGAGATGAATACTTTGACTCCCTTTATTTTTCAACTGATACATTTACTAACATTTATATCAAGATACGAACTCCTGCATCTGGAGGGTTCTATCTGTGCGACAATATCTTTTTTGCTCACTATAACAAACCTCACGATCCTCCATGCTCCTGTTAGTCCAGAAGAGGTTGTTTATTATCCGATTTGGAATTTACCGGCTTCCATTTCCATTCACTTGATTTTTCATCAGATGTGGAATATACTGGATTCCTTTTCCATCCGCTCGATATCTCTATTTTTGATGCCAGTTCGTCTAACAACTTCAAACACGGTACATCAGATTGCCACCCACCGGTACGATCTTGCTCCTGCCTGTTCACTTTCTGCTCAAACTCTCGATGATTCCACTCTGCAGCCATTGAATGATAATAACCGCAACGAGCGACAATAAAGCGGACAATGCTATGTAGTATCAAGTCACACCAATTATCTCATACAATTACCATTTATTTTATATTCTCGTTCAAGCGTTTCTAATGGGCAGACAAAAATGCCCATGGTTACGTAAGGGATTCGAAATGATGATATATATTCGAGAAGCTGCAAGATATAGAAATGAAGAGTTACAAGGATTCAGACACATGTTCATGAAGAAAGAATTGTTCTTTACTTATGAAAATATTCAGAAATTAATTGAGATACAGAATCATGGCATGGATACACCGAGCTCATCAATATCAAGGTTTGTTAAACGATGTTTCAATAGCCAATTTTGTAGCAGTTTCAGATTTTAAGGAGCACAGTGGACATTCTGTAGATCATGATGCGTACAGCAGGTAGTTCCCGCTGCTTTCCTCAATGTCTCCAGCGACGGGCACCCCAAATCCATCAAATCGATTATCTCGCAATACGTATTTTCAGATGATTCATACTGCAGTCGATCCTTCTACTGAAATTCCTTCGCATGGAACTCGGCGCCATGATGTGGAATACTTGTGAGAATCGTTTTGATATCGCTGTAGGGTACATCGCCAGAGTCCCACGATAAACCGTGAAAATTTCGCTCCAACCACAAATTCTCACTTTTCTGCCAAGTCGGCAACCGACCCCAGTCGAATGCTGGTTGAAATAAGGAGGTTGACAGATGCTCTTCTTCGTCATGAAGAAAAATCAAAGCGAGCTCCTTTACGCTGAAACCAATGCGCGATACTTTGAAACCTTGTAGATCAACTATGAACTTTATTGTGAATGAGACTGGTTTTCATAACCGTAGATAAAGCACTTTTATACCAATTTTTCACCCCACTCCTTATAGGGTTATATTCGACTATACGATTATGTAAGATCAAACAGTATGCCGATGTATCGGCAGGGAAATCATCTTTCGCTTCAAACTCAAAACAAATATCTACCGATCCAAACTTGAGCGACTCGTTCTACTTTGAACAAGGGTGCAAACTGTAGAAATTCACTTTTCTTCAACAGTGGTTCGGGATCTTTGTCATAGTAGGAGGCTTGAAAGTTTGCATACATCTCGTACAGTGAAGCATACTTATTGTGACTGATGTCTCGATTTAGATTTCCATATGAATAGCATTACGAGTTTAAGAATAGTCTAACATCGGTGATATTGCAATGATCGAAATGGCTAGCATTTCTAGCCGCGTTGTTCTTCCGACCAGTTTGGAAATCGAGCATAACGCATCGAGGCTTCTCCAACCGAGTTGAAGTCTTGACAGTTCAAACGAGCTTCAAGGTGGTGGGGAGTACGGGATATTCATATAATTCCCAGGTGCGAAAACTCATGGAAATCAGTGGGTCTTTTGCAATGAATTCCAACAATTGCATTTTCTGCTGATCCGAAAGGTGCACGCATGGCATGAGTCATTCGACTTCAGCGATCTGAACTGTAAATTGTTCATCTGCAGTCTGTGAAATCGCGTTAACATCGCTTTTCGAACGTGTCAAGATCAACTCATGCTTCGCGTTGACGCTGATTTTATGATAGTCGTCTACAAAACCCAATATCAAATTCAGCGGTATACACACATCGAAATAACCTGCAATATCTGTCAATTTTCGACTTGCTGCCATATGAAGCCACCCAGCGTTCTCTACAAGCCGATTTTGCCCCGGACTGAGATAAGCATAATCTTTCATAAGACTTGTGAGGCCAACGTTCTTACTCCTATCAATTTCTACGACATCTAATTCATATCGCACTTTCTCGAACAAGTGGCTAACAGCCTTGTTGAGAGTTGAGGCCACCACAGCTCCGTCGGTCTTGTTTAGCTGACCGTACGCATTTAGCAAGCACTTGCTCAGTTTAAATACGAGTCTTGATGCTGCACGGTAATTAGAATCTCATCAAAGATAACGGGTGTCTGGATATCTAATATTTCCCCCTCCGCGGTAAACAGCATACAAAGCAAATGCAGCAAAATCTACATTGTACTTTGTGAAAACTCATTTCCCAAAAGTTTTGACCTTGACACTTAAGCTTGTCAGCAGGAGCGCGTTTTAATGTGTCAGCTCAATGAAAATTGGTCGATGACTGGCTTAATCGCGACATTGCAATGCACTATTCTAACTACCACCAAACTTCCTGTTATAAACGCTTTTCATTATTAGGCTTTAATATATAACCTTATCGTTACGGTCTCCCCATGAAAATTGACTAAATCACCATCTTGATCAACGATACGCAGTTGAATATGATCCATGATCCTCGCACCGACTGAAAGGTGAATGACAGGCGATGGTACTTCAACAATCTTATATCCTGGCGGGACGATGGCGAACAATTCATGAATTGTGTGAACTTGACGCGTATTGACGTCGGGACCAGTGGTGATATTACATTCGACTTGTAACGCTCTTACTTTGAGGATAGTAACCGGCAGCTTGGATTCGTGAATTATGTGAGGTTGCAGAACGCGAGAAGTGATGCCTAATAGTTTGCCTATAGAATCGCTCTGCCTGTAATCTATACGATGATTACATTCGATTTCGCTGCGCGAAGTATTATTGTTAAGTTTAACGTTGATCGTAATGCCTTTTTTCATTAGCACACTCTGTAAATATTTTTCAATATCCTCTGATTCATAGCTACCAATTGGTATGCTGACTACATCTCCACTCACATAAAGTTGATTGTGATCGACATCTACATTGGGAATCGAATTGAATGTTGACAATTCAATAAGACCCAGAGTATAATTTTTGCGAGCCGAAAGCTCAATCGGCGAAAAGTATTGCGTCTCGAGGATAGAAGAGTTCCCCAATATAGTTAGCGTCAATGAATCATTCATGGCTGCGAATTTCGAACTGAGTTCGTGGAACTATATGCTATCATTATATAGATTCACTTGGTCACAGAGAAACTTAAGACATAAGTGACCTCAGTCAACCGTGTCATAGTCTCCATATCTTTCGTGGTTATATTTGACAATGCCAACACCACGGTATCTGACGAGATCCAAAGGAGGTCGAAGATTAACAAAACTATTGAAGTAAATAACTTCATCGACAATTTGTTTTTACGCAAAACAACGCGCGCCAGGGCCATCTTTAAAATCTAGATTAACGATTACCGATACACGCCTGTGAGGCCCACTCTTTGGTAAATCATTTCGCATGAAAACACCATGGAAATATGGAATTTTCAAGATGATTGCATACTTCACCGGATCTGCGTCAGTGAACGCCCGTTGTCGCAGTATCACTTTTAGTTTTTCATCTGATTATATGGTTTTAGGTGGAGACCCAAGCCTTTTCTATAGGGATTCAAGTCAAGTCGTTTGCTTAAAGCGATGGCTTTCATAGTTTTGTTATGATGTTGACTCTTCTTCAGTTGTCGCTTGGCAGAGCTGACTTCATTTACAGCCTTCGCAATACCCGTCGCGCCCCCAGTCAACGCACCGGAAGCGCCGAACTCAGCGGAGAGGGGTACGAAGAATGGCGAAAATCCGCCAATTTTCGACGGTGGAGGAAGAATCCTGGGAGTGCGTACATTACGTTTACCAACAGCCTTACTCACAGCTCCTCGTGCACCTCTCAATGCCGACTTGATGCTAGTCAGAGCAGTTTTACTTCGAACCATAGACCTCTGAGCTTCGGTGAACACTATCCTCAACGTAATCTTGAGTTTTTGGACACCTATTCCGAGCTTTACCTTCCATCGCGTTCGTTACAGCCCAAGCAGCATCTTTTCCACTTGAATTAGCGTCTTCAGCGAGAACCCGTCGCCAAGCTTTTTCCGCCAAGACTTTGTCTGCCACACTTCTAGCTTCAAGGTTTTCTCGATTTTTCGAGTGAGCAAAATCGTGTCCCTTGCAGGCTGCGTCAAGGGGATCTATACGTAGATCACCTCGGGCTAACCTCTTCGCTCATTTCGTACCGGAACCGCATTATTGATACCTGGGTAAATACAATTCTACTGAAAGATTGTTAATAATTCTGTTGAGTAAACCCTTTCCACAGCGATGCTTCTCTTCCACAATTCCTTCCAACCGGTTGTTTTTGCTTTGTGAACAATCATTTCAACACCCTGGATGTGACTGAAGATTAGTCTTTATCAACTTAATATGCATACTGTTCAACGTCGGTTCAACTTGAGATGAGGTTCAAGACGCAGTCAGTCAAGCTACCTGTAATGAATTTCGATAGATTTGTCGAGCAGAATGTACAGAATCGAAAGCGACACGGTGATTTTCTGCCGAATAGTGTACGCGAGGTATTCTGTGGGAAGTCAAGCAGCGGGAAAACTAATGCATTAATAACTTCCATAACACATCCAAATGGTTTGAGATTTAACAATATCTATATTCACGCGAAGTCGTTTAATCATCCAAAGTCCAAGTGTCTGGGAAAATTACTCGGAAGTACAGATGACAATGAATATTTCCCATTCAACGAGCATGAACAAGTTTGTTGAAGAAATGGTATTTTGAATGCCCAAATGCCAAACCTTTTCTATGTCAAAAATTAACTACTGACGCTCATAGGGTAATAAATGGCATATGTTTTTCTGACAGTCCCTCGAAGACCGCTTGAGGACGGTGAGTATTTGGAGAAGGGGTAACCGCGTGAAAAACAACTTATGTTTTTCGTAAGTTTGCGGGGCGGTATCGGTTGTCAGAAGCGTGACAGACCCTTGGCAAGTAACTGCGTTTCACTTTCTGTCATCAACAGCATCTAAACTAACTATATCACGTAATATTTTGATTTCTTCAATAAATACTTTTTATTCTGCAGTCCGATTGAGTTCTGTCTTTTGCTGAAGGTAGAATCTCAACAGGTTATGGGCCCAGCACGCTTGCACTGCGCCAAAGTAATTTATTGATAAGCCACGCTGCAAAAGTGAACAAAAGTGTGTTAAAGTTTAGTAAGATCCAAGTTTTGTGCGAGTGACTCTTTGTCCATTCGCGATGTCTGACAAAGAAACAATGGAAATCGTAAAACTGGAAGGCACAAGCAACTATTCCGACTGGAAGTTCGGAATAGAAATCGCGCTGGAAGCAAAAGAACTGGTATGGTTTTGTGGACGGCACAGAGGCGATGCCTGCCGATGATAAGGTAACTGAGCTGAAGAAATACAAGAAAGGTTCATCACAAGCTAAGATGCTGATCGTCAGCACGATCATAGTCAGTCTTCAGCGCAAACTTCGCAACTGCGCTACCCCAAAGGAAATGTGGGAGAAACTTGAGAAATTGTATAGCGATAAAAACGATGATGCGAAACAAATTGCATGGGAGAAATTTTATAGCTTCGTATTCGACGATGAAGAGCCCATAGACGAACAGTTGGGGAATTTTGGAAGCATCTGCAGAACACTGGAAGATGCAGATTCGAAGCCCCCGGACGACGCCGTCCTGCAGAAGCTGCTTCGTATATTACCAGCGAAGCTTTCGCTGTTCCGACACGCATGGAACATGACTCCCAAAGACGAAAAGACGAAAGATAATTTCATTAGCAGACTTATTAAGGAAGATGAGTGGCGCGCTAAGAACGAAGTACCAACGCTTGCACTGAAGGTGCAGCAAATTAAGCTCAACGACGCATCGAAAAAGAAGAAACGCTCTAAGAAAGATATCAAGGAGCTTAAGAAACGGACCCAGTGCGCGGTATGTAAAGAAAAAGGCCACTGGGCGCGCGAGTGTCTTAAGAAAAATGCAGAGACTAGCGAAAAAGCCAAGGAAAAGTCCGAAAGTTCATCAAAGGAAGCGTCCGCGTTCATTTGTGATGTCATCGCTACGTATCAATGTACCAGTGAAAAGGACAATGAAAATGAGTGGCTTGTAGATTCGAGTGCGGGTATGCACATTAGTTGTCGCAAAGAACATTTTTCATCGCTACGTCCGAACACAGAAGGCCACGGTGTAAAAGTAGCTGATAAACGCGTTATCACTGCGGCCGGTGTCGGGACAGTCACTATTGAACAAACGCTCAATGGTGAAACGAGACAGCGCAAGTTGAATAATGTGCTGTATGTCCCAAAATTTAGGTGCAATTTACTATCCACTGGAACGCTGAACAGAAAAGGTTATTCGTGTCATACTTATAAAGACAGATGTGAGATTCGCGATGAAAACGACAAGCTAGCCGCTGAAGGAATTCCTTACGGAAATCTATTCAAAATGCTATTCAAAGTGAAAGTGCCAGTTGAGTGTAATGCAGTGCAGCTAGTAGATGGACAAAAACAGCTTAAGCTCTGGCATGAACGTATGGGTCACGTAAATGTGCGCGCTGTGAAAAATACGTGCGAAAAATTCGGCATCGATGGACTCTCACAAGAGAAACTTGACACTTGCGAAGGGTGTATTTTGGGTAAGCAGTCCCGAAAACCGCACCCGAGCACGGAAACAAAGAATAATTATGGCCCTGGAAAGAAAATTCATAGTGATGTATGCGGCCCTGTGAATATTAGCACGCCGAACAATACACGTTTTTTCCTCGTCTTGAAAGATGAGTGTACAAGCTTCCAGAAAGTGTATTTTTTGCGCCATAAATCTGAAGTGTACGAGAAGTTCAAAGACTTCTATACATTTGTTCACATGCAGATTGGAACGAAAATAAAAGTCCTTCGCTCGGACAACGGTACAGAATATAGCTGCAATAATCTTTAGACGTTTCTGAAGAGCAAGGGTATCATTCATGAATTTTCGTCTCAATATGTGCACGAGCAGAATAGACACGCTGAGCGTAAAATTCGTACACTCGTTGAAAGTGCGAGGTCAATGCTGCATGCAAAGAAAGTTGACAAGAAGATGTGGGCAGAAGCAATAAATACGGCCTGCTACCTACTAAACAGGACAATCTTTAAGCCAGGAGACACGAATACGCTGTTCGAGAAGTGGTTCAACCGGAAGCCCGTAATAAAACACTTGAAAGTATTCGGCTCCGCCGCCTACCTGAATGTGCCTAAAGAAAAACGGCACAAGTTTGATCCAAAGAGTAAGCACGTCATTGTTATTGGCTTTGATGGCGAGTCCACGAATTATAGAATGTGGGACGAAAAATCAGGTGTCATTCACATAAGTAGTGATGTGATTTTCGATGAAAATGCTGTGCCAAGTACTCAGGATAATGCAGGAGTTGAAACCATCATGCTGGATTTTGGCTTCAATGAAAACGAAGAATTGGCTCATTCTGCTCACGATCCGGCTCAGATTCAACAGCTGGAAAACGACCGAGGAAATCAGGAAGAAGACCAACTGGCTGCCGATGCTATGATTGTACAGATCGCTGCTGAAGAAATTCCTGAGGGCAGACGTTTGCGTGACAGGGACACTATAAGAACAGCTGACAGATACGGTGCACCAGTTGCTTTTCTGGCTGATATTATGCCTATGACATATCATGAGGCAATATCAAATGACGATTCTAGAAAGTGGAAAACTGCCATGGACGAGGAGATGCAAGCCCTCAAAGAAAACAGAACATGGTCATTCTGCTCATTGCCGCCAGGAAAGCGAGAAATTGGATGCAAGTGGGTGTTCTCTGTGAAGAATGACGTAGCTGGAAACTTGAAGAGGTATAAAGCAACATTGGTTGCTAAAGGATTTCGACAACGCGAGGGAATTGATTACTTCGACACGTATGCACCTGTTGTACGTTACGAGTCAATCAGGATTTTCCTCGCAATAGCTGCTAAAGAAGATTACGAAATCATGAAGTACGATGTAAAAACTGCATTTTTATATGGCGAGCTTCAAGAGGAGATCTATCTGGAGCAGCCACCCGGATACACAGATGAAAACCAACCGAACGCCGTCCTCAAGCTACATCGAAGCCTGTACGGGCTCAAGCAGTCGCCGAGATGCTGGAACGAGAAGTTCACCAGTTTTCTTCGGAAATTCAATCTCGTGAACATCACAAGTGACAAGTGCGTGTTCGTTGGTGAAGTGCAAAATCATACTGTGTATTTAGCATTATATGTAGATGACGGTTTGATTATGAGCAAAAGTATGAATGCGATTATGAGTGTTTTGGACTACTTGAAGAATAATTTCAAAATTACTGTAGATCGTGCGGATGAATTTCTTGGTTTTGAAATCAAACGTGAGCGTGAACATCGGAAGCTTGTCAGTCAGTCAGGGTACATTGACAAAATATTAAATAAATTTAATATGCATGAATCGAATCCATGTAGCGTACCTGCGGAACCTGGCTTATCCCTGAAAAAGGCGGAGATTTCAGTTTTGAAAATTCCGTATCGCGAAGCAATAGGCTCACTGTTATTCGCTGCGCGAATAAGTCGTCCTGACATTGAGCATGCCGTCAATTATTTGAGCCAATTCTTGAGTTGCTTTGACGAAAATCATTGGCAGGCCGTTAAGCGAATTTTGCGTTATTTGAATGGAACGCGCGATTTCGGTATCGTTTACGGAGATAATGGGAGCTCTCTTCAGGTAACTGGCTATACTGACGCCGATTATGCTGGATGTTCAGAGTCGCGAAAGTCCAGAAGCGGTTTTGTATTCATGTTGAATGGTGGACCAATATCATGGGCTAGCCAATTGCAGAAGGTTGTAGCCCTTTCGACTGCTGAATCGGAGTATATTTCACTAGCTAATGGTGCGAGAGAAGCTGTATGGTTACGTCGAATAACGAATGGCTTGAGTGTTGAATGCAAAAAGATTATTCTATTCGTCGATAATCAAGCTGCAATAAGAATCGTTAATAATTCAGAAGATCATAAGCGCTCAAAACACATTGATGTGAAATTTCATTTTACTCGTGACATTGTCAATCGCGGAGACGTAGAAATTAAGTATGTGCAATCGAAAGAGCAAGCGGCTGATATTGTTACTAAAGTCTTACCAAAGCAGCAATTCAGTTATCTCAGAACGAAACTAAATGTATTAGGACATTCACAATAAGTGGGAGTGTTGAAGAAATGATATTTTGAATGCCCAAATGCCAAACCTTTTCTATGTCATAAATTAACTACTGACGCTCGTAGGGTAATAAATGGCATATGTTTTTCTGACCCTCCCTCGAAGACCGCCCGAGGATGGTGAGTGTTCGGAGAAGGGGTAATCGCGTGAAAAACAACTTTTGTTTTTCGTAAGTTGGCGGGGCGGTATCGGGTGTGAGTAGCGTGACAGACCTTTGGCAAGTAACTGCGTTTTACTTTCTGTCATCAACAGCGCCTAAACTAACTATATCACGTAATATTTTGATTTCTTCAATAAATACTTTTTTTCTGCAGTCCGATTTAGTTCTGTCTTTTGCTGTAAGTAGAATATCAACGAAGTTGTTGCACTGGATGATGCGTTACCTATATCTATAAAAGATTTCAACGATATAGCTCAAGAAAAGCCGGATAATGTGAGAGCTTTATTTTTTATGGGTCGACACAAAAATTTGGATTGCTTCTATCTCTGTCATACTTACTCTCGCATTCCCAAACATCCTGTATGTGCCAATACCAATCATTAAGTTTTGTTTGAGCATGATGAAATGAATTCAAGACGCATATACAACGATCATATGAACACCGATATGGCTCACACCCAATTTCAAGACTTGTGTTCAACATGCTGGAACGGTGATAAGTACGGATTCGTCGTTACTGATAAGGATAGTAAGATGAATGATGGTCGCTGCGGGAAAGGGTTTGATAGTTCCGTGAGTCTGAACAAGTAATAAATACCATCGGGTCGTTGGAGTAAAGTTAGTAGCGTTTCTAACACGGCTTCGTCAACATTCATGGTACGAAAATTCACAAGCAAAAAGAAGTCTTGCGACAGAGTGCTAAAGCAAGTGCCGATAATCGACGGAAACATCGAATGATGAAGTTGGGTAGAGAGGTTGCCGAGCAAGCATTAAATCAGGTTTTCAAACCAGTCGTTACACCATTACATCAATTGCTGAATGTTTCCAACACTACCAGCTCAATCAACGAGGAAGCTGAACCTTTTAAAGGAAAACGGAACCAATAAAAGATGAAATCTGGCAAACCAGTCTAATTAAGGGAGAAGCTGAAACATTGAAAGCAAGAATGGAACAATTGAAAGATGAAACCAAGCAGCCTAGAGATGACTAAGAGGTCTATTTATCCGCAGATGAGGAAGAGGAAGTTGAAGCAAACGTCTTTATAGTATCAATTGTTGCAAGATGTGATGCCAAATTTGCGGATGCGTATCTTAAAATGTTACACGATATAAGTAGAAAAATGATATAGATAGTAGCTCTAGTGTACGCGAACTCGTTGACGATAAGTTAAACATTGGCAATTTTTCGATGTGCTTCGGAAGACATCATATTCGTATCGGTGATGCGCGTTATCCGAATACTAGAGGCTCATTTCAATTGTTGTTTAAAAAGATGTCTAATGAGAACTATGTTACTTCGCGTGATATGGAAAATTATCCAAAAAAAATTATGGCTACAAATGTGCATCAGAAATGCTATAAAGCCGATACAGCCATCCGTGACACAAACCACTACATGTTTAACCGTTCAATAGCGCAAATGTTCTGAACTTTACTAGCATCACTGCTACGAAAGCGTACACGCTACATGTTCTCAACTTCACCATCACCATCATTAGTTTAACCAAAGCGTACTCGCTTCGGTAAGGGTATGTCACCAAAGTATATTATTGCTCGAGAAGGTAGACAAAAAGATTACATTAATTGGGATGATCCTAATGAACTGGTGGACCGTCTTCGCTAGTTACTAGCTTCACAAGCAGCCAGAAACTCGAATCATTCTAATTAAATCATATCGATCATCGAGGAATTACGTGAAGCTGACATTAATTAACCGTCATCTCATCGGTTTCACTGCATTCTCAAAATGAGCGTTGATGTGTTTGGACTGCAGTTGAATTAAGGTAAAGTTACAGGCAATCGAGGTTCTCCAGGTGTCGGATTCAAGTTCACTGCTGATAGGAATTATTATAAAGATAATAAAAGATTCAGCGATGTTCCCAATCCGATGCTGCGGACTAATGTTGTTACTATCCCCATAAAAAGCACCTCTGGTGCAAAAACCTTTCGCCTAGTTATATAAATGTGATAGTCACCTAGAAAAAATACATTCTTATACCAAGAAAACATCATACACTTATTATTTTATACAAAAATTCCTTCCTCGTAAAAAAAAAAGATTCGAAATCAGATGCTATTGCCTAGTACCGATATCACGTTGTCTTTTTCGAATTGACAATTAGGCTTTTCATAACACGGTATTGACAGCCTTCCTGTCCTGCCACGTAGTACCATAGATATAACGATAGAGGACTGACGCCTCCATTGGTTCACCCAAATAACATTTAAAAAAAATAAAATAAAAATTAAAAAAAAATTTGGTGGTAGTGATACTAGGCGGGCCAATATTTCGTATCACTATATTGGGATTATTGACATGGTTCAACCGCGGTAACATTGTACTTATCTGGAAAAGGCCCGCCTAGTACCACTACCACCAAATTTTTTTTTAATTTTTATTTTATTTTTTTTTAAATGTTATTTGGGTGAACCAATGGAGGCGTCAGTCCTCTATCGTAATATCTATGGTACTACGTGGCAGGACAGGAAGGCTGTCAATACCGTGTTATGAAAAGCCTAATTGTCAATTTGAAAAAGACAACGTGATATCGGTACTAGGCAATAGCATCTGATTTCGAATCTTTTTTTTTTACGAGGTAGGAATTTTTGTATAAAATAATAAGTGTATGATGTTTTCTTGGGATAAGAATGTATTTTTTCTAGGTGACTATCACATTTATATAACTAGGCGAAAGGTTTTTGCACCAGAGGTGCTTTTTATGGGGATATCACTACTTTTTGTAGAATTTGATTAATTACGTAAGTACAATCATTCTCGTATCCGTAATGAATCGCATAAATTGTCTATCACCCTTGAATAAAATTAATAATAATATTTGTACAAAGATATGTACATATATATACTAGGGGTTCCGCCCCTGCGCGCTTCGCGCGCCAATTTTCCTCGGCGCGGCGCGCCTCGGGCACTATACATTACATATACATACATTACATATACATTACATATAATACTGATCGAATAGATTTGTTCACTCTAAAAAATACACCTACATACCGTGAGTATTCGTGTATCTAACTCTTCAGCCATACCACAATATTCGTTAATCTTTTTCGTTCCAGATCCAGCCTCGACATTCGAAGATCCTTATTATTTTGTAGTTTATAATTGTAATAATTTCCAACTATGAATAAATGATTTCCAATAATATACATGCGTAAATAATCTTGAAAGTTGTTTCCGTTTGTGGCTTACTACCTTAATTTGCAATCTGAATGTGATGCACTCTCTGTTAATGTAATGACTGTAATTCTCTCTATTGCCTGGTACTTCTCCTTCTCTACACTCTTTCACAGGATTCGCTAATAAATATTCTCGTGACTTAGCTACTTTAGTTGCTTCTGATTTGCATTGAATCGTTTCGAAAATATTATTCATTTGCCGAATAATAATGGACAGATTATCAGTACAATTTTTTCATACTGTAAGTCCTAACCGCAATCTAACCATATAATCGTACTCCGGGCGCTTTGCCTACCTGTCAAAGCAGAAGACAACCAGCGTGAACAAAGAACAGCGGAACGGCAATGCCGTAAACGCCAAATTCGGGATCGGACCGATCCAACTGACCCGCATAACGAATCTCACGCTATAACTAAAGACTGTAGTAATCATTCAATTCAACCCTGTGTTGTCAAACACTTACAGTTATCTCATAAAAAAAAAATATCTTACCGTACCTCAAATAATCTTTTTCTGAATTATACGAACAATTACGACCAAAAATACATTGACACATACCGTACTGTAGTTGGTGAAAATAAAGAGCTAACCAAAGCGCCATCTGGCTACGTCCATACTTGGTAGGTCTCTTCTCTCTACCTAGCGAAAGCCACTCTATACTCTTTATACCCATAGGTTTCGTGCCACATACTTGGTAGGTGTCTTCTCTCTACCTAGCGAAAGCCACTCTATACTCTTTATACCCATAGGTTTCTTGCCACATTGTGTGACGTCACTGACTGACGGAGACGACGAAAATGCGATCTCGTCGATAACACGTATAAATTACTTGCATCGAAATCTTCGAATAATAATATCTCAGCTCTACGTCCACCGATTCGATCGCAATAGGGCTTAAATTAAAGCTCTTCTTGGCCACATCCTGCAATAATTATTACAATTCCGTATTTATAGCGAGACGGAAGAAATTAACGATCATAAATTTCCTCAACTGTCACTCAGTTGCCGTTCGGGTATATAGAGACTCTGTCAGAGTCTCGCGCGGCGCGGCGGAAAAAAAAAATTTTTTTATATAACTAGGCGCGAGACTCTACCGAGTCTCTTGATGAGCTTTCTGAAGAATGAATTCGCTGCCCTACAAGAGGAAATTCACAATAACAATTTGATAATACATGCGTTAGAGTCTACTACAACGACAGCTTTGCAGAACTTGAGTGTTGATACTAAAACAGTCCAAGAGCTGATGACTCGAAACTCAACAGCCATTTTTAAATTTAAGGATCGATTTAGAGGACTGGGGAAATCAACAAGAAGAATCTAGACAGCGTAACGGAACTGCAGGACCAGCGAGAAAAAATTATCAGCGTCGACATGTAAATGTTCGTGGTTCGGATGAGTCGTATAAAGCTCATCTCTTTGATATGATGTCATACTCCAGAGAAAATAATGGTTAGAAATATTTGTTGACCTTTATCGATATCTTTTCAAAGTACGTTCGGGCTGTACCTATCAAAAGTGAACCGGATAAAGATACGACAAAAGCCATGAAGTTTGTACTTGGACAAGAACGTGTATCAAAGAATTCACTCGTTGACAGAGGCCGAAAATTTGACAACACGGATTTTGAATCTCTAACGGAGTGATATAATATTAAGCGATGCTAAACCCTCAGTAATTTGAAGGCATCCATCTGCGAACGTTTCAATCGTACGCTCAGAAATAAGATGTGGATGCTGTTTAGCCTGCGAGGAAACTACAAGTGGATCAATATCTTATCGGATTTGCTATCGGATTTGCATAAAACCAAGCACCGAACCATCCGCATGACGCTGGCGGAGGTTTCCAACCGAAACGAAAAGGAATTATGACGAACTGTTAATCAGAGAATTCGCGTGAAATCTTTTACGAAACCAAAATTCAAAGTTGGAGAAAAAGTCCGAATTACCAATTATAAAAACGTTTTCGAGAAAGGTTATTCACCTGATGGGTCAACTGAAATATTCACGATCGCTGAGATAGTGAATATCAATCCCGTCACGTACAAGCTTACAGACTATCAAGATCAACCTATCGGTGGTGGCTTCTACGAGGAGGAGCTCCTGAAGGTAAAAAACCCCGACATTCACCTCGTGGCGCGGGTGCTCTGGGGACGTGCACAAAAACTCTATGTAAAATGGTTGGGTTTAAAGAATACACATAACAGCTGGCTGAATGAACAAGAACGATTTGTAGAAATTTTGGGATTAATAGAGAACAATATATATTCAATACTTTATTTCAAATAGTATGTACAGTTTATTTACATACCCTATGAGCCTATGGAAGGGTGTCCATAGTATTGGGAAATATAATTCGCTCATCGTCATTCCAGCTTAATACTATTTTATTTTGCTTAATGGTATGAACCTCATGCTTTTTAGTTTGAATCAAATTTTGACTCCGACTCAAATTTTCTTGTCTCCGAGCACAATCCAGATAATCGTCGAACGCTGTCTTCTTCAAAGTAAAGCCTTTGACCCCCTGGACACGTTTTTCATCTAAATTCTTTTCTTCTGAATTCCCCTCTCTGAACAGTCTGAATGAATGTAGTTTTACTCTCAAATCTATGAATTCTGTCATTATTCTGCCATTATTTTCGTCTTTCATCAAACCAATAAGTTTCCTGTTCACCAGAGGCATTTCATGAATGTTATTCAACGGAAAGTCTGAGATGTTGAATTTCGTCGAATTAAATTTCGTATAGTCGTATACGTCGGGAACGGCGAAATAATACAAAAGGCTATCTGTGTCTGTCTATATCAATTTTGCTCGATCTCCGAAGATTTTCTTTACATAATTATAGTGAAATTCATTTATGTATTCTTTGGAAAGAATAAGGATTGAGAATCCTATGTATATTGGTTCATTCAGGGTAACTTTTGATTGTGACAATTCAATTATAACCATATCGTCATGGAAAATGGTGCAACTATGGAAATTGGGTTGAGCAATCAGAGCTCGTGTTCGATACTGTCCATCCCATTTGATAATTAACTCGAGATCTTTGTACTTTCGAACGTATTCCATGTGTATAAGATTAGCATAATGACCTAGGTTAAGTAACTTCCATTTTGAATTTCCCGCGCTCGAGGATCGGAAATTGTGACCAGCGCTGCGACAAGCAGGCAAACAAATTTGATTTCCGAGCTCAGTGTCATTGTCGTCATCGTCGAGCGTCCTGGGAAAATAGAGCCAAGCTTCGCGTGAGCAAAGCGTTGAAAATCGACACGAGTCGCAATCAATAAGTGTTCCTGTTAAGAAGAGTGAACGTGTGATTGAAATATTGTGAATTGAAATAAAATAAATTAACCAAAATTGTGCGTGCATCAATACGGGACTATCCTCGCACATGCAAATCCATTTCCCGTCAGCTTGGAAAGGCTGAAGTTCCTGCGTTGACCAACACCATTCAATCCTACACAAAAGATTTGGCGATCCTGCCAGGATCGAGAAAAGGATAAAACCATTGGAGGATAGAACACTCTAGAACAGTAGAATTCTATAGTGGTGACGTCACGGAAAATTCGACCTGAGCAATTACTGTGGATCATCGCTATACACTCTACAACCTTGAAAGCAAACAGGGCGCAGTGTAAACAATCACACAATCTCGCTATCGTGTATCGACACGTATATGAACTTCGAATATTCGCTCAACCTCGTCGTACCATCGAACATATCAATACATAAACCAGAGCATCTCACAGACACGACTCCGAGTACCTCTTGTTGAAGGAGTATGTCAACCCTCACCAAGTGAACGCGACGCTCGACGACACAATTAGAGAGCACTCTTTCGTCTGAAGGGAAATTCTCTCCAACACTATGGACGATTTTCAAGATCTAGAATTGGGAGATCTTCTCTCCGACCAAGCACAGGAGTTTGAATCATTAACACGCCAACGATCCTCAGTCACGGACCTGGTTGCTAGCGCTACAGCAACATCGATAACAGTGTTGATCAACAGAGAGGAATACGTGCGACACGTATGGGTCAGATGTCAAGCACGGAACGCAGTTATACATCGTCTCGCTTCAAAGAGTGACAAGACTTCACTAAGCTATTTCACAACAAAGGCGTTCGCAACCATCGAAACAACGATCTTCGAAACATTGGACGCTCTAGCAGACCGACGAGCTCATCTACAACCAGCGGGGGTCTCAGCGGGCGCAGCACCGACGGTCCTCCAGCCACAAGGCACGTCATCGAATTCGCATGTATGATTAGCTCGCTTGGAAATTCCCAAATTTTCTGGTAAGCCTACCGAGTGGCAATCCTTTCGTGATAGCTTCACGTCATTGGTTAAGACCAATCAATCTTTCGATAATTTTGCAAAAATGTCGTATCTTTGGTCATCTCTTGGCGGAGAAGCACTCGACATCATCGGCACTATGGAAATAACGGATAGTAATTTTGAAATTGCCTGGGACTTATTAGTCAAACAATACGACAATAAGATCGCCCTTACGAACGCACATTTGAATGCTTTATTTTCCATAGAACCGATAAAGAAAGAGTCGTACACACAATTACGCGCAATGCGTAACTCTATCAAAAAACATCTTGGCGCGTTAACACATTTAGGGAGAAACACAGACGGATGACACGATATACTCATCAATCGCGCAGTAGCGTTACTCGATCCGACAACCAAACGCGACTGGGAGTTATCGTTGACGTCAAAACCTACATACCCAACGTATGATGAATTCGACAAATTTTTGAACGATCGTATTCAAGTTTTAGACTCACTTTGCTGTACGACATTTGAACAAATGCCTACGAACAACCTACCGTCAAAGAATAATCCAAAATCGAAACAACTTGTCAAGACCCATCACACGTCGTCAACCAATGACAAATGCGTCATTTGCAACGATAATCATTCGATATGGAAATGTAAACCTTTCAAGGACAGCAGTCCGCATGATCGATTTGAATTAGTCAAACGGCATAAGCTGTGCTTAAACTGTTTGAGATCAAATCATAAATTGTCAGAGTGTAGGAGTCAATACGACTGTTCGAAATGCCAAAAACGGCATCACACATTGTTACACCGCGGGTCGCAATCAAATGACAAGGTTGAAGAGAACTCCAGTGGGTCAGAATCAATATCGCATAAGAAAGATGGAATGCAAGTCGTTGATCCGAACTCCATAAAATCACATCTCTCGCATACAAAGCTGGTTTCTCATTCGAGGATACTACTCGCCACTGTACGCGTTTGGGTTCTCTCGCCGTCGCATCGAGCCGTTCGCGTTCGAGCACTGCTGGATCAAGGATCCACGTGGACATTTGTGTCTCGCGATCTCGCACGCGTTCTAGGAGTGACTATAAATCGTATCTCACAACCACTATCTGGAATCGGAGGATCTGACGCTGGATCGGCTACGCACGTTGCTGACATTCGGATATCGCCGTATTCGCACGGCGAACCGTTTCTTGCAACGACAACACTCATACTACCTAGAATCACCTCGTATGTATCGAGTAGCACGGTATCGACACAGTCGTGGTCACATTTATCGAATATTAATCTCGCCGATGGTCCATCAAACGACGATCCGATACATTTGCTAATCGGAGCAAACTTATACGGTGCCATACTTCTCAATGGACTAAGAAAGGGCAAAATCGATGAGCCAATTGCTCAAAACACAATTTTCGGATGGGTTATATCGGGAAACACTAGAAGCACGTACCAAGAGTCGACAGATCCAATCACTGTACATCATTTAACAACCAATGCTCAATTAAATTTCACCTTAGAAAACTTTTGGAAGGTTGAAGACGTCCCTCGTGAAACCATTTCGTCACTAGCCGACGAGATGTGCGAAAATCACTTTAAAGAAACGCATTGGCGACAAGGTGATGGGCGCTATGTGGTATGCATTCCGTTCAAAATCGAACCACTCATTGCGATCGGACACTCAAAATATATAGCAGAGCAATCTCTCAAACGTTTAGAATCTCGACTCGCGCGAAATGAAACAAATCGGAAAATGTATGTTGACTTCATGCGGGAATATGAATCGCTTGGTCACATGAAGCGGATAACGCATCATAGCACCTCTGCACGTGTACCTGTCCCAGTCTATTTACCTCACCACCCTGTATTTCGCGAAAGCAGTCAGACCACAAAACTTCGTGTCGTCTTTAATGCATCCGCAAAAACGTCAAACAACACTTCTCTCAACGATCACATGCATATCGGGCCTACGCTACAATCCGACTCTCTCATCATTGTTTTGAATTGGCGGTCGTACGAATTTGTATTCGCTGCGGACCTTGCAAAAATGTACCGCAGAATCTTGATGAATCAATGCGATGTAGATTTTCAAAGAATTCTTTGGCGGGAAAGTAGCGAAGACCAGATACAAGAATATCAACTACAAACCGTGACGTACGGAACACGCTCAGCTCCGTTTCTTGCACTGCGAGTGATCAAACAATTAGTTGAGGATGAAGGAAAAAACTTCCCCATTGCGTCGCTTATTTTACTGCTCGATACATTTGTTGATGATTTACTTTTCGGTGCTCACTCTAAAGCAGATGCATTAAACGCGCGCGACGAGGTTATTGCACTACTCGCGCGGGCTCAATTTCAGGCTCGCAAGTGGACGAGTAACTCGCTTGATCTTCTCGCTGGCATTGACAGTGCAGACCACGGACTGGCATGGATCGCACCATCAAATGATACTAACGGATTAAAAATACTCGGCATCCACTGGGATCCGAGAACAGACGCATTTGGATTTAAGGTTGCATTCGAAACTCCAGATCATATCACAAAGAGAATTACGCTTTCATGCATAGCGAAACTGTACGATCCGAACGGGTGGATCGCACCAGTCATCATTATCGGAAAACTATTCATGCAACGGTTATGGCGTGAAAATTATTCATGGGATGAACCTCTCCCAGACAATCTCGCGGTCGAAATCCGTGAGTACTTTGACTCATTAAACCAAACCGAAAAAATATCCATTCCCCGGTGGACAGGATATTCGTTAGATATCGTCGACGCACAACTCCACGGATTCTCGGATGCGTCTGAAAGGGCGTACGGTGCTGTCGCCTACTTTCGTGTTCAATTATCATCGGGAGACATTCGAGTGTCACTATTAGCTAGCAAATCAAAGGTCGCACCCGTTAGACAACTCAGCATCCCGCGTCTCGAATTACTCGGTGCCGTACTTCTTGCGCGACTATTGGATGCGATACGAAAGGTTCAAACGCTTTCATCTATTCCATTTCAGTGTTGGACTGACGCCAGTATAGTTTTGTCGTGGCTCGGTCAACATGCATCAAGATGGAAGACTTTCGTTGCGAATCGCATCTCTGAGATTCACACTCTCCTCCCTGAGCATCAGTGGCATCATGTGCCTACTCAAACCAACCCAGCTGATCCCATATCTCGAGGTCAATCAGTCTATGATCTACTTGAAAACCAGCTATGGTGGAACGGTCCTCCATGGCTTTGCGAATCAGAAAATCAATGGCCTGAAAACTTAATAATCATGCAACCGGCCGAAAATCTTGAGGAAAAGTTACACACGCATGCGACTCGCATTAAATCAGATGAATTTGAATTCCTGGAAATTCTGTATAACAATTGTTCGACTTGGAGAAAAATTCTTAGATCTCTATCATATGCATTAAAATACATTCAAATTTTGCAAAGGAAGGCATCACGTCAAAATATTGAAACTAAATCCATTGATGCAAATGACATCAATTCAGCTGAAAGTATTATACTCAAACATTTACAAAAATTAATGTTCTCAGATGAGATAACCGCGCTCAAGAACAATAAACCGATTCCTCGACGGAGCAAACTCGCTGCTCTCAACCCTTTTCTCGTAGACGGAATAATTAGAGTTGGTGGTAGGCTTGAACACGCATCCCTGCCTTTCGACGCAAAACATCCGATCGTACTAGAAAAACACCCGGTCAGCTCTCTTATTATTCGTGATATGCACGAACGCTGTCTTCATGGCGGAGTGCAACTGACGCTAAGCACCGTTCGACAAAGGTTCTGGATCATCCATGCGAGATCAGCAGTCAAGTCTATAGTGCATAAATGCGTAGATTGTGCCAAGTATCTACGCGCAACCACTCCAACCCAACTAATGGCAAATCTCCCGAGCAAGCGCGTAACTCGTCCACTTCGCGCATTTGTTAACTGCGGCGTTGACTATGCAGGCCCGTTGCAAGTTCGAACGCAGAGCGGTCGAGGTTATAAATCTCATCCATGCTACATTGCCGTCTTTGTTTGCTTTGCCGTCAAAGCAATCCATCTAGAACTCGTCAGTAGTTATTCAACGGAAGCCTTTATAGCAGCTTTCAAACGATTTATATCTCGACGCGGTATCCCTAGCAGAATGTACAGTGTTTGTGGTACAACCTTCCGCGGCGCAGATCGTGAGATGAAGAATGCATTTGAGCAAGCATGTAACAGTACTGAGTTTTCTGATTTCCTCACGAACGATCGCATCACTTGGTATTTTAACCCTCCCGCTGCTCCACACTTCGGTGGGCTCTGGGAGGCCGGTGTTAAAAGCGTAAAGACTCATCTCAAATGCATTCTTAGAAACAAAACACCCACTTTCGAAGAATTGACAACATTACTTTATCAAATCGAAAGCGTACTGAACTCACGTCCTATCACACCGATGAATGATCATATTGACAATTTTGACGTGCTCACTCCTGGTCATTTTTTGGCGGGCGGTGATATGGCGTCGATCCCCGAACCATCTCTCGTCCATCTAAAGGAAGATCGATTGTCACGATGGCAGTTGATGCAGCAGTGCCTCGAACTCTTTTGGAAACGATGGACTACCGATTATTTGCAATCTCTTCAACGACGATCTAAATGGCGTTTTGAAGAAAATGATTTGAAACCACGTCAGTTGGTTCTGCTAAAGCAACCAAACATGCCAGTATCAAAATGGCCATGTGCTAGAGTTGATGCATGTATTCCGAGTCGCGACGGAAACGTTCGCATAGTAAAGGTTCGAACTGCAAAATCCTCTTATTTGCGTCCCATCACGGACCTAGCATTATTACCAATCGAATGTGAGGAATAACCAAGCGCATCGGACTTCAAGCAGCGAGATGCGTGAATATACTATTCCTTCGTGTAATTTATAAGGCAAATGAATTTTTTTGTTGGATCGTGCTAGTCGTAACATTCTTGTCCGTATTATATAACGGTTATATTGAATCCGATGGTTCAAGGCCGGGAGTTTGTATAAGATTAGCATAATGACCTAGGTTAAGTAACTTCCATTTTGAATTTCCCGCGCTCGAGGATCGGAAATTGTGACCAGCGCTGCGACAAGCAGGCAAACAAATTTGATTTCCGAGCTCAGTGTCATTGTCGTCGTCGTCGAGCGTCCTGGGAAAATAGAGCCAAGCTTCGCGTGAGCAAAGCGTTGAAAATCGACACGAGTCGCAATCAATAAGTGTTCCTGTTAAGAAGAGTGAACGTGTGATTGAAATATTGTGAATTGAAATAAAATAAATTAACCAAAATTGTGCGTGCATCAATACGGGACTATCCTCGCACATGCAAATCCATTTCCCGTCAGCTTGGAAAGGCTGAAGTTCCTGCGTTGACCAACACCATTCAATCCTACACACCATGGTTTTGCCAAAAACTGCGTTATTCATAGGTTCGTAGAAAGTTTTTTCAAAATCATGGCTAGATTTTCCTCTTATTTTGGTATTCAAATGTATATATTTTGTCCGCTGCGACGGACGAGTATAATTCAAAGAAGCTCTTATCTTACTCCGCTGCTGCGGAGAGGGGAGTCGGACGGGGGGTCGGTAGAGAGACGGCCAAGAGTACACGTGGAATCAGAGTGCGCGACTGCTCCACGATTAATCTCCCCAGTTATCGCTATCTTATATTACGAACGCCTACCGTCGAACAGTAGAGTAGAAGGCAGACGGTTACGATAGAATTATTTGCTTGGTCCGTCTTATTCGAGTTTGTATCCGAGTGACCGTTTCGTTGAATAAACCCAAATTGCATTAAATACTATTTACAGTTAGTTAATAATATTAACTAACTTGGCGATCCTGATAATTGACCTTGGTTCCTTATAACAAATTGGCGATCCTGCCAGGATATAACTAAGCGACTGCTCTCAGTGGAAGTCACACTGATTATATCGATCATCTAAACTTGGAGCCTTCTGCGACAAGTCATTTGCATCTCCATTCGAATAAAAATTTCAACAACGATACCTTGATTAATCTACGCCTCCTCGGGAATACCAATTACTCGGATCTCGCCCTCCGCGTCGGAAGTCCGAAGAATCAACTTGTCCCGAAGACATTTTGAGTTCGCGAGTGAAACAGTGCTATCGTGGTAGTAACGTCACGCACGCTCGAAATAATACAGAAGAGTTTGTGAGACACACAGTTGTCCAAAGGAAATAATATTCTCGTGGTACCGGATCTCGAAGAACGTGATAGCCAGTTAGCAGATCCACGAGGAGCCGTTTTACGTAAAGAAGACCCCCAGGTCCTGCGCAGTTCGAGCTTATAACCGAAGGAAGTACGCAGGATGATAATCATCGTCACTCCTCTACTCTTTCTGTTCTCCTTACTGTAAGTCGAATCATATCTCAGTATATTTTTACTACTAAAGGTCAGGAAAATAAGCACGCGCGTAAATTTCGAAGATAAAGTCGATTCACGGTACAAAGATCACTTAAATCCAAATCAAGATGAATCCTAGTAACGTCCGAGATCTTATTGATCGGTACGCTCGATTGAGGATAGAGATCCGAAAGGTAGATGCTGAATTGTTAAGAGAACGCACGCCTACCGAGGTACGGATCTTAGAAGAAACAATTACAGCTCTGCTCGTGGAGCGGTCCGCGATCAAAAGGAATTTATAAGAACGAACCGAAGCACGAGATATCATGCTAGAACTAGAAGTCGATCCGGACGACATTAGCGATGACGTAGCCATCGACATCCGTAGACAAAGAGGTCGCGAGCTGGCAGAACAGCACCGGACTGACGAATTAGCTCAAGCACGACAGCTCGAGCAAGATCGTGCAATAGCCGATCAAATAGCCGGAGAAGAAAGGCGTATGCAGCTAGCTGAGCAACAGCCTGTCCAACGACAACCAGAAGACATGATTCTGGGACAGTCACCGCAGCCAATCGCAGCGCTGACACCGGACCAGATCAACCTATCCGTCACCGACCCTCCTCGAGAAACAGACGAAAATCAGACGAAGCCCCGCCATCCTACCTTGAGTCGCACCGCGAATCCTATGTTGGGATGAGTGCCGAAGAAACGATTGCTAGGGTCGAATTGAGTAAACTCCAAACAAGTCAAACGTTCACGCACGCACGCGAACAAATCGCCGCTTATCAGCGGATAGCCGCCCTGGCGACCGCCGATACCCAGGCCAAGGAAAGACGACTTCAAGAACTCCAACGTGAACGCGAACGCCTGGAAAATGTTGCCAAATTGACAGACCAAGAAAGACAACGCCTGGCTGAACGACTTCGCGCCACCAAGGAGGAAAATACTGAGGTCGAAGTACTTTGGCGAGAACTCCTCGAAGCCAAGGCAAAGCAACAGGGGATGTTGGAAGAAATGCACCGTTTGAGATATCATCAAGCACCGTCGCTGGGTGCCGGACCGTCGGTCCCTCTTTTACCGCTGACTCCCGAGAAAACGAGAGATTGGGAAATCGAAACATCTGGACTCGACGTAGCTCAGAACGAATACAACCGAGCCATTAAGCTATCAGTAAAGGAAGCCCAGAAGGAGGAGAGACTTCGCCGAGAAATTCAACAGCTTGACTTGATTTCGAGACAGTCGATCCGACAGATTGAAGAACAAAGAATTTTACTCGAAGAGGCTCAGCGAAACAAACGTAGCAACATGACCATAAAACCTGTCAAAACTATATTCAGGGAGGAAAACATCCCCCTTCCGAACCCGCTTGCGGTTCAGCTCGAGACCGTTCACCAGAAACGGAGGCAACCAGGAGCGATGACATCACAGTACGACCGCGAAGCAGACTTACTCGACATAATCAACCTGCAGCAAAATCAGCTACGCACGAACCGAGCCAACCAATGGGCGGACACGAATCGTCCTCTCAAAATCGGTATGGGCATCCCGAACAACGAATGGTCTGAACGATCAGGATGGCCTCAAGATCATGGATTCCTCAGAGCGAATCCTGGAGGGCCAGGACGAGATCCCTTCCTTAACGGAAGAGGTAACGGCCCGCCTGGCGGACCACCTAACCCGCCGGAGGACCCTTACAAACCACCGTCGGGAGGGCATCCCTTTGATCAGCCCGCTGGTGGCACAATGAAAGCGACCGAGTGTCTCCAATTGGTCCCAAAACTGGAAAGATCGACACCAATACTGGACTGGATCAAGCATTTCAAATTCGCTTGCCGCTTCGTGTTTAACACCCAAAAGGCTGCGTTCATCTCAATGGTTTTCGTGCAGAAGATATCCGACGAAATCACTAAACTTGCCACCGGACTAATCGAAACCGAGGAAGGTCTTGTACAGTTCATCACCAGTCACCTTGGTTACCTACCTGGTTTCCAGATTTGCATGGATAAACTTCGTCAGGTTAAGCAAACGGGAACTATCCTAGATTTCATATCAAACTTCAACCGCGCGTTACATGCTGTGAAGGAAGCTGACCAGAGAGACCAAGCCAAAGGTTCGCTTGACCACATGCCCTTGGTCTACGACCAGGCAGTCTCGATGTTTATACACGGATGTAGAAGGGATATATTCGACTGTCTGAAGGCTTACATTAACACCTACTCGAATCTCGCAGCCGCACAGCAAGCTGCCCAAGAAATCGACAAAGCCAACATCGCTTATAACCAAGCGAACGCCGAAAGGGTGAGATTGCCAGCCTACCCTTCAAAACAGCAGCCACGATACTATCAGTCACAACCTCAACAGTACGATGCCCTAGGTACACGCCAAGGAACTCGCCAGATGCCGGTGACCGTAAATGCCGCTGTAGCAAATGCGGAGTCTACTTGTTACAACTGTCGAGGCCGAGGACATTTCGCGAGGGATTGTCAAACGCCTAGAAGAAATTTCCAATCACGGCCGCCTGAAGACCAAACTAACCTTCCGAAGGAAAATTTTCGTCAAGACAGGCCACGGCCCAAACCACCACACATATACAACCTAATCGAACAGGAAGAGCCGGAAAACCAGATGATCCAAAAAAACGGGGACCAGCTAGAGGAATACCGAGAGTGTCAAACGTCGGAATCGGACGCTTGGAACGAGTCAGGATCCGTCCAGGAGGATTCACCCGAGATATCGAGTTACTAGTGGACACTGGTAGTTCACTTAATCTGATAAAGAAAAAGTGTATCCCACCAGGCTTCCCGGTGGAAAAAGCAAAAAGGAGTTTCGTCATGGGAACCAGCCGATTCGAATCGAAGGAAAAGATCAGATTGAAGTATCTTGGGGACACCAGTATTTTCTATGTATTACCTAACGATTCTATAATACCCGAAGATGGTTTCATGGGACTCAGGTTTATGAAACAGAGAGATTACAACCTGTCGAATAAACATCTCGTGTTAAAACGAAAGAATCACACCTTGATTACTGATGGAATTACGGTACCTCCTCACGCAGCCGTGATGATAACGTTAGCAGTCGACGGTCCAGACCGCGAATGCTTAATCACCCCGGGTGTCCACGACAAAATCGTGAAGAACGGAGAGGAACATGTATTAGAAACATTTTACGTGAACAAAATTGAGAATGGCCATACGGAAGTAATGTTCGAAAATCCGACGGACAGCGTACTGAGCTTCGACGAAAACTTGATCAGGGTTACCAGGGTAAAGATAGAAGGGGGGGACACAGATAATACTTATCTCACCTCGGAACAAAAGCACAAATTTTTATTTGAAACTTCACAACTTGATCACCTTGAACCAGAGCAAAAAGAGATAATTTCCAGTATTATCTCAAAGCATCAAGATATCTTTACATCTCCTGGACAAGACTTACCCGCCGCACCACACGCGAAACACAAGATCGTACCAATCAATGATATCACGATTAACATTGGCAATTTCAAGACCGCTCACGCTCACCTCGGAGAGATAAACACTCAGGTAGCCGACTTGTCACAGAGAGGTATCATCCGAGAATCCGAGTCACCATTCAACTCACCTGTCTGGGTCGTCCCAAAGAAGCCTGGACCTGATGGAAAGAAGAAGTGGCGCATCGTCATCGATTTTCGAAAACTGAATAAAAATACGGTACTTGATGCTTATCCCATGCCTCGAATTGAGGACATTTTCGACTCACTCGGGAACGCTAAATTCTTTAGCGCTTTCGACTTAAAGGCAGGATTTCATCAAATTGCAATGGACAAAGACTCAAAGAAATACACAGGGTTTGCAACCTCAGAAGGACATTTCGAGTACGAACGAATGCCATTCGGCTTAAAAAACGCACCAGCCACGTTTCAAAGAATGATGGATCAGTGTTTCGTAGGACTCAACCACAAAATCTGTTTTCTTTGGAGACACCATCGAAGAACATAACCGGAACTTGGTCACTGTCTTCGATAGATTGCGAAAATGCGGACTAACCCTCGAGCCAGAAAAATGCAAGTATCTTCTACCGGAAGTTAAATACCTGGGACACATCATCACAGCAGCCGGAGTACAGTCAAATCCCGCGAAAATCGAAGTTGTCCGAGATTTCCCGGTACCAACTAATCCGACAGAGGTTAAGTCGTTTGTAGGACTCGCTGGCTACTATCGACGGTTCATCCAGAACTTTTCCCACATCGCTCGACCTATGGTCGACCTCACGAAAAAGGGTATCGAATTCAATTGGACGGAGAAATGCCAAAAGTCATTTGATGAATTGAAACATTGTTTAACTACATCACCAACACTTCGACGCCCGGACTTCACGAAGACGTTCGCTCACTACCGATGCCTCGGATCACGGATTGGGAGCGGTGCTCTCACAAGAAGGACACCCGGTGTATTACATCTCGCGTGCCCTGAATGATGCTGAAAAGAACTACGGAACTTCCGAAAAGGAAATGCTAGCAATAGTTTGGTCGGTACAACGACTACGCCAATATCTCTTGGGATAAAAGTTCTTAATCCAGACCGATCATCGAGCCCTCGTCTGGATGGCCGACATCAAAGATCCCTCTTCTCGAATTCTCAGATGGAGACTCCGCCTGGAGGAATTCGACTTCGACATCCAATATAAGAAAGGTTGCGATAACCAAGCGGCCGACGCACTATCGCGAATACCGCGCGAACCTACGGTTAACAGAGTGTCGTCGCCAAAAAAAAAAAACAGATACCAGCCATACGTCAAATCCTCCAACAGATCAGAACGATAGGAAAACCTACTCCGACACTGAAGAACTGGAAAACGGGTCCCCGAGTCAAACTCGACGATTCAGAAAATATCATGCAGCGAATCAACAACATAGCTCTGTGTCAAGGAAGGGTTAACGGGTTGAGGATAAAGCCTAATAACCCCAGAGACAGATTCCGGTGGATTACCCTCACGAAGCTAGGGGCCGAACCGCAATCGAAGAATAAGGATCTGATCAAAGAAAGGAAACGAAGACACGGACTGTTATTCCAATATCAGGAAGACGCCTGGAAGCAAGGACTGTACCTGCTGATCCAAGGCCACATTCAACAAGGGAAAAAGAAATTCCGAATCCTCGCTTCACCGAAAGACTTCTCCATGACGCAACTTGATGCCATAGAGAAAGAACTTCGAGAACTCGCCGTCGAATTCACTGACGCAGACTTTCGGCTGTGCCGTTCGGGAATCCCCGAGCCCGAACCTGAAGAGTACAATAACCGCATACGAGAGGTGCATAACGATCAAGTAGGACACCTCGGAGTAACTAAGACCCTTGAAAAATTACAACGCCGAAACTACCGGACGAACATGGAAGATTCTGTACTTGAGTTTATAGCCAACTGCCCTATCTGCCAACAGTACAAGACTGACAGAAATCCGCCAGTGCCCTCAGCCGTCTTGATGGACACCGCTAGCGAGCCGAACGAAAAGATAGCAATTGATATCGTCGGACCGCTGACGGCGACGAGTAAGGGAAACGAATATATACTCTCCATTCAGTATACATTGACAAAATTCGTGAGGGTGATTCACATTCCAAACAAGAAAGCATCAACGGTTCTTACAGCCTTATTCAACGACTGGATTTGCATCTTTGGAGCACCTAGGGTAATCCTCAGTGACAATGGAAAGGAGTTTAATAACAAGCTAATGACACATTTCGGTGAAGTTATGGGGATCGAAGGAATACGGACAACAGTTTACCACCCACAGGGGAACGGGTCTATCGAGAGAATGCACGGAGTCCTCAAGGATTTAATCCGAACCACGTGCTCGAATAACATCACAGTTTGGGATACGAGAATGAATGCGATCGCTTTCACATACAACGATAGCTTCCACACCTCGATCCAAGACACCCCGTTCAACGTCATGTTCATTCACTCCTTAAACTACCCTAGTGCTATCGAACAGCTTGATACCTCCACGCTGCAACGAAGGTTCGATGAATTGAGCCAGAAACACTGGAATCAGCTGTACCAAGCAAGACACCACCTGATGCTAGCGCGAGAAAAGAATCGGAAATATGTCGACAGTGCCAGACGTAACCCAATGCCCTTATACGAAGAAGGAGACTGGATCCTCGTTAGAAATGAAGCGCCATCTCACGGGCTATCAACGAAATGGCTTGGAGCCTACCAAGTACTCAGCGTAAACCATGAGAAAAACAATGTGGTTTACCGATATCCCACAAGGTTCGGTTTGCGAGTAGGTGTTGCTCACACCGGGAATACTAAACCTTTCAGGAAGCATTTCCAAGATGATAACCCAAACCACGAGAGACCCCGGTTAATAAAGAAAATTGATCTGTCGGGAGAACAACCCCGAGTTATCCAAGGATAGGCTCGATCCGGGACTCGACTAAATAATCACGGTCATATTTCTAGATGGAGTGCGGACGGGAAGACGGATCTACGACCACTGAATTCGAGCTTGCTCCAAGAAGAGATAGGCGAAGTATATCTCTACTCCGAAACTTGGCGACTCATGTATGCTATTGACTTTTCGCAACTGTCTTCAGCATTCGAGGCACTTTCTAACCGAGTCACCGAAGCCACCGGTCTGATCACGAAGACCTACTCGTCCTCTGGGATCAGCCCCAAAACCGTGAATACCTCACCGTCGACCGACGCGTTGTACGCCTTAACGATGGACGGATACTACACCTTAAGGAGGGACATGACAATTTTTGGCTCTGTATTTTACCACCCCTCGTCGTCACCGCGAAGGAAAAGAGAAGTCGTCAACTTCGTTGGAACAATCCATAAGTTTCTGTGGGGAACCCCTGATGATAGTGACCTTCGTACGATGAACACCAACGTCGCCAACGTCATTAACGCTACCAACGAAATCAACCGAGTAGTAAAGGAACAGACCTATATAATGGAAAAGACAATCACTTCTATCTCAAAGAATCGGCACGAGATCGAACAACAATTCAATGAAATCGCACGTGCGGTCGACAACATACACCAGGCCGTTAACAATATTACAAAAGAAATGTATTTCATCGAGCTGATGCATCGCCTTGAAACAGAAATTCAAGGATTGAACTTGTAACGAGGCAGGCACGTACGACTGCCTCGTCACGAGCAGACACACGCCCGCTGCTCACCGAGCCACCGCACCACACACGCGCGCGGCACACCGAGCCACCGCACCGACCAGTCCCGCCGGCCGCCGCGAGGTGGCTACCTTCCACTGCCAAGATCACCGCTCGACCGTCTTATCAACCACGCCGCAAGCCGTAGAAGACAGTTCTCCTGGCCGACAGCCGTCACGCTCAAAACCAGAGAACTCCACGACCCGCGGGACGAGACCCCGGGCCGCTAGGCGCGAACGCGTTACACGGGAGAGCTTCCCTCTCTCGCCGAAACCCGCACTAGAAATCCGCGAAAACCGCATAACTTTTTACGATATCCTCTTCGAGGATATCCCCGACCAGAGCTAGGTCTAGTTACTCCTGTATATATATATCTAGAGATAAGCACCAGTAGAATAAGTAACTAGGAATAAGGTAAAACGCTGCTCTCTTGTGCAATCAAACCGCTATTCCATCTTTTTTTCATCAAATCGTAGAACGGAACCATCTGGCCCTCCGACGACGCCGCCGCCGTCTAACACCACCGCCAGCCGCACTTAAACCATTATTAATAAACATCTATATTTTCTATTAATTACCGCGTCTCATCATTTACAACCTACATACCCCCGGTGGGTTCCGAGTATCCGGCGGAGAGGGACGAGACCCTCAGACCCGTTTACGGCCTACACCGGGTTTTCCTAGCCCCACAATCTACCCGGTCTAGCCGAAACGTTACAAACTATGTCCTGCGAACGCTGATGACGGCTCTGGAAATGGGCAAACATGGCATTGTACAACCAATCCTATTGACGCCAGGGAACCTCATTCTGGGCATGAAGAAATTCGAAGACGTCCGAGGAAAACACCCTCTCCTAAGTCAGGAAATCAATTATCAGACGATAATTGATCTTTCCGAAGTATCGGTCATTTCACGAAACAAACAGCTGATTTACATCGTGAAAATTCCATTTTTCGACAACGAGCCCCGGAAGATAGTGTTGAATACCCCTATCCCCATGGCCGTCGACGACACCTACGTAACCTTTAACCCTACGTTCGGCAAACGAATCACGAGAACGATCGGAATCAAAACTATGGTCCGGGGGTTTAACGAAGATACCATGAAATCAGCATCCAACGTCAATGTCGCTCCCTCCGAAGGGATCGGACATGAAGTTCACTCGCTTGCTCTTCGTGAGTCAGAAGCTGTCTTCAGGCAACATGAAGGCTCTGACTGTCACTTGACCGCCTTCCGCCTAAAAGACCTCGGAGTGATAAACACCAGGACAGCGCAAATCATCATTCCCCCGGAAGCAGGGAAGGACTTTCCGGTTACAATCCACTGCGGAATGGAGACCGACACGTACAGTATCTCGAAACCATCGCTATTGCAAACCACCGATAGGTGCGAAGTATTGACCACCCGTTCGAGGTTCGTTTTGCTCACGAAGTTGGAAAAATCAGTCTCCACAGAAATTACCTTCAACATTTCCCTATTCAACCTAACTTTCCCCGAAGGGTTGGCTGTTGCGACCTTCCGCCGGCAGATAAGGTTAGAGTCTCTTGATAGGTACGGCACAAGTCTTAGAGGGATGAGAGAAACCCTCGATAGTCACAGGGTTAAGTTGCTAATAAACAATTCCTGGGCTAACTTACAAGGAATAGTATTCCCGACATTGCAGGGAATCGCCTCATTACTTCTCATTGGGGGATTAGCGTTCGCTATGTGGAAGTTCGGGATAATCACATTTTTGTTTCGAGTTTGTTGTAGGAAGACTACGATGAAACAGGTAAAGGCCGAGACACATTTAGCCAAGCTCCAGAGAACCAACCAGAAGCTGCTCTCTCGTACCTTGACAGCGAGGAACGAGGACGTACCTCAGTCCACTGATAGGGGTGTCCGCTGCGACGGACGAGTATAATTCAAAGAAGCTCTTATCTTACTCCGCTGCTGCGGAGAGGGGAGTCGGACGGGGGGTCGGTAGAGAGACGGCCAAGAGTACACGTGGAATCAGAGTGCGCGACTGCTCCACGATTAATCTCCCCAGTTATCGCTATCTTATACTACGAACGCCTACCGTCGAACAGTAGAGTAGAAGGCAGACAGTTACGATAGAATTATTTGCTTGGTCCGTCTTATTCGAGTTTGTATCCGAGTGACCGTTTCGTTGAATAAACCTAAATTGCATTAAATACTATTTACAGTTAGTTAATAATATTAACTAACTTGGCGATCCTGATAATTGACCTTGGTTCCTTATAACAATTTCTCAACACATGGGTTGGTCAAAATTCTAAAACTCTATGAATATTCGTCAATTTCATACCTCAGTTTAAACATTGCTTCAAGACTTTATAATGGATAACATATTTCGTATTTGAAAAGTGCGTAATTGTTAATTTTGATTGTTTGCACCATGGTGCTATGTGATGCTGGCGGCATAACGGTAAATCTTTATGCAATTCATAAAGATGTAGCGAATATTCCAAATCGACTTCAAGTATATATCCGATGGAAGAATCGTTCGATATATTGCACACATGGAGTTGCTCGAAATTAGATACCGACTCGAACGCGCTATATGGTGAATAAAGGCTCATAGCAGCTCCATGCAGATTATTTACGTGAAAATACATTAGGTGAGATTCTTCCTACTGCGGATGAAAGTCTGCCCGCATAAATCTGTTAAGCTGTATTTACACAGAGCGTGTTTTCGTGCGTGATTGCTAGCAGGGCACGCAGCGTGCTGTACGTTGTATGGTGCGCTGCTGGGAGCGCTGCATGATAGCTATTTAGACGAGGCACGCTGCGTAGCCTGCGACGCTCCTGGAAGACACAAAAATGAATTGATTTCGAAATGAATGCACCTTCGTCAAACAACCTTTTGAGGTTACGCCGGGACGCTCTCTGCTGACAGCAGTGGCAACTCGTCCCAGCGCGTCATTCCGTAGATGTTTATTGTGATAATTTGCACTTTTTACTGCGTTGAGACATATCTCGTCGCGATATTTATCAATTAGTACAGAAGTCTGTTCCCGCGACCAAGTACTTGAGGCAGCCATGACTTCTATACAGAACAACAGAACCGCCGCAGCAAAATGTCGGCCAACCCACGTGCCGATTTGGTGCGATGCGATTGGCCACGGAACGCAGCACGCTTGAGGAAATATTGCACCGAACCAAACATCGAAATCATGCACACGAGCAAGCAGCCTGGCCTGCTAGGCTAGCTGTAGCGTGCTCGGCAGTAGGCTCACGGGCCGGCTCAGCGGCCTGCTAGCAATCACGCACGAAAACACGCTCCGTGTAAATACAGGTTCATTGGCTTCAGCATACCTATTCAGACATCGAGCTACACCACCTCGTATACCTTTTTACTGAACATTACCATGTCAATGTCTAATTTCAATTCAATACCCGTGCATTTGAGCATTGCAATAAAAGTAAGACCGGGTGCTGTAAAATTATGCTGAAGATCTAAATTGTATGCTGATCGACAAGTTTGACGGAAATTCTTCACAATATCCACTTAAAGTGATACATCGGTTTTCGCGTACAAGTCTGAATATTCACCAAGGGTTTTAACATTAAAAGCGTGCCAAATATTGCACACATGTGAATAATCGTCCCTCGAAATATCTCCATCATTTAATTTTGAATAAAACTTGTCGATCGCTGGTAACTGCTCCTCGTTCAGCTTATCCCAACTATTAGTGGAATTGTATGAAAATACACCTTTACGCATCAACAATTGAAATTTTGCCGAGGAATTACAATATTTACGAGTCATTATTTTTTGTTCATCCTTCAAATATGAGGGTCATCTTCCAAGACTGCTCGGCATGAAGCGGAATGAATCAACGAATCGAAAATTTATACTTGTTCCATCGACAAACTTTGTAAACGATATATACTTCTTCTTGTTAACGGGAAAAAGACTGATTCAGCCTTTGAATGCTGAAGCCAATGCTCTCATTGGAAAATGCGAATCATATCCTGAATGATTATGGAAAATCACAGGAATGATACGAGAGTCTTTTTATAATTCAAGTTGCAGCCCTGATGTGCAGCACCACGAAACCTTACCGTAAAATGGCAGTGATCATGATGCTTTATGTTCTTGTCCGTGAATGGTTTTTCGCAAATGTGACAACATTCAACCGAATGAATTTCATTCGCTGGCTCCCGACTCGGACATTCCATAGGTATAATTGTTTGCCAATAAACTTTTGGGGATTCGGCTAATCTTTTCAACTCGTTTACAAACCATTCGATACAATTTTAACCACGATTGATTTCTAACTTGGAAATCGTGTTATCAAAGCTACAATGCAGATAATATGAAATACTAAAAGGGTTGTGTTTTTGATGGCGTGTCGTATTTATGAAATAATTGGTGATTGGTTGAAGCAGACATTCAAGATCTACATGAACTCACAATGGTACGTCTTCTATGTGCATGGAGTTTGTGAATTCGACGATTTATCCTCCTCTTTCGGCGAGTTTACCGTGGTACTATTCAAGGTGATGCAATCGAGTCTATGTTTGATGAGACTATTTTCTGAATTGAAATGATTCGGACACCTATTGCATAACCAAGTTCGACATTTGTGCTTAGTAATTAGCGATTTTGTTGAGCGTGATAAATTTCTTATCCAGACAGAATGAAACACTCTTTTGTTCAGCATTTTAACACGATCATGATCATCATCATCGTCAGTCTCCTCATTTGAATTTATTCTGGTCTCTAACATGAGCGGATGTATTACCGGTTTATCTGATTTTTGCTGACTTAAATGAATCGGTACTATGTCGCCATTCTTTTTCGCGGTATTTTTATCTATAGCATAAGCATTTACCGAAAGGTCATTTAATTTTTCAACTTTCGGAATACTATCCACAGATATTGGAAATTTCAAGCCGTCATATTTCAGTATAGAACTAAAATGTGGATACGAATACGTTTGAGAACAATTATTCTCGGCTGGGAAAAGAGCTGCGAAGAATGCCCAAAGAAGGCAATACGGGTCATTACTTCTCATATTGACAACTGTCTTCTCATCTGTAATATACTTAGATAGTTCAATATAAGCGGAGAGGTCGCCTCGCAGTGGTACGTATCTGTTGATATTCACTGACAGATTGATGATGTCGATCAACGACCAGTCGTAATCTTTTTACTGGAAGTCTTCGACCTTAACTCGCAGTTTTTCCATCAGGTTCTCCTCGAACCATTCATCGAAATTCGTCAACTCGAGTATGATTTTGTTCTTGGTGTTGAAGAATTCAATTCCTTCAATAATTTCATCATCCTTCTGAGTGCTGAATCTAGAGGATAAGATGATGTTCACTTTCAAACTTTCTTTTTTTCGCAAAGCGTTCTTCCATCTTGCGACTGCTAAGTTTTTCGAATCTTCCAGAAACTTTGACAAATCCTCGTAAAGCAAATTCACAAGAGCCCCCGTTCTAATTCGTCTCTCAAAAACAGTTTCCTAATCTTGCCATTGTACACGATCGCTTTTTCTTTGTCCTCGTACACCCGCACCAGTTTTCCGAAATTGTTGAAATTTCACCGTTAATGATTTTAAAATGCCAATTATAAATAGTTTTGATTTATGTCCAACCGTTGAAGCATGTCTTAAAATTTTATTCAACAGTCGAATATTATGTGTACCAAATTTAATCCATTTTTGGATGAGCGAACAAAGAGTTCCGGGAATTTCACAGATCAATATATATGTCGAAGCATCGAGTGGAGGGAGATATACGGGACGCCGATTCGGTTCACTCATAGCGAAATCGTCGAGAATCCTTGGCTAGCAGAGAGACGGTCCGATCAGTTCCGAGTTCCTATTTTGAGTCCCCAACATGCCTCGACTCTGATAAGATAAACCTCCTGCGGGAGAGGGGGCTACCTTGGCTACCCTCTGCTGATCACCAATTCCAAAAATGAAAACAAACATTCAGAGTTGTTTCCATACTACTTGAAGCAAGTTCCTGCGTTTATTGCGAGACACTGACGACGTGCTGACATATGTATAATGTTTACTCTATTGTGCAGGTTATTCGTAGATAATAAGCAGAATCGTTTCTCTATAATAGCAAAGTTTTTTATTATTTTGAACAAAATAATAATATAATAACTTGGAATGATCATTACTCTTACCTGTGATAGTAAAGAAACAACATTCAATGCTGTCATTCATCCCGTTGTTTCTTGATTGATTTTTTTATCCGTGATTTTATAATTCTTGTTCAGTTTTTATAATTGCACTTCGTGGCTCACATTGTCGTTCTGGCGCCACGTGTTTATTTATTAGGTTGTCTTGGTACAGTTGGAAATCCGACTTATCGACCAAATCGCGCGCTAAATTCAATACAACTGAGGATGCTTTTTGTACATGACCCCCCCCCCCCCTCCCCTTACGAAGGAATTTATCACAAAATTTTAGTGCAAATCACAGAAGTCGTAGTTAGGTGCCCGCAAAACCTATTACAATCGAATTGTGAGGAGTCGGAATGACTTTAGAGATATGAAACAAATTTAATACCGGTTATTTGTTTCCTATGTCACCTTCGTATCAAGAGACTCGGTAGAGTCTCGCGCCTGGTTATATAAGAAAAAAAAAAAAATTCGCACTCGCCGCGCGAGACTCTGACAGAGTCTCTATACCCGAACGGCAACTGAGTGACCGTTGAGAAAATTTATGATCGTTAATTTCTTCCGTCTCGCTATAAATACGTAATTGTCATATTTATTGCAGGATGTGGCAAAGAAGAGCTTTAATTTGAGCCCTATTGCGATCAAATCGGTGGACGTAGAGCTGAGATATTATTATTCGAAGGTTTCGATGCAAGTAATTTATACGTGTCTTCGACGAGATTGCATTTTCGTCGTCTCCGTCAGTCAGTGACGTCACTCACTGTGGCAAGAAACCTATGGGTATGAAGAGTATAGAGTGGCTTTCGCTAGGTAGAGAGAAGAGACCTACCAAATATGGACGTAGCCAGATGGCGCTTTGGTGAGCTCTTTATTTTCACCAACTACAGTACGGTATCATACCAATCATCTGGGTTATGATTTATTGTATCAATGTATTTTTGGTCGTGATTGTGCGTATAATTCAGAACAAGATCATTTGAGGTACGGTAAGATATTTTTTTTTATGAGATAACTGTAAGTGTTTGACAACACAGGGTTGAATTGAATGATTACTACAGTCTTTAGTTATACCGTGAGTATTCGTTATGCGGGTCAGTTGGATCGGTCCGATCTCGAATTTGGCGTTTACGGCATTGCCGTTCCGCCGTTCTTTGTTCACGCTGGTTGTCTTCTGCTTTGACAGGTAGGCAAAGCGCGCGGAGTACGATTTTATGGTTAGATTGCGGTTAGGATTTTCTGTATGAAAAAATTGTTCCGATAATCTATCCATTATTATTCGGCAAATAAATAATATTTTTGAAACGATTCAATGCAAATCAGAAGCAACTAAAGTAGCTAAGTCACGAGAATATTTATTAGCGAATCCTGTGAAAGAGTGTAGAGAAGGAAAAGTTGTATCAGGCAATAGAGACAATTACAGTCATTACATTAACAGAGAGTGCATTACATTCAGATTGCAAATTAATGTATTTAGCCACAAACGGAAACAACTTTCAAGATTATTCACGCACGTATAATAAATTTATCACTATTACATTTCGATGGGAATTATTAATAATCAGTGTAACTGATAACTGATGAACAAATAAAAAATTGTACTCACGTAATCAATCAAATTCTACAAAAAGTAGTGATATCCCCATAAAAAGCACCTTTCGTGCAAAAACCTTTCGCCTAGTTATATAAATGTGATAGTCACCCACAAACAATACATTCTTATGCCAAGAAAACATTATACACTTATTATTTTATACAAAAATTCCTTCCTCGTAAAAAAAAGATTCGAAATCAGATGCTATTGCCTAGTACCGATATCACGTTGTCTTTTTTCGAATTGACAATTGGGCTTTTCATAACACGGTATTGACAGCCTTTCTGTCCTGCCACGTAGTACTATAGATATAACGATAGAAGATTGACGCCTCCATTGGTTCGCCCAAATAACATTTTTTTAAAAATAATTAAAAAAAAAAAAAATTTGGTGGTGGTGGTACTAGGCGGGCCAATATTTTGTATCACTATATTAGGATTATTGACATGGTTCAACCGCCGTAACATTGTACTTATCTAGAAAAGGCCCACTTAGTACCACTACTACCAAATTTTATTTTTTTAAAAATTATTTTCTTAAAATGTTATTTGGGCGAACCAATGGAGGCGTCAGTCCTCCATTGTTATATCCATGGTACTACGTGGCAGGACAGGAAGGCTGTCAATACCGTGTTATGAAAAGCCCAATTGTCAATTCGAAAAAAGACAACGTGATATCGGTACTAGGCAACAGCATCTGATTTCGAATCTTTTTTTTTACGAGAAAGGAATTTTTGTATAAAATAATAAGTGTATAATGTTTTCTTGGCATGAGAATGTATTGTTTGTAGGTGACTATCACATTTATATAACTAGGCGAAAGGTTTTTGCACCAGAGGTGCTTTTTATGGGGATATTGATTCCGATATTTTGTTCAAGATTTTGTGAGGACCGATTCTCAATTCGTCTAATTTTTTTTGATTTAGTCGATTACCATCTTCAACATACACTAAGTCGCGCATATTAAAATCGTAGTCCTTTCTGTTTTTATCGTATAGTTTCTTATTGTATTCATGGTATTTGGTGCTGTTCTTAAAGGCAATTGTTCTATCATTGTCTAAAATATTATTATCTTTCGTTTTCCGTAACTCGTTTCGTAATGTTGAGGTGTCTACACCTCGTAATACATATTTTGGACTGAACTTAGTGACCGTGTGTTCGGTCTTACTGCATTTTTCTACGCAGTTGTGTGCTATAGTTGTCCATGAACTTCTTCTTCCCTTTTGATTTATTGTGCATCTAATTTTATTCACTAGGGTTTGATCAAGTCTTTTATTCAGGCCATTGGAGAATGGTGCATTAACTGCTGTAGAGATCAAAGTGACTTTCTCCTTTTCCAAGTGATTTTTGATTTTTTTTGAGTTTATGCCCGGATATTGGACCGTTAAAATTATCTTTTTACCATTTTCTTTCAGCACGTTTTTCGTCAACTTAATAAAATCTTGCGCGTTTCGTGTTTTTGACGTTAATATATAAGCAAATCTTGTGAAGTGGTCTACTAGCAGATTAAAACATTTCTTTGTGGATCGTGAACCACCGAATCCACCTATTGTGTCTATGGAAACTATTTCAAATGGTTTTTTTGCGGGACCAAGATTAGACATCAGACCAAGCTTATCTTGTCCCCTTGACTTGTTTTTATACAGATTTTGCAATTTTTTCATGTTTGCTCTATATTTTCTGAAATATTTCTTGCTGTATAGTATGTGGGACGAGGCTCTTGGGCCCACAAAGACTGCAGTGAGCTGACGGGTGGGAGTGGAGAGGAGGAAGAGCAATAACAAAGTGGCTATCGAACGGAGAGCACGTCGATACTTTTCTGTCTTACCCAATTTTCGATTTCAACTATTATTTCAATAAACGTCTCTTTAGTTTTTCATCTCACTCACCACTGTCTCGTGTTAGATCATTCGCCTAATCAATCTCAGACCCCACATTTGGGGGCTCAACCTGGATTTGAGAGAACAAAGTCGAATAGAGTCGCGAACATAAGTGAGATTCGGAAAAACAAAAAAGTCGTAAAGTCGTAAAGTCGTCAGGTCGTCAAGTTGTAAAGTCGCCAAGTCGCCAAGTCGTCAAGTCGAAAAGTCGTCAAGTCGAAAGTCGTCAAGTCGAAAAGTCGTCGGTCGAAAAGTTATTCGGTCGAAAAAGTCGTTACGGTGAAAGTCGTGAAATCGAAGAAAGTTTGACTGAAAAGACCGAGAAAAGTGCGATGGTGCTCAAAAAACGAAGTAATTATCAGTGATTGAAACTGCATAATTAAACAAAGAAGAAAGTCGAAGGAACACAGTCGAAAGAAAGAAGTACGCAGTTATGGTCCTGGAAAGATCGAGCGCAAGCGGAGAAGACAAACAAGTCGAAACAGGCGCGGTATCCGAACGAACCATCAAAACACGCGCTGCGAGCGCGACGAAGAAAGGCGATAGGGCGAGCGAGCGTGACAAGGACAACGTGACAACAAACACGATGGAGGACGTACAAAGAGGTACGAAGAAGAGAATAGTCATCACGTCCTCAACGCCGATGAAAGAGACGCCGGTCGCCGAGCTGAGAGAGCGGCTCGAAGAACTCGGTTTACCGACAGAGGGTAGGAAGAAAGAATTAGTAGACCGGTTAAGACAATACGAAGAAGTCGGTAAAGATTACGGGGGCAAAGAGGCAGAACAAGACGACGAGGAAGAAGAAGACAATGCGTTATCGACAGGGTCGCAGAGCGACGAAGAGTCGAAAGACGAAGACGGATCGGTGTGTGACGTCAGAGCGAACAATGCACGAGATAGGCGGCGAGAAAGACCCGCACATCATTCAGCGAGTCTATTTACGATTAAAGATGTCGAAGGGAGTATTCCACATTTTTCAGGCGATGATAAGATGCAAGTCGAAAGGTGGATCGACGAGTTCGAGGACATGTCGACATTATTACAATGGAGTGATCTGCAAAAGGTTATCTACGCAAAAAGACTGTTGAAGGGCTCCGCGAAACAATACGTCGCGTTGCAAAAAGGATTAAAAACGTGGAAGTTGATGAAGAGCCGATTGTTAAAGGAGTTCGAAACGAAGGTGAACAGTGCGCTAGTGCATTCGCAATTGTCGGAACGAAAGAGGATGCCGAACGAAACGCCGAGACAGTACGTCTACACGACGAACACGATCGCGAGTCAGGGCGACGTCGAAGAAGAGGCAGTAATGCAGTATATCATCGACGGTATACAAGATCAGGAAGCCGCGAAGTCGATTTTGTACAGTGCCAGCACGATCGGCGAGCTCAGAAAAAATCTTGAACGGTACGATAGAATGAAGGAGAAAAGCGGAGGCAAGTCGCGCAAGGAGCAAGAGAGAAGTAAGACGAAACCGGCCACGAAAGAAGAAAGAAGCAGACAGAAAGGTGAAAAAGACATAAGGTGTTTCATGTGCGGTTCTGACGAACACATCGCGCGGAAGTGCCTGAACAAAAGCGACGGACCGAAGTGTTTCAAGTGTAATAAATTCGGACACATCGCGGCGAAGTGTAACGAGCGCGGAAAAGTGGAAAATGACAGTGCGAAAACGGTGAACGTGATAACGCAAACGGCGACGGACGACGAGATAATCGTAGAACTGAACAACGTGAAAATACGCGCGATGATAGACACCGGTACGGAGCATACTCTGCTTCGATACAGCGAATATGAGAAAGTCGGCAACACCCAGCTGAGGAAAACCGCGAACACGTTCGAAGGTTTCGGGAGTGCGCGAGTCAAGGCCGTTGGAGTGTTTCGCGCGACGATCAAAGTGCACGGCGACGAATATGACGGGGAAATCAACGTTGTTCCCGATTACGCGATGAGTCACGTGATGCTGGTGGGAAAAAAGTTCACGAGGCAGATGGAGGTGACTATCCACGGCGGCGCCATCACGATCAAGAAGTTAAGCGGTAATGAATATCGAGACGACGAAGCAGAACGGAAGGAGAAAAGGGAGATACACAAAGTTGAAGTCAGCGACGAAGAGAACGACGCGTTTCGCGAGTTAAGCCTCGTGAATGTAGTCGAGACAAGGTCACTCGATGTTGATGATCGCTATCGGGCGGAAATCGAGGGATTCGTAGAGAATCACGTGCAGAAAAAGGAGGTAGTGACCGACGTCGAAACGAAAATCACGCTGCAAGACGACACGCCAGTTTCGTTGAGACCGCGACGCCTGGCGGTAAAAGAGAAACTAATTTTAGACAAACAAATCGACGAGTGGCTGAAAGAAGGAGTGATTCAGCCAAGCAAGAGCAAGTATTCGAGTCCAGTCGTTATTGTACCAAAGAAGAACGGCGAATACCGCGTGTGCGTGGATTATAGACAACTGAACAAGAAGATAGCGCGATATCGATTCCCGATGCCGCTAATCGACGACCGAATCGACGCTCTCGCGAGTGCAAGAGTGTTTTCGGTGATTGACTTGAAAAACGGGTTCTTTCGTGTCCCAGTCGCAGTGGAAAGTCGCAAGTACACGTCGTTCGTGACGCCAGACGCACAATACGAATTTGTCAAGACGCCATTCGGACTGTGCAACAGCCCGACATCGTTTCTACGATTCGTCGACGAAGTAATCCACGACCTGATCCGGCGGCATGTTGTATCCACGTACGTTAACGATCTCATCGTGCCAGGCAAGGACGAAGACGAGGCGCTGGCCAACCTGAAGGAAACTTTGACAGTCGCGGCGGAGAGAGGATTATCCATCAACTGGAAGAAGTGTACCTTTCTAAAACGTCGGGTGGAGTATCTTGGGCACATCATCGAAAGCGGTACAGTTGGCCCCTCGCCGGCGAAGATCAGAGCTGTCAACAATTTTCCGAGACCATCGACGAAGAAGGCCGTGCAAAGTTTTCTCGGTCTGACGGGGTATTTCCGGAAGTTCGTACCCGATTATTCGAAATTTGCGAAACCCCTATCGGAATTACTGAAAAATAATCAGAGGTTCCGGTTCGAAGAAAAGGAGGAAGAGTCGTTCGAACGGTTGAAACAACTATTGACGAGTGAGCCAGTGCTACGGATCTATCGACTCGAAGCAGAGACGGAGTTGCACACGGATGCAAGTAAGGAGGGATATGGAGCGGCACTACTACAAAAAAGTGCAGACGACGAACGTTTTCACGTCGTGTATTTTACCAGTCGAAAAACATCCGACGCAGAGAAGAGATTACACTCGTATGAGTTGGAGGCTTTGGCAGTGATACAAGCGGTCAAGAAGTTCCGAGTCTATTTGCTTGGAATTAGATTCAAGTTGGTGACCGATTGCTCGGCATTGCAAAGGACGTTGAGCAAGATCGACATCTCGCCGAAAGTCGCAAGATGGGCGCTAATGTTGGAAGAATTTGAGTATGACGTGGAGCATCGAGCTGGAACTCGTCTCAAACACGTTGATGCCTTAAGTCGATACCCTGTGATGATCGTCGAGGATCGCATTACGCCGATGATCCGAAGAGAACAAGACAACGACGAGAGACTGCGTGTGATCAAGAAGGTTCTCGAAACAGAGTCGTACGAAGATTATTCATCTGAGAATGGGATCCTGATGAAGCGACAAGGCGACAAGAATGTCGTGGTATTACCGTCGACCATGCACCACGAAGTAATACGTAGAACACACGATAACGGTCATTTTGGAGTGAAGAAGATGCTCGAGAGTATCCGATCGGAATACTACATTCCCGACCTGAAGGAGAAGCTCGAAAAATACGTCAGCTGTTGTGTGCGGTGCATCCTAGCTGAGAGCAAACGCGGAAAGAAGGAAGGCGAGTTGAAAGTGATCCCGAAGGGCGATGTTCCGCTCTCGACGTATCACATCGACCACCTTGGACCCATGACGACGACGTCGAAAATGTACAAATACTTATTCGTGGTCGTCGACGGATTTTTAAAGTTCGTCTCGATCTATCCAACGAAGTCGACGAAGGCAAGCGAAGTGCTGGATCGACTGAAGAGTCAGCAGAAGGTTTTTGGTAACCCGAAGCGGATCGTCAGTGATCGCGGCGCAGCATTCACGGCGACGGAGTTCAGGGAGTATTGTATCCACGAAAATATCGAGCATGTACTCATAACGACGGGAGTCCTGAGGAGAAATGGGCAGGTTGAGAGAATCAATCGCATCATCATCCCGATTCTAACGAAGTTGTGGCACGAGAATCCCGACCGCTGGTATTGACACGTCGACAAGATGCAGGGAGCGATCAACAGCACGTTCCAACGAAGCGTGGGCTTGAGTCCATTCGAAGTGCTTTTCGGTGTGAAGATGCGACAAAAAGACGACGCCGAGATACTCGCTTTAATCGAGGAGGAAGCGATATCACAGTTCGACGAAGAACGAGAGAGTCTCCGAGCTTTTGCAAAGAAAAATATCGCAAAAATTCAAGAGGAGAATTGGCGAACACACAGCACGAGTACTGTCCTACAGGAGAAAGCTCATGGTGCAAATATAACGTGGCCGAGGCATCAGGGACTGTTCGAGATTTCCGCCATCCCCCAGCACTGGACGAGGATATTCAACCTGCGTTGAAGAAAATCTATGAAGACCTCACAACCGACGATCTGTTGAGCAGGTGCTTGGGGGCGAACACCCAAAACAACAATGAATGTTTCAATGCAATGGTGTGGAATATGGCTCTCAAACATGTCTTCAGTGGCAAAAAAATTGTGGATTTGGCGACTGATTGTGCGATTTGCACATTCAACGAGGGTTCCAAGACTTTGCTGAAGATAATGGAGACAATGGGTGTGACGATTGGCCCACAAGCAGCCGCTACCGCGAGGCACAACGACGAGTGCCGTATTCGTACCGCGGAAGATCGCAGCTGCGAGGTGTCAAAGGAGCACCGGTTGGACATCAGGGCAAATCGATCACGCGAAAACGAGCTATATGACGATGTCGAGGGTGTTTTCTACGAAGCAGGCATGGCCGATTAGGGGTACGTCAATTTTTCAACGTTTATGTCTATCTTTGTATACTTTTTCGGTACCTTAAACTTTAAACGCGTTTTTCTCGAAACACACTTTTTTCAACTGGCCGCCATGATTCCGGCCGAACTACTCAACCGATTTGCTTAAATTTTTTTTAAAATGTTCACAAAACGCCTGGCTATCGTCCCTACTAGAATCATAATTTTTCATCAATTATTAACAATGTTATGACAAAATTTATGTTAAAAAACATGGGGAAAAAAACGACAAAAAATAAGAATGTTGATAACTTTTTTATTTATTAACATTTTTTCATGATTCTAGTAGGGACGATAACTATTTATGTACTTTTCAATAATCAATTGAGTTTTTATGTTTCAGACGATCCAAACATGAGAAATCGTGGCGGCCAGTTCAAAACTACACTTTTTTCATCCAGCCACATCTCCGACAGATGACATTAAAAAATTCCGAAAAATTTTTTTTACACACTCCACAATATACCTAATGACATATAAAAAAAGTTTTATTGTAGAATAAAAATTTCTATAAAAAAAAAATTATCGAAAAAAAAGGCAAGATTACCCTACTGACCCCTTAATCGAGGAGGAAGCGATATCACAGTTCGACGAAGAACGAGAGAGTCTCCGAGCTTTTGCAAAGAAAAATATCGCAAAAATTCAAGAAGAGAATTGGCGAACACACGACCGAAACTCTAAGCCGGCGACAAAGTATAAGATCGGTGACTTAATTGCAATCAAACGAACGCAATTTGGTCCGGGCTCAACGCTAAGAGACAAGTTCTTGGGTCCGTACAAAGTGACGAGAGTCAAGGGTAACGATCGGTACGAGATGATTCGCCAGGCCGAAGGAGAGGGTCCACGGATCACCACGTCATCAGCTGACCAGATGAAGCCATTCGAGGTTTATTCTCCGGAGACCGGAGAAGTGCAGGAGAGGCCGAATGTGGGACAAGGCTCTTGGGCCCACAAAGACTGCAGTGAGCTGACCGGTGGGAGTCGAGAGGAGGAAGAGCAGTAACAAAGTGGCTATCGAACGGAGAGCACGTCGATACTTTTTTGTCTTACCTAATTTTCGATTTCAACTATTATTTCAATAAACGTCTCTTTAGTTTTTTATCTCACTCACCACTGTCTCGTGTTAGATCATTCGCCTAATCAATCTCAGACCCCACATAGTATGCTGATTTTTGCTTTGCATTTGTTTTATGCCAATGTGGCAGAAATGTTTGTTGGTGTTTTCTATAAGTTTCTTGCAAAATTCTTATGATAGTACGATTTTCTCTTTCTTTTTTTCTCTTTTGTAGTACAAATTTTCTTTGAAAAGTAATTTATCTTGATAATTTTCATACCTTTATTCTTCTTTTGATCTTCGTAAATATCTTCTATCTTTGTTAAATTCACAACTTTCATTTGATCATCTTCGTCTTCTTGATGTTCTGATACTGGTTTTCTATTTAAGCAGTCTACTTCTAAGTTATCTTTGCCTGGACGGTATATTATTTCAAAATCGTATCGTGATAGATAGTAGGTGAGGTCACCTAATTCTTCAACTGTTCTAGCTTTAATATTCATTTTTTCTCATGGTTTGTGATCTGAAAATACTTTGGAGTGTCTACCTATAAGCCAATGTTCCCAACATTTTGTCGATTATTTTTTGCTAGGCATTCTAAGTAAATAGCTTTCTTTCTTCTTCGTGCTTCATTCAGTTTTTTTGACGAATATGCTATTGGTTTTCCAATCTTTTTATCGGCTGTGACCGTCTCCCCTTACCCGTTTCAAGGGGGGGAGGGTCACGCCGGGCACGGTTGCGCTGAAAACAAAAGGCAGGGGGGGGGGTCGGGCGAAGTAAGTGAAGAACGCGGGTTTGATAAAGTGGGAACTTAATGACAATAAATTACGACGAAATATTCAAGAACAGGGGCGCAATTAAACCTAATAAAGAGAGAAGAGAAAGGTCGGGAGGGGGGGGGGGGGGTCAGAGGGGAAGGGCCAGATAAGAGAGAAGCGGGTGACAGAGTGGAGGGTCGGTTTGGGCGCCAGCTACGTTACGGCATAGCACCGGGATACTCTCGCGTGTCGTAGGGACACGGATTTGAAAACTCGGCCGGCAGGGAACAGTCAGCTCTCGCGGAAGCAGGGTCAGTCTCTGCTCTATCGGCTCCACAGATTAGCCTCGGCACGTCTGGGACGGGAAATCAGGGGTGGCTGTCGGGGAGGGTGGTGGATGAGGGAAGAGGGAGGGCGATTGGAGGGTAAAAATGCAATAGACCTAGCTTAAAACTACGCGATCGCCACTCGCCACGCCATGGGACACCGAAGAGCAATATGGCCGCAGTCGGAAGATAATGACAGTAGGAAAACTCACTCAGACGAGGTACGGCTAGTCCCAAAATAGTGTTAGCACTCTCGCAACTCACACACGTTAGAATATCTCTCACACGTTACAATATCTCTCACACGTCTGCGCTATATCACAGTCGGCTCGAAGCTGACGATTTGCCGTGCGGTCGTCTCTTTCAGGGGCTCTTCGTTGGTCGTCATGGGTTCCGGGGCGGTGATTGGTGAGTCCGTGGCGCTGTTATCGGACTGAGTACTGTTTCCTTGATCCGCCGGGAGGGTCAGTGCGTCGGCATTGGGGATGCATCGGCGGCAGGCGAGGTTTGGCCGGAGGTCCTCAGGTGGCGACGGGTAGAGTGCTTTTTGGGCTTTTCGCCGCAACGGGCTTCGGGCATACTCTCTGTGGCGACGTGACGGGCCGTTGTAACCCTGGCTTACAGTGTGGCCGGGTCAGTCGACGGTCTGTCGTGCGGGCATCGGGTGCCTCCGCAGGGCGTATGGTCGTGTTCCCCTCTTGACCGCGCGTCCGCGGCTCCCGAGCCCGAGGCCGTGCTCTCCCGACCGTGCTGGGTTCTTGGGCGGGTGACGGGCGATGCTGGCTAGTGACAGGCGACGGGCTGCGGTGGCTGGGTACAGCCACGGCTGATGCGGCTGGCGACGGCGACGGCTGCGGCGGCCACGCTTCGCGGCATAGGCATACTGCGGGAAGAGGAGGGCGGTAAGGAAGGGGGGGCGAGCTTATCCTACGCGGGTACGGGCAGCGCAGGGGTGTCGCGAGCGAGTGGTGACGATGGGCCGACGATGGGGGAAGCTTGTAGCGATTTTTTGTTACACGCCATTTAGTTGTGGTTGTTTCAATATGGCTCCTATGCCTTGTAAACTTGCATCCGTGTATATGTATATCGGTAGACTCGCATCGAAGATGGCTAATGTTAGTTGAATGCAGAGGGAATTCTTCATATATTCAAAGGCTTTTCGGCATTCTTTAGACCAAATGATTTTTGTGCTTTCCCCAGTAAGTTATGTAAGGGTTCTAAAATTAGTGAAATTTTCGGAACGTATTCGTTGTAGAGATCAATTTTCTCTAAGAACTGTCTGATATTTTTCTGATTTTTCGGTACTGGAAATTTTTGTATTGAAATTAGATTATCTTTTATTGGTGAAATTGAGTTGTGTTTTATAATGTGACCTGGATATTGCACAGATTCTAATGCAAATGTGCATTTAGAGAGTTTTAATCTGAGCCCTTCTTCCATTATTGCGTCTAGTAATTGTGATAGATGCTCTGTTGGAATAATTTGCGATTGATATAATGTATATTTATTCAAGTTATTATATTTTAATATTACATAAACAGATCGACAGTATACTAGTGATGAAAGTGAAAGGAATTGTATAATGGTTGCAATGATATTGAGAGTGTCTTTAGTAGCTTTACACTGAATTTACTGTATGTGAAACAAAAGAGATGACTATACGTGAAATAAAGATAAACTGTAATAGGTGACGATCCGCACAGATCAAGGCGCTACGCTGAACTACTGTGTCTTTGTTCGCCCCGGCGTTGGGGTCCGCCACCGGTAGAGGGGGTGCAATAAAATCGTCATCGTTGTTATTTCCCAACATGCTCTACATGTTATTAAGAAGATTTTAAAAAAATTAATATATCTTCGATGTAGTTTACCGTGAAGTCTGACAGTTTATGTTTTCTTATTATGTTGCCCAATATTCTTTGAAAAATGTCCGGCAACGTATTCAATCCGAATGGAAGACATGTCCATTGGAATTAAACTTCTTGGGTTACGAATCCCGTTTTTCTTGTATCCTTGATTCGAAGAGGAATAGACCAGAACGCTGAATATATGTCCAATTTTGAGAAATATTTACAGTTCCTTGTTTTTACTACTAGATCTTTAATTAATGGGAATGGTTGCGATTGGGGAACTATTATATTATTCAAGTCTTTCAAATCTATGCATAGTCTGGATTGCTTATTTTCATCCCTTTTGTATGCTCACGTAACTTGAGCAACAAAAAGACTGTACGATTCTTCTATTAGCTTTCTTTTGAGTAATTCTGAGATTTGTTGCTCTATTTCTTTTTTGTCTATAATTGTGCATTGATAAGGTCTCTTGCTACAGTATTTATTTACTATGAGATCTATTCTGGCTTCGTAATCCTTTACTACGACTATGTCATATTTATCTTTGGCAAATATATTTTTGTATTTGTCTATGAGATTCTTTATTATATTTTCTCCATAATAATCCAAGTAATTCGTTAAGACTTTAAAACTGTCTGAATCTACATGTTCATTGAAATTAATTCGATATTCTTGTTTCTCCATTGAATGGGAGTTTTTCTGTTCTATCTCTAATTTTTCAATCTGTATTAGTTTAAAAAAATGTTATGCAATCTAATCCCATTAGAAAGTCATATTTGAAATCTTCATTATCAATTATGAATACGTCCAAGTATTCCTCTATATTCAATATTTTTCTTTTAATTTTTATCAATTCTTCTGATTTAAACACACCATTAATCATTCTTAAATTAACTTTTTGACTCAAATTAATTCTTTTTTGTTTTAAATGTACCAGTTTTGAATTTATTAGTGAAGCATTTGAGCCTGAATCCTAAATAGTGGATACTTCTAGGGTGTTGTTTAATGTTATTTTAAGTTTGATTAATGGTGGAATTATTAGTTTTGTGGATCTTTATCACTTGGTTCTACTTCTAATACTGAATTATTTATATGTTTCGTTTCGTGTTCTTTATCCTTAAACCAGCATTCAGCTGCAGGGTGGAAGCGTATGCTTTTGCCTTCATTTTCATGAGCCTCGCATGGTGTTTTTTTTATCTTCTCCTTATTAATATAATTCTTATTCTTTCTTATTTCAAAGTTTTTCTTGTGAACTAAATGTTCCAATTTACCTATTTCGTTATATAAGTCTTCTGTCTTTCTTAGTTCTTCTCTATCAATCCTGTCAGCTACAAAATTTGACAGGCCAGTTGCAATTAGATCAATTAGTGTCCCATCATCAATCGATTTTCTTACTTCTAATAAAAGTTTCTCTTTTTTTATCGCATAATCTAGTAAAAGACCCGTTTGATATTTAACCGACAGTGCATATCTTGTTCTAGACCAACCTTTACAAACAAATGTTTTGCAAAAGATTCTTTTCCACTCTCCCCAGTTTGCTTCAATAGTAAGTTTTAATAGTGTACATGTTGTGATTTGAAGTGGGTGTTGAGAGTTGAAATAAAAACACGATTATTTCCACGTATTTGTCTCGTTTATTTAATGCCGAGATTCTTTTGAATGAAATGTAATAGAAAAGTAAAAAGGCGCCTGCAACATTAAAGAACGTTGCACGCGTGAGTGCCTAATTTCGAAGAACATATTTTGCTTATTTTGCATACCTTTTCTTGTTAAGATTACTACACTTTATTCGCGTATTATTCAGCCTTTAATTTTAACATTCAACCGACGATGGATTATATTCTATTGTGATCATTTCAATAGATTCTTTTTACAAACTTTCTTATTCTGTTAACATCCTTACTGACTGACTGACATACTGTTCTGCGCATGTCACGCCACAGGTAATTAATCTCAACACTCCTCCTTAATTACTTAATTACCTCGCAATTGTTTGAATATTGTACAAGACAAAGGTTTTGTTAAGATATCGGCTATCTGTTCAGTGCACTTCACATGTTTTAACGTAATAGTAGATTCCAAATGTTCTTGTATGAATTTTCGTGAAATATCAATGTGTTTCTTTCCCTTGATGATTTTCCCTTCGTGAGTATTTTGTAGCATACAGATAGCTGATCTGTTATCAACATATAAGGTTGTAGGTTTACTTAAGTTTGCAAAGCCTAGCGCACTACCTGAACGTCTTATCCAACAAATATCGTCGATAGACGAAATTGCTACTCGATATTTAGCCTTGGCCGTTGAATTTGCTACATGCCGTTGCTTTTGTGTTTACATACAATAGGGCCTGCTCTTAGAATAAGTACACCACTCGTTGACTGTCCAGTCACTGAATCTCCTGCGTAATCGGAGTTTGTATAGGCGGTGACATTATCATCTACATTGAAAAGGATTCCAAAATTGACTGTGCCTCTCAAATATTGAAAAACTCGTTTCACCATTTTCCAATGACTCGGCATTGGTCTACTCATTTGCCTACTGAGATAGTTTACTGCGAAACTAATATCTGGACGACTGATTGTAGCTAAATAGAGTAAACTGCCTATGGCTTTGCGATACGGATTTTGTCTATCAAGTGGTCGATCGTTGACAAGTTATCCTTCGTCTGTTATCATACCGCATTCCATTGGTGTGGATACAGGATTCGAGTTTTCAAAATTGAATCGTTTGATAATTTTCTCGGTATATTGGGATTGACTTAGAAAAATGCCATTCGATTTTACTTCTATATTCATACCTAAATATGACAGACGATTGTTCATTGAAATATCAAATGTTATTTCAAATCCTTGATTCACCCTTTTCAAAATTTTGATCAATTTAGATTCATCTTTTCCCACAACTGTACCGTCATCGACAAATAGAATCATAATATTGCTTTTATCTTTATTAAAGTAAACACACGGATCGTCATCAGTATTTTCAAATCCTAGAGTTCTTAAATACGATGAGATTTGTTTCATTCCAGTTTTTAGGCGATTGTTTCAGACTATATAGACTTTTAATGAGCTTACAAACGAGTCCCGAATTGTCGTCAAATCTTTCGGGTTGATACATATATATACTCTCTTCCAATTCACCATGTAAAAATGATGTTCCGACATCGAAAGTCATTATCTTCATTTTATTTGATGCGGCGAGACTTAGCAACAGTCGAATAGATGTATGTCGAGCAACGGGACTAAACGTTTTAAAATAATCTGTTGAGGCGAGTCGTCGCATGTAATGCACGAGCGAGAAAAAACCGAGCAAGGCCGAGCGTAGCCGAAGTGTCTTCCGGCTCCGAGCGAGGCAAGCGACACACTGTAAAGTTAGTTAAGAGCAGTTAAGAGGAAACTCGCTAAGTGATAGCACGCACCCACACAGTCTGTACAAAATAAAGTAAAGAAAGATACCAGAGTTTATCCCGAGTTATTCATCTCTCTTCGTGAGGAGGAAAAAAACTACGATCCACAATAATCCTTAACAGGTTATGGGCCCAGACAACGTAGTCGGTTGAAAAGTGCGGTTGTGCTGGAAAGAAAGAGAGAGTTACGGGATCGCGGGAGTGTGAGAAAGTAGAAGCGCGCGGGCTTGTAACTCAAGGCGGCCATTGTTGCGTGTCGAGGGAGACACGTGGCCGAGAAAAATATCGAGTCAAGTGTTCGCGAGGCAGGTGCTCAGAAAGAGATCAAAGTGCGTCGAATCTCGGGCATCGGGGAAAAAAAAACGAATGAGCGAGAATATACGTCGACGAGTTTCGTGTCGTATCGCGCGCGTCAGCATACGCGTAGTTTTTCGTTTTTCTGGTTTCGCAGTGTTCACGTGATCCAAGTTTTCGTTACCGCTCGAAAAATGGCGAGCGACGCGTTGGTACGATCGGTCAAGCGGTTCGACGGGAAAAACTTTCAAGCGTGGAAGTTTCAAATCCCCATAAAAAGCACCTCCGGTGCAAAAACCTTTCGCCTAGTTATATAAATGTGATAGTCACCTAGAAAAAATACATTCTTATACCAAGAAAACATTATACACTTATTATTTTATACAAAAATTCCTTCCTCGTAAAAAAAAAAAGATTCGAAATCAGATGCTATTGCCTAGTACCGATATCACGTTGTCTTTTTCGAATTGACAATTAGGCTTTTCATAACACGGTATTGACAGCCTTCCTGTCCTGCCACGTAGTACCATAGATATAACGATAGAGGACTGACGCCTCCATTGGTTCACCCAAATAACATTTAAAAAAAATAAAAAATAAAATTAAAAAAAAATTTGGCGTACGTGGTACAAGGCGGGCCAATATTTCGTATCACTATATTAGGATTATTGACATGGTTCAACCGCGGTAACATTGTACTTATCTGGAAAAGGCCCGCCTAGTACCACTACCACCAAATTTTTTTTTAATTTTTTTTTTATTTTTTTTAAATGTTATTTGGGTGAACCAATGGAGGCGTCAGTCCTCTATCGTTATATCTATGGTACTACGTGGCAGGACAGGAAGGCTGTCAATACCGTGTTATGAAAAGCCTAATTGTCAATTCGAAAAAGACAACGTGATATCGGTACTAGGCAATAGCATCTGATTTCGAATCTTTTTTTTTTACGAGGAAGGAATTTTTGTATAAAATAATAAGTGTATAATGTTTTCTTGGTATAAGAATGTATTTTTTCTAGGTGACTATCACATTTATATAACTAGGCGAAAGGTTTTTGCACCAGAGGTGCTTTTTATGGGGATATCACTACTTTTTGTAGAATTTGATTAATTACGTAAGTACAATCATTCTCGTATCCGTAATAAATTGCATAAATTGTCTATCACTCTTGAATAAAATTAATAATAATATTTGTACAAAGATATGTACATATATATACTAGGGGTTCCGCCCCTGCGCGCTTCGCGCGCCAACCTTCCTCGGCGCTGCGCGCCTCGGGCACTCAGCGCTTCGCGCCTTACTCTGTGGGTGGTTTGCATGTGTGTGCATGAAATCTAAGGGGTGGAAGATCCTTCATAGATCTTTGACGCCGAATCCCATGCTCTTTGCTCTGTGCGCCGGAACATCACTTGACTGTTTAACCCTGCGTGCAGCCCTCCTCCTTTCTCATCCGGGCTTGGGACCGGCAATGGCGGAGTTACCTGCACGCAGGGTTAAATAAATAAATAGATAAATAAATGAATAAATCAATGAATAAATAAATAAATAAATACATATAGTTGTTGCTAATAAAATGATTCAAACGTTCGATCATATGATTATAATTTCGTAATTTTCTTTTCCATCAAGTTCGCTGCAAAAAGAATAAGTATGCATTCCTTGCATTTTTAATCCAGCTTTGCTTCTTAATTTCATTATCATTGACATGTTGCCAGGCAGAAGTGCCATCTCGTAGCATGCAAGTATAATGACCTTCTTGAATATTTGGACCATGATGGAATATTGCACTAGTCACCTTGTATTTTTTGGCGCAAAGTAATGGTCTATCCGTAGGAACTGCTTTAATATTGTAATCAGTTATTTTTTTCATCTGCCCATTCTGTATGGAGGTCAATCTGAACTGTACGATTAAACAGCTGCTTGCCGATGATACATTCGTCTTCATGAACATATTCTTTGACTTGCAACTTTCACAGGATACTTCATTGACAGTTTGCCAGTGCGAAAGGTTATGATTAATTATGTCTACCAAACTGTTATTTTTTTTACTAGGTAGAGGCAACGTCAATAACAAAATGTATCCAGTTTCCATTGTTGTACTGGTAAAACCACAGCCTTTGCAACGCCTTATAGAGGTCAATTCGTGTTTTACGACGTTCCTTAAGGCATTGTATTTCCAAAGTATACTATTTAAAAATTCTGGCGCATCTTGCTGAACATTTAACGTAAACTTCTCACCCGCCAATCTCCTGGCATTAAGAACATTTCTCGGTGATTCGAAGTTGACGTAGTGTTCAACTATAATTTTCATGACGTCATCATTTTGCTGATTCAAGAAACAGTTTCTAATAGGTGTACAATGAAATAGACACTGTATTACAGTGTTAGCGTAACAAGAAACACCATCTGTGTTCTGAAGACCTTTTACTCGCCACGCATGGCTTGATATTTTTTCTTCAATTATTGGTACCTGACATGAAGACACAACTTTTGAGACAGACCATCTGCGATCTTCTACTTTTCGTGGGCGTATTCCTGAAACAGTCATCGCCATGAGGTCCGGTCGATATTGTTTCCTCAACCTATTGTACTCTAAGATAGCAGATTCATCCGCTAATACCGCGTGCGGATCGTGATTAATCAAATGGAGTCCTTCTAATGAAGTTACCCGTGAAAGGGCAACGTACACTTGTCCGCTCGTAAATATAGAATTACCAGCATCAATCACGGCATTATTCAAACTAAGACCCTGACTTTTATGTATCGTAATTCCATAACTGAGGCAAATTGGAAACTGTCTTCGTATAACATAAGCCCCTTCCATTGCCTCAAACTTAACGTCGACGCGCTCTATAACATGTTCGACGCCTGTCGCCAAGACAACTGATACTGCTTCTACATCACTCGTATCAACAGCTCGTGATACTGACGTGATTTTACCAATTGTGCCATTCACTAGTCCTAAGGTAACATCGATATTTCGTCTAATCATTACTTTTGCACCAATTTTAACAGTGATTAATTTCGCAAGGCCTGCAGTTCGTGAACAATCCTCGTCCGCCATATTCAAAATTTTATGTACTTTCTTTTTTACATAGCTGGGGCAGTGAACTGTATCATAAGCTATCAATTCTATCTCTTCGCCTTGTATCCCACCCAGCATTGCCTCATTAAGAACTTCACACATCCGAATCGTTGGAAGTAGACAGACCGCATCGTTCGGTAATTCATTTATGTGATCGCAGAGTTTATGTAGCGTATCGGAGGTTGAAGTTGTGAAGTTTGTAAAGCGGATTTTCCGGGATGCTAAGATTGCCGTGTCCGAATCGGTAGCAATTCCAAGGCGGATTCTTGATAATATTTCACGATAGGACTGATCGTTTTTTTGTCTGATGTTAATCGTCAATTCGTCGTAGCTGAATAATTTGCTCCACAGATGAACGCTTGTCACCGAGTCTAAAAGTTTATTCGAAACTTCGCTGGACAGCCTCGTGAACGCCGGATTTTCGCGAACGGGTGGGAGTTGTAACAAATCGCCGAACAGTAGAATATGTTTTTTACCGAACCAACCATCCTCGCAGTCGTTGGTATCGAATATTTCACTTAATCGAAAATGTATATACATGAACGTCACATTCGAAATCATCGAGACCTCGTCAATGATAATGAGTGCAACATTTCTAAGCTGCTGTCGAATTACTTTTAAGGCTGCATCAGAGAGTTGTTTGTATTTGGGAGTCACCCCGTGTTCAACGGGCAATTGAAACAGTCTATGAATAGTCAAACCATTCACATTGAATGCTGCTATTCCAGTTGGCGCTGTTACGGCGGTATCTTTACCAGTATACTGCTTGACCGACCATACTAGCGCTTCGATGAGATGACTCTTACCAGTTCCACCCTCTCCGCTGACGTAATGTCGGAGAATTCTATCGTTTGAACTCACGGCAGCCATAGTTGTATCAAATACTCGTTTCTGATCAACATTCAAACTTCTAATTATTTGCGAGTCGTTTACCGTAGGTAATTTTTCGACACGGGCTTGAAATTCTTTCATTGCTCCTTCTGCTTCGATTGGCCCACAGCCTAATGGTACCGAATCCGAAGTATCGCTCTGTTGGGATTGAGCCTTTACTTTCATAAGTTTCTCGATTATATCCTTGATATGCTCAATGATTTTTTGTATTTCTGCTATGCGTTCATGATACTGTAACGCATCTTCGAGCTCTAGTCGGACTGATTCGAAAGCTTCCGCATACGTATCACAACCATTTCGCAACTCATTTGTATCCCTCCATGGTTGAAAAAGTAATAGCAGCGCAAAGTAATATCGTTCAGGCTGATTGTTTACATTATTTTTATAATGATTGATGAGGCAACCACGTTTCCTCTTTTTCAAGTACAGAGTTTTCCCAATATTATGGTATTCGACGCCTTGTACTTTAGGTTCAACTCTAGTTACCTCGTACCATTTCATAAAGTCGTACAAGCACGTTGATTCCAATTCCTGCGGGCGAGCTGGATAATGTGTATCGACTACAGAATCACAGAAAATATCAGTGGAATCTGCATCGAGGGCTTCAATTTCTTTACGACATTTGACTTTTCTGTTTCTAATTATATTTACATCGATCCATTTAATTGTCGTTTGCGGATCGGTGCCATACAACGATATTCCCATTAACGTATCAGCGGCCTCTAACGCTCCACATTCTCTGTGATTCAGCATACGTTGAGCAAAACTCCACAAACGACTGCAAAGCGATTTTGTAGCATTCATTGCTGCGATGTCTTTATCCGTATTGCTTTTCTCACATTTCGACAGATACTTGGTTACATACCACATGAGCATAGCTGAAATCTCACCAATGAACTGTATATCCATATTGCCTTCCCAAGCGCTGAGAATTGCTGGGTTGTAATCATTTATATCAATTTCATTGTTATTCCGAGGTAAATCGTACAGTCTACTTCTGGACTTGAGTTTGCGCCTGCCAATGATTGAAACAGCCACATCTCTAATGACAATATTTTCTGTTACGGTACGGGGAAACCCGAATCGACATACTTTAGACGAACCATGATGTTTATTCTTTTTACTTCGCAAGCAATAGGAATTGTGCTTATGCCGTTGATGTGTATTCACTTTACGATACAACTCAGGTGAAACGTATCTCGGTGGCATTTTGCAAGTCACATACTTTGTAATGAAACTTGCAATTTCTTTGTTCGAAGATTTCCCAATCACGGGAGCATCTTTTATCCAAATTGATAGGTGGAAATGCTGCATTCCCCTGCCTTGATACTCTCGTTTCCAGAAATAATGGGTCACTTCTCCGATAGGATGATCGGGTGAACATATGAAAGCTAACATAGCATGGAACTTATTGTCAATAAATCTTGATGTAGACACTGGATCTGCCGCGATCAATTGATTCGGCGACATCGTAGCGGCAGCAGGGCCACCCACTTCGCGAAGGTATTCCGTCATGTCGGACCATAACCATTCGCTTGGACTTAGCGTAAGGAACCATGTGGCCGGACCGTAATGATGCATCATACAAGATACATCATTTCTCGGCCGACTCCAATATTGCTCTGTGTTACGCAGCCTGGCAAATATTGCGTTCAAATTCCCTTCCAGTTCTTCTCTAGAGAGCTTTTCCAGATAACGCGCTGCGGTAAATCGTTCTCTCGGATTGGTGATATTCAGTTTGTAATATATCCCACTACGCACTTGGCGAATATTAGCGCCATTCAAAAGGTAAAATAGGTATTGTTGATCTAGCCGGTATTGCGAATGCTTCGACATGAGTCTTGATTTAATAAATTCGGCATGCGTTAGACGCGTAGACCTATCCTCCTGCTGACCATTCCGACCATACGGATACAAATGCGGGAAGCATTGTAAATCAAGAGTTTTATAACGATTATCTAACGATACATCGTTGATCTTCAACATTTGATACAGATCTGTCGCAGTCTCATTAGGTCTTTTGTTAAACATCGGATGGATCGTGAATTGTTCGTAAATTTCATCCGATTGTGAAACTTGCGTCAATATCGCTGCACGTTTATTTGCATTCATAGTGTCTCTACCTTCACATTCCTCCGAGTTTTCATACTCATTATTTTCACGTGGAATCACTGTTTCCACGTTATGAAGAATTTCTAGCTCCTTCAATTTGTCATCTTCGTTATTTTCATTTTCAATTTCTTCATCCTGTACTTGAAATTCGATGTCTTTTATATTACCCAACAGGGTTTCGGGTAACTCCGGCAACTTAATTTCAGAATAGTAAGGATTGTTCGCCTTAAGCCACATCAATGCGTCCCATACTTTATGTATGTTCACCAATTGTTCCCATACCACTTTTGATTTGGTTGGGATTCCGCGAACTAATATGTATAGCTCGTGGTCAAAATTAATCGGATCCATGACTGGGCAAATTTTGTGTAAGGTTTCGTCCAAAGGCAGGGGCAAATGAAACGTTCTACCCTTCACTTTTCGTACCATGTCTCTGTGAGGTATATCTTTGTTTGCCACGGTACCCATTCTCTGAACGGTTTGAAATGCTTTAGCTCGTTGTATTAAAATGCGTTCGTAGTCGTTCAATGATGATATGATTTCTGGTACTGGTTCGGTGATAAGATTGTTTAGAATGCATCGAGGTGGCATGGTGTTTTGTCGAAGCTTAGGAAGACAATAGTTACAAACATATTCGCAATCATTGCCTCTAGATTTGACGCGATCCATCAATTCTGTCCAAATTTTTGTCCTGATCGGGTTTCTGAAGTTATCGATGTTCGCAATCTCTCTCATGTACGACAAAACGGAGAAACTTACGCAAAACATTTACTAAAGATGAGGAAGTAATAGTTCGGGTAAATATTTCTAAAGCTATATACCGTAATCGCGATCAGCTGGCTGGCACAGTACTGGCTGGCGCAGTGCTGGCTGACGCAGTGCTGGCTGGCCCGCTGCTGGCTGGCCTTCGAGTCAACTGCCGCTGGCCGACCTAGGGCGCCTTCAATGTTCAACTGCAGCGCTGCTCGTACAAATGTAGGCATGTGATTTAATGAAAATGTTAAACATGACAATTTATGGAATAAGGGTGACGTCAATAAAATTCTGAGAAATAATTGTTCTCCATTCTTTTGGATGACTCAAGTATGTTTTTACTTTCCTGACATAAAACATGTGGGAACTCTTTGCTGAGGGGACCATACTGAATCATCCATAGTAAGAATTTTCATGGTACAAATTTTATCTGAATACTCCTGTAACATGCTGCATGAAATAATTTGAATTTAGATTACCATCATCGACATCTTCTTTCAGATCCCGTTCTCGGGGTACGCGCATTTTTGCCACCACTCTGTCGACCATGTTATCGGCCACTCTTCATCATTCAATGACAGATTATCGAAGTTCATAATTGCAGATAACTAATAATCCATATGATTTGAGCATAATTGATACAAAGTCTGTGCTTACGCTCGTTTGAAATACTTACGTTGTCAGGTGTGAGACTTAATATATTATTTCGCGCTGACATACGTCATCTTCTTGCAACGATCTTTTGAATGTCTGCCGACATAAGGAGAAGTACCCGAATATACTTAGAAGCGCGGACTCGGAATTTGAAATGGTTCAATACCACTTTCATTTAAGCATGAAAGTGGTATTGAACCATTTCAAATTCAAGCGACAGATATGGCATCGAACGGACCTGGCAAACCTGACAGTGTAAGTATTTCAAACACGTATAACTATAACACCAGTCAACAAAAAAAGAAAATTTCTTGTGTCTGGATTTACTTCATGATTTCTGTACTTGTCATGCATCAAATCAACCAAAAAACATGTACACCCGTATCGAAGTTCGCTTTTAAATTCTCGGGAAAATGGTAACCTAGTGGAAGAAACGTGATTTTTCAGCTGTTTTTGTTTCCTGCACTAACCTCATGATTCAAGTCAATTGGCAGAATTTGAAATAAATATTTGGTTTATTTTTTTCATTTGAAAGACCTAAATCATAGATTTTCTTAACATTTCTTATAGCGTTGCCCTAACTGCAAAAGCAAACTTTATCTAGTAAAACTATTTTTTCTTTCATTAGTGACGTGGAACGAATCAAAATTTTAAATCTAGAACCCAGACTCAAAATTCGTGTTGATCGGTGAAATCGGTTAGTATTGAGCATGCTTAAAGTATAATAATACGCGTTATTAGTTATTAGAATTCGAAATGGAATTCGACGAAATGGGGGATGACGTGATGGCGAACAGGCAGTCTGACGGAGAACGGAATCTTAAAGAAGATTTCGATAATGGTAATCTAAATTTAAATTATTTCATGCAGCATGTTACAGGAGTATTCAGATAAAATTTGCACCATGAAAATTCTTACTATGGATGATTCAGTATGGTCCCCTCAGTAAAGAGTTCCCACATGTTTTATGTCATGAAAGTAAAAACATACTTGAGTCATCCAAAAGAATGGAGAACAATTATTTCTCAGAATTTTATTGACGTCACCCTTATTCCATAAATTGTCATGTTTCGTTATATCACATGCCTACATTTGTACGAGCAGCGCTGCAGTTGAACATTGAAGGCGCTCCAGGTCGGCCAGCGGCAACCGATATTGTACGCCAGCCAGCAGTGGTCCAGGCAGCAGCGGGCCAGTCAGCAGCGAGCCAGCCAGCAGCGAGCCAGCCAGCACTGCGCCAGCCAGTACTGCGCCAGGCAGCAGCGGGCCAGTCAGCTGCGAGCCAGCCAGCAGCGAGCCAGCCAGCACTGCGTCAGCCAGTACTGCGCCAGCCGGCTGTTCGCGATTACGGTATATAGCTTTAGAAATATTTACCCGAACTATTACTTCCTCATCTTTAGTAAATGTTCCGCGTAAGTTTCTCCGTTTTGTCGTACATGCCGATCCCGTAATTGTTCAACTGTGCGATAGAATCAACTCTGTATAGTCGCGCTTACATTTCAAATATACTTTCAATATTCATGCTCTTATCATGAAATTCTATTTAGCTGCCGCTATCAGCAAGTGTTAGTCGATCACAAACAAGGTATATCTGACCACGCTGAACTTTGTAACACGGTTCACATTTATTGTTTTAAAAAACGTACAGCCAAATCTCGAGCTGCCTGCAGCGAACGAGAAAGTCCGAAACAAGCTTCAGCATGATACATAGTTTCATATTTTATACTCTTTTTTAATTTTAAGAATCTTTATACGTCCATGTACTGCCTTGATGTTCGATAACGAGATCCGTAGACGACTGAATACAACCCTCGTCTTACATCTAGTAATGTCACGTCACTTGCCTTCATTGAGATTCAGAATTAAGTTTTAACCGTTACTTTTTTAGTTCATGGAGTGCCTCGCCACCAGCGAGCGGGGCGGGCTATCCGGCGTCGAATGGATCCACAAATGAATCTAATAAATTTTTTATATAAAATGGCCAACCCTCACCGTGGCCGGAAAGGAAGAGGGAGAGGGAGAGGCAGAGGCAGAGGCTAAGCCCTACGTGGTAAGACACCATCGTCGGAAACTCATCCTAACGTCTGTGGAGGGCTTAGAAGGATTTGGTACGCTTGCTCGCAGTGTCATTAATCAAATGTAATCATTTTCGACAACGAGTTATTCAGCTTTCGACAAGAGTACAAAGTTCTTGTGTGAAATGTAATAACAACAATTTCTGTTCTTATTGCTAATTATTTATCAGTTTTATTTTTTTCTTATTCATCGATTTGTTGATCTTACACAACTTTGTACTGTTGTCTACGGCTGAATAAGACATTGAGTTGAAAGTGATTCCGTCTGATTTATCACACTATCAATGAGGGTGCGATATGTATATACACATGTATATATATATATATATATATATATATATATATATATATATATATATATATTAGTACTAATGTTTATTTCCCTTGCGGGGTACATTTCGGACTCCCGCTCCGCTCACATTAAACCTTAACTACCTTACGCACTATTCCTATCCTATTTTTTATACGCGCCGTCCTCGAGAGAAAGAGAGCTCCACTCACACCTTCTCCCGCATTCTTTCTTCCTTTCATCCCGGACTTCCGTTTCCGCCGCTCTTGCTCTACCCCTCCCTTTTGTTACCCTCTATTCTACCATCTCCTCCCCCCTGTACCTTTCCTTTTTCTCCCTTCTCCATCCGTCTATCCTTTCCAACCATTTCTCCCCTACCCCCTCGTCGCCTAACACCTCCCCCCTCGCTTCTTGCCATCCTCTTGCCTCCCCCCAGTCCGTGCACTCTTCCCACACATGCTCCCATGTTTCCTCCGCCATCTCGCACATCCTGCATGACCTATTTTCTCTCGTCTCCCAATACCTGGTCCCCCTCATCTCCTCCCCCAGCCTATATCTCGCCATCCTCTTCCACCTCCCTTCCTCCCACCCTTTCCTCAGATACCCCGGTATCCCCGCTCCTTTCACGAATCTATATTCTTTATTTCCTTTCGCCTCTCTGATCCTCGTCCACCTTTCCTCCTCCTGCTTTGTCCTTTCCATCCTCACTAAGTCCTCTCCTCTCATCCCCCCCTCCTCCCATCTCCTCACTACCTCCTCCCCGTCCCATCCTTTTCCCTCGTAGAACTTCCTCCTCTCCTCCTCCCACCCCTCACATCCCCTCTCCATTCTCGCTCTCTTTTTTATTTCTCCCCAGCATCTTCTCGCCAGCTCCCCTCCCCCGCCCTCTTCCAACTTCCTCTCATACCCCCATGCCCTCAAGCCTGCTCTCGCCTCCAACGTTTCCCTTTGTATTTCCTCCCTCACTGCATAGCCTGGCACCCTTCTTGACACTCCCAACACCCATCTCAAATACCTATCGTGGATCATTTCCGCCTCTTCTCTTCTTTCCCAGCCCCATATTTCCACCCCATATCCCAGCACCGGCCACACCATTCTATCGAATAACCACAGCCTTCTGCCCCAGTCCTTACCAAACTTCCTCTTTCCTATTCCCCACACCTGCCCCATCGCTTTCGCCGCCTTCTCTACTCTCTCCTCCATATGGTCTTTCTGTCCTCCATCCGCCCGCACCACATACCCTAGATATTTATATTTCTTCACCTCCTCTATCTCCGTCCTCTTCCACCACCATTTCACCTTCTTTTTCCTGCCTCCCCCTACCTTACATCTCATCACCTTCGTCTTCCCCGTGTTCACCTCTAGCCCTTTCCCCTCCAGGTATCTCTCCAATTTCCCTATCATTCCCTTCATCTCCTCTTCCCCTCTCGCCATCAACACCAGGTCGTCCGCATATGCCAGCGAGAACACTTTCTTCCCCCCTTCTAATTCTACCCCCCCCCAACATCCCTTTTCTATCTCCTCGTCCAAATCCGCCATCATCAGTATGAACAGGAGTGGGCTCAGTGGGCAACCCTGCCTCACACCTCTCTCCGTCCAGAACCTTTCCCCCCTTTCCTCCCCCACTCTCACCCTCCCCGTCGTCTCCTTTAGTACCTCCTCGCACCTTTCCACGAGTCCTTCCCTAATCCCCCTTTTCCTCATACTTTCCCTAAGCTTTTCCCTGTCCACAGAGTCGAAGGCCGCTCTCAAGTCTACAAACAGTAGCACCATGTTTATTTTTTTCCTGCTTCTTTCCCTATTGATCAAGTAGTTCAACACGTAAACGTTATCTATAGTGCCCCTTCCTTCCCTAAACCCTGCCTGGCTCTGTGGCAGCAACTCCTTTTCCTCCACCTCCCTCTTGATCCTATCTCTCAGTACCCCCGTGTATACCTTGTATGCCGTCTGCATCAATGTCACCCCCCTATACTCCTCCACCCTCTCTCCCTTTCCCTTCTTCTCCACCGGCACCACTATCCCCTCCTTCCATCCCTCTGGCCACCCTTCTCCTCTCCATACCTTTCCGCACAACTTCCACAGATTCTCCAACACCTTTTCCCCCCCATACTTCCATACCTCGCTTGGTATCCCGTCCTCCCCTGTCGCCTTCCCATCCTTCAGTTCCCCTACCACTTTTCTCACTTCCTGCATTGTTATCTCCTCCTCTCCCTCCTCACCCTGCTTCCTTACCGCCTCCCCCACCCTCTTCTCGCTCACCCCACCCAGCAGCTCCCTGAAATACTTGTCCCATTCCCTCATACCTATTCTTTTGTTCACCCCTTTCCGTTTCTTCCTCCCCCTGTTTATCACCGTCCATGCCTGGCTCTCCGTCCTTATGTCGTTTATCTCCTTCTCCCATTTCCTCTCTTCCTCTTTTCTCTTTCCTTCGCACAGCCTTTTGTACCGTGTCTTCTCCTCCTTATATTCTCTCTCATTGTTCCCTCCCTTCCTCCATTCCAGCAGTTTCCTTCTCAGTCTTTCCTTCCCTTCTCTGCATTCCTCGTCCCACCAACCGTTCCTCCGAGCCCTACTTTCTACCTCTTCCGACTTGATTACCGCCTTACCTATTCTTTCCCCTAACTCTCTCCAACCTTCCTCTACCTCCTCCTCGCCCCACCTCCACTCTCCGAACTCCTCTCTAAACCTCGCTGCTCCTTCCTTATTCCAGCACCCTCTCTTATACCGTTCCTTCCTTTCCCCCTCGCCGCTCCTCCTTCCTTTTCTCTTCTCCTCCGCCTTCACCCATAACACCACCGGCATGTGGTCTGAATCTGTCTTCCCCTCCACTTCTAGCTTTTCTACCTTCTCTACTGTGTTTTCCTCCGCCACCACATAGTCGATTACCGATCTTCCTCTTCCTCCCATGTACGTCCATTCCCCCTCCTCGTCCCCTGGCACTCCACCATTCAGTATCCCCCACCCTCTTTCCCTTATGAACCTTACCCATCTTTTCCCTTCCCCCGTTACCACCTCGTCCTTCGACTTCCTCTCCGCTGTCCCTTCCTTGTCCTCACCTTGCTGCCACCACTGCCGTATTCCCCCTTCCGCCCCGGTTCTCACGTTGAAGTCTCCCCCAAACACCACCAGGTCTTCGCTCCTTTCCTCCTCCATCCACCCCGCCATCATACTCATCTTTCTCTCTAGATCCCCACTCACGTATACTCCTATTATCCTCCACCAGAGCTTTCCCAGCTTTACCCTGCATTCCATCCACCCTTCCTCATTTTTCCTGAATTCTCCTACTTCCCATCCCTCCTTGACTCCTATCGCCATTCCCCCCTTTGCTCTTCCCTTCCCCCTACTCTTCACCGCCTCCTGTACCTCCCATATAAATCCCTTTTTCCACTTCTCCTTGATCCCTTCCCACCCTCTTATGTCCGCCCATGTCTCCGTCATCACCACTACATCCCACCTCCTTAACCCTTCCCAGAACTCCTCGTCCTTGTTTTTCACTCCTGCGACGTTCCAGAACCCTACCTTCGCCGTCTCGTTTCTTCTTCCCCTTCCCCTCCGCCCCGCTTCTTCCCTTCTCCCCATCCCGTCTCCCCTCTCCTGTTGCCTTGCTATTTCCTTCCTCCCCCCGCCTCCTCGCCCCCTTCCCCCCTCCTCCTTTCCCCCTGTTCCCCCGCCCTCTTCTTCCATCCCCCCGTTACCTCGTCCCATATCCTCCACTCATTGTCCACCCACATCTTCATATAGCCTACCCTCGCTATCTTTCCTTTCCTCCTTTCCGCCTCCGCTTCCCTCTCTATCCTCCATTTCGCCTCACGCTCCAACCGCGTCCTGTCGTCCTCCACCCATTCTTTTTCCCCTCTCAATTTCCCCTTTGCCCTCATCACCTCCGTCTTCTCCGTCCGTCCCTCCATCTCCACCCACACCATTCCTCTACCCTCCCTATTCACTCCACCGATTACCTTCATGTCCTTTATCTTTCCTTCTATCCCCATCTTCCTCCATATCCTATCTATCTCCTTTCGCCACTCCACCCCCTCGCCCATCCTCACTCCCTTCACTATTACGTTCTTCCTCCTTTTTTCCCTCTCTTCCCTATCCATCCTCAGCTCTAGCTCTTTTATCCTCCTGTCGGCCTTCTCGCACTTCTCCTTCTTCGCAGTCTCTCCCGCCCCCCCTGCCTCCGCCTCTCCTCCCTTACCACCTTCCTGTATTTCTTCCACCCTTTTTTCCAGCTTCTCTATCCTGGATCTCATCTCCTTCCTTTCTCCTTCCCACCTCCTCATCATCTCCTCCCTTTCTTCCCTCGCCTCCCTGACCACCTCCTCCACCTTCCTCCCCCAACCTTCCATCATTTGTTCTACTTTCCGTTCCCATCCTTTTGCCATCTCGTCTACCCTTTTTTCTACGTTCTTCCCTTCCCTCCTCATCAGCTCCTCCATTTTCTCCATAATCTTTCCCAACGCGTCCCCCTCCTCTCCTTTCTTCTCCGGTGTCCTCGACACCACCTTACTCCTCTTGAACACATCCTCTTCCTGCTCCTCCTCCTCCCCCGCTTTTCCCTCCAACTCCAATGCTTTTCTTTTTCCCGCCAGGTACTCTACTATGTTCCCTTCACTCCCCGACCGTTCCCATACCTGCCTCGACAGCTTCGTCGGTCTCCCTCTCCTCTTCTCCTCACCCAACTCACACCTGCCCGCCTCGTCACCCATCCTCTCCCTCCCCTTGTCCTGTCGCTCTTTCCGTTCTTCTCTTTCCGACGTCCCTTCCTTTACCTACACCCGGTATTCCTGCCACCTTCCTTATCTACCCGTCTACCGCAGTTCCTCTGCCTCTCACACCCGTGCCCACCGCGCTCCTTCCCTACTCTCCGTCCTAACCTCTCAACCTACTCTGCCCACCTTTCTCGCCTCACTCCACCCGCTTTTGCCCCCTAGCTTCTCACCTTTTTATCTCCTCCCTTCCCTCTCACCCTCCTCTACCTCCTCCACTACCCTGCTTTCCCCTACCTCGCTATCTCCCGCCGCTACACACACTTTCTCTTGCCTTGTCCCACACTTTGTCTATCCACTTCGTCACCGGAAACGGAAGTCCTATATATATATATATATATATATATATATATATATATATATATATATATATATATATATATATATATATATATATATACATTACATATAATACTGATCGAATACATTTGTTCACTCTGAAAAATACACCTATATACTGTGAGTATTCGTGTATCTAACTCTTCAGCCATACCACAATATTCGTTAATCTTTTTCGTTCCAGATCCAGCCTTGACTTCCGAAAATCCTTATTATTTTGTCGTTAATAATTGTAATAATTTCAAACTGTAAATAAATAATTTCCAATAATAAACATGCGTAAATAATCTTGAAAGTTGTTTCCGTTTGTGGCTTACTACCTTAATTTGCAATCTGAATGTGATGCACTCTCTGTTAATGTAATGACTGTAATTCTTTCTATTGCCTGGTACTTCTCCTTCTCTACACTCTTTCACAGGATTCGCTAATAAATATTCTCGTGACTTAGCTACTTTAGTTGCTTTTGATTTGCATTGAATCGTTTCAAAAATATTATTCATTTGCCGAATAATAATGGACAGATTATCGGTACAATTTTTTCATACTGTAAGTCCTAACCGCAATCTAACCATATAATCGTACTCCGGGCGCTTTGCCTACCTGTCAAAGCAGAAGACAACCAGCGTGAACAAAGAACAGCGGAACGGCAATGCCGTAAACGCCAAATTCGGCATCGGACCGATCCAACTGACCCGCATAACGAATCTCACGGTATAACTGAAGATTGTAGTAATCATTCAATTCAATCCTGTGTTGTCAAACACTTACAGTTATCTCATAAAAAAAAATATCTTACCGTACCTCAAATGATCTTGTTCTGAATTATACGAACAATTACGACCAAAAATACATTGACACATACCGTACTGTAGTTGGTGAAAATAAAGAGCTAACCAAAGCGCCATCCGGCTACGTCCATACTTGGTAGGTCTCTTCTCTCTACCTAGCGAAAGCCACTCTATACTCTTTATACCCATAGGTTTCTTGCCACATACTTGGTAGGTGTCTTCTCTCTACCTAGCGAAAGCCACTCTATACTCTTTATACCCATAGGTTTCTTGCCACATTGTGTGACGTCACTGACTGACGGAGACGACGAAAATGCGATCTCGTCGATGACACGTATAAATTACTTGCATCGAAATCTTCGAATAATAATATCTCAGCTCTACGTCCACCGATTCGATCGCAATAGGGCTTAAATTAAAGCTCTTCTTGGCCACATCCTGCAATAATTATAACAATTCCGTATTTATAGCGAGACTGAAGAAATTAACGATCATAAATTTCCTCAACTGTCACTCAGTTGCCGTTCGGGTATATAGAGACTCTGTCAGAGTCTCGCGCGGCGCGGCGGAATTTTTTTTTTTTTTTATATATAACTAGGCGCGAGACTCTACCGAGTCTCTTGATATCGGCAGTGCTGATGGCGAACGAGATATTTGATGTGGTCGACGGTACCAGAACGAGGCCAGTGGATGCAACAGGTGAAAACGCCGCGCTTACGAAACTGTGGATAAAAGACAATGCCAAAGCGACGGCGATTATTGCGTCGGCTATGGAGGACGAACAAGTAGTGAGTGTATTAGTGTGTGGTACCGCAAAGGAAATGTGGGACAAGCTCATCACAGTACATGAACAGAAATCAGCATCGAACGTCGGCGCGTTAACACAGAGGTTTTACTCATACAAAATGGGTCCGACAGACACGGCCATTCAGCACGTGAGTGCAGTTCAAAATATGGCGCGGCAATTGATCGATCTCGGAGAAAGGATCTCCGACGCGGCAGTGATCGCGAAGATTCTGTCGAGTTTAACAGCGAAATTCAACGTGTTTAGTACAGCGTGGGACAGCGTGGACCCGGCGCGTCAAACGATCACCTATTTGCTAGAAAGGCTCATACGTGAAGACTCGAACGAAAACGAAGTCGGGGACACAACGAGTGCGTTAGCAGTCACCAGACAAAGTGGTTCGAGAGACGGGGCGCGTTCAAAAGAAAAGGAACACAAGAAGAAAAGGTCCAAGAACAACATCGAATGCTTTCGGTGTCAGGAAAAGGGACACTACGCGAGTCAGTGCGAGAAGCGGAAGAAGGACGGCGACGACAAGGACAGCAACAAAGGTCAGTCAAATCACGGGTGTGCGTTTGTTGTTCAGTCGCAGAAACAAAGCCAAGAAGCACTGGTAGTAGGAGATCGAGAAAAACAGCCTTCGGTCGAGCAGTCAAGACGGTTGCGGAACGCCGACAAGAGGGACGTCTGGATTACCGACAGCGGAGCGTCGGAGCACGTCACGTCGCGTCGCGACTGGTTCGAGGAGCTGCGGCCGGTAAAAGAGGAAACTGTTTAACTGGGTGAAGATGGAGTATGCGAGATGGCAGGCGTTGGGAGAATCCGCATCGAGAAGTTTGTCAACGGCAAATGGGAGAGCGGCACCATCGAAAATGTGCTACTCGTACCTCGTGTTACAAGAAATCTGTTTTCGGTCGGAGCCTGCACGAACAAGGAGTTCAAAGTCAAGTTCGAAAACGGAGTCGTACAAATAACGCGAGGAGGCATCGTCGCGGCATCTGGTGAAAAACAGGCCAATGGACTGTATCAACTACATTTTCGAAGACCGAAGAAGCATCAAGAAGTAAATACAACAGAAGTGGACTTTGAAATGTGGCACGAGCGACTCGGCCATATTCACAAGCGGGCACTCACAGAATTGGCGAATCAAGAGCTTGTGGATGGAGTAAAACTCAAGAACGTGGAAGATTTTTTCTGCGAGGCGTGCCAGTATGGAAAACTCCATAAACTCCCGTTCCAGAAAAAGAGCAATAAAATAGCGAGCGAGCCCGGAGAGGTCATCCACAGCGACGTGTGCGGACCAATACCGGTGCAGTCGCTAGGAGGAGCGAAGTATTATGTACTCTTCAAGGACGACGCGACAAATTTTCGAGTTGTGTATTTCATTCGCCATAAGGCAGACGTGTTCGAGCGGTTCAAGGAATTCGAACGTTTAGTGAACAACAAGTTCGGGCGCACTATGAAGACACTACGTACGGACAACGGCACCGAATAACGGAACGAGAGAATGAACGAATACATAAAGAAGAGAGCAATCAAGCTCGGGACCACTGTTCCATACACTCCGGAACGGAATGGGAAGTCAGAGAGAGATGATCGCACGATAGTGGAAGCAGCGAGAACGATGCTGCAGGCAAGAAAGTTACCGACGCAACTTTGGGCGAAAGCAACTGCTACAGCGGTCTACACGCTCAACAGAACTGGGCAGTCGAGAAGGGGCGGGAGTCGTACGCCGTACGAGATGTGGACGAAGAAGAAACCGGATCTTCGCCACATGAGAGTCTTCGGCTCCGACGCGTATGTCTACGTGCCGAAACAGAAACTCACAAAGTTCGATCCTCGAGCGAAGAAACTAATTCTCGTGGGATACGACAGCGAGTCGTCGAACTACAGGTGCTACGACCCTGTTACGAAAGTTGTTTCTATTTCTAGGCATGTAGCGTTCAACGAACGAGAGAGTGTTGGAAGATCGGAGGTACCAGTGTCCGAGGTCGAACTCACGTTCCCACCAGAGAGAGAGATCGACGAAGAAGATTTCCAAGATACAGAAGACGATAACGGAGCTGTCGGTGGCGACGAAGCCAACGACGTGGCCGCCGAAAACGCGACAGCAGGCGACGAGACAGAACAACCGGAGCAGGAGGCCCCGGAACCAAGAACGTTGCGCGATCGAGCAATGATCAAGCAACCAAAGAGGTATGAGCTGTGTCTCGTAGAATACAATGTTCCAGAAACGTACCAGGAAGCTGTATCGGGACCGGAGGCTACTCAATGGGCGGAAGCCATCGAGGACGAGCTCGAGGCACATCGAAAGAACGGGACGTGGAAAATAATACCGATGATCCCAGGCGGAAAAACCATAGATTCGAAATGGGTTTTCAAAATACTACGTGACACGGAAGGAAGCGTCGTCAGGTTCAAGGCACGACTGTGTGCCAGAGGCTTCATGCAGCGAGAAGGTGTGGATTACTCGGAGACGTGCTCACCCGTAGTGAGGTACGATTCTCTTCGAGTACTCCTAGCGATCATCACGGAAGAAAATCTCGAAGCAGTACAGTTCGATGTTCGAACTGCCTTTCTCCATGGGCTCCTTGACAAGGTCGTCATGATGGAGATTCCTACGGGACTGGAGGTAAACGAAAATCGAGATAAAGTGGTGTGCCGTCTCGAGAAGGCATTGTACGGACTCAAACAGGCACCGCGCTGCTGGAATCTGAAAATCGCGAGTGTTTTAAAGAGATTTAATCTGAAAGAGACGAATGCGGACAAATGTGTATTTGTGGGTACCTCTGACGGTTGTAAAGTGTACTTTGCGCTGTTCGTAGACGACGGGATAATTGCAGCGAAGTCTGCGGATGTAATCGAGAAAATTGTCAGCGAGTTAAGCAAAGAATTCGAGATAAAAATCGGGGATTGCAGTAGCTTCGTCGGAATGCAAATAAATCGGGATCGCGAGTCAAGGTCGATGTTCGTGCATCAGAGACATACGCGAAAAAAATCATCGAGCGTTTTGGAATGAGTCGAGCAAAAGGGGTTTCCGTGCCGGCGGACCCTCATGTTTCTCGCGGTTGTAACACGACCGGACATTGCATACGCGGTAAATTTGGTTAGCAAATTTCAAAACGAACACGATGAGAGTCATTGGAGAGCGGTGAAGCGAATCATTGCGTATCTGACTGAGACATCGAAATTGGGAATCGAATTCCGGGCATCGGAGCCGGGAATCGAACTCACGGGTTACTCTGATGCGGATTTCACGAGCGACGTAGCGACCAGAAGGTCGACGACGGGATACGCGTTCTGCCTCGCAAACGGAATTGTAACGTGGTCGACTCAGCGACAGAAATTAGTGTCAATGAGCACGACGGAATCTGAGTATATCGCGGCATCAACAGCGGCTAAAGAAGCGGTATGGTTACGCGCACTGTTGAGCGAACTCGTGCACTTACGAAACGAGTCGACAAAGTTGTATGTCGACAACCAAAGCGCAATTCGTTTAATTCATAATCCGGAATTTTACAAGCGCACGAAACACATTGATGTAAAGTCCACAATAATCCTTAACATAATCTAGGTGTTTGGTGTAAAAGCCGAGAATTATTGTTATCCCGACATACACATTTTCAATCCGAATCGCACCATTTTGACTCACAAAATACGATATGGAAAAAAACGCGGTGTGCTTTACCGTGCTCATGCATAAACACCAAGCTTCGTTCCGACTCGGTCGACGCGCGCACACACACATTCAACACACGAGTTAGTTGCCTCCGAGGCGCGCGACACGACGCACAGTTTCTCGCGTTGGGATAACATTCCCGTCTACAGCATATTCGATCCACATCCAACCCAACGGGGTTGACGATATGGGACTTTGTCCCCTATTAAACCATACACATCCAACCCGACGGGGTTGACGATATGGGACTTCGTCCCCTACCAAACCGTACGCATCCAACCCAACGGGGTTGACGATATGGGACCGTGTCCCCTACCGAAACCAACACATACAGTCACACACACACACATTTACGATGACGCGATCGCGCGGAAAATCATTTATAAATTCACATACGACGTGGGTTTTTATGCCGGAACGGCTTTTCCCACACGAGCCAATAAATAAATCATTGTTCGAGGCTCAATCACAAATTAATTCATTTATTCAACCTCATTTTTTCCTGAAAAATTTAATATATACGAAACTACGGGGGAACTTCGCATTGAAGGACCTTCCGACTATACACTATGCCCTTTTCTTGTTCAAATCCTCGCGCTACTAATCTAGCTTTCGGCGTACCATCGGACTTTCAGCGTAGAACCCAATGACAGGATAATGGCCTAACATCTTTCGGTAACTCTACTAATTTCCATGTGTTCATTTTGACTAGAGACTTGTATTCATCGTGCATTGCTGTGTACCAATTTTTATCCTTTAAAGCTTCATGACAAGCTTAAATCGCAGAGTTATCCGTGCTATTTATCCGGCCCATTTCATAATCAGCAAATTTTCTAGGCATTCTTACCTCGCAAGATTTCGTAAACTCACAACCTCCTCTTGATTTTCGACTTCAATTATTTCAGAGCTTTGACTTTCATCCGATGGATCGTTATCAGGTGTTTCATATTCTGAGTCTTCTGGCTCTTTTTCAACATGTTCATTTTCGTTTTTAGTTAAAGATATCTGCATTCTGTTGAGAAGTAAAGTGATCGCACGTCGATAAGCTCACTGCACATGCGTGAGCGAAACTTACAAGGAAACCTTGCGAACCCGAACTCACCGATTTCAATGATTTTGATATATGTTGTAGAACATCGAAAAATAAGAGACACGTATTTTTTTATACGTGCTCTTAAGCCCATTTAGGGGTGAAATCTACCCTCAAAGCTCACCCTCAAAAAGTCTTTTTTCGAAATATCTCTGCTTCTAATTGGTATTTCGCGACGGAACAAAATGGAAAATGCTCTTTGCGGCAAGGCGGAGCTACTAGACATTGTTATGCCCACGAGGGTTGCAACCCCTATTTTTTATACCGGAAAAACCACATTTTTCGAAGATATTTTCGTTGTACTGATTCTAATATTGACTTGAAAATTGAAAAATAAATATTCTGAGTTGTGAAATAAAGTAAATAAGTTTACGTGTTCGAGGATTTCGCGTTAACTACCCCCAAACACGGTTACTACCCCTTCAAACATTGGTCATCTGCAATAATGAAAAAAATGTTTTTCTCAAGAGAAATACGAATGAGATATGTTTTGAGAGACACGTATTTTGTTATACGTGCTCTTAAGCCCGTTTAGGGGGTGAAATCTACCCTCAAAGTTCACTCTTAAAGTCTTTTTTCGAAATATCTCTGCTTCTAATTGGTATTCCGCGACGGAACAAAATGAAAAATGCTCTTTGCGGCAAGGCGGAGCTACTAGACATTGTTATGCCCACGAGGGTTGCAACCCCTATTTTTTATACCAGAAAAACCACATTTTTCGAAGATATTTTCGTTGTACTGATTCGAATATTGACTTGAAAATTGAAAAGTAAATATTCTGAGTTGTGAAATGAAGTAAATAAGTTGACGTGTTCGAGGATTTCGCGTTAACCCTCCCCAAACACGGTTACTACCCCTTCAGACATTGGTCATCTGCAATAATGAAGAAAATGTTTTTCTCAAGAGAAATACGAATAAGATATGAATTGAGATATCGAATATCTTATATTTAAAGTCATTTATCACGAGGCAATAATTTCTTCATAAAATGAATCATCTTGGTCAAGATAAACTATGATTCGCGAGTGATTTTTTATTCCATCAATTCGTCTTTTCGTCCGATAATTTTTTACGATACTGCTTATCAGTTTCGATTATTCGTTTCGTTACTCATCGGTCGGGTATATATGTCGTAAAACTCCATGCTCGGGAATAAGTGTAGTCTTTTAGAAGCATTGAGTAGGTTTGTTCCTCCATCCGGACTCAACAATGAGAATCAATCCTTTGACTGTTATACATTTATTATCCGCGTTTTTTCAAAATATTCAAATACAAGATGGAACGGCCAATCATAGAGAAATGGAGTTAGCAGAATCGATTAAAGATATACTGTTAAGTGCCACAAATGATTTTAATGACGTAGATATGATTATCGAAGAGACATTACATTTTCAAGAACAGTACAAAGATCACGCAGCAAAAATAGTTGAAGATACAATACAGCATCATTTTCCTGATCCTGTTGAAGCACCAACAAATCATTGTACAGATGATGAAGAAGAAGTGAGTTTTGACTATAAACAGAGAGCACTGGATTATTGGAGAAGTGGGAAAAATAAAAACTTGAAAATCGAAACTGTACAAAGAAGATTCAGAAAAGTCAAATCTAAAACTCAACTACATCGTTGGGCTAACAAGATAAATAAGGGTGGTACCTACAGGGAAAAAATTGCACGAATTTGTCAACATGTATTAGATAATTTCAATGCTGCTCTTGAAGGTGGTTCAATTATTCATGATCGAGATTTACGGCGATGGGCTTTGCACGCTCAAAAAGAAATTGGCTCTGAAGATTTCAGATTCAAGGCTTCTGAAAGTTGGCTTTTGAAGTTTAAAAAAGCCCATCGAATAGTATCAAGAAAAATAAATAAATTTGTCACTAGAAAAACTTTGGACAGTGAGTCAGAACTCAAAAGTAAAGCAAATCAGTTTGTAACTGACATTAAAACAACTATACCTATAATTGGAGTTGAGAATTTATATAATTCAGATCAAAGTGGATTCCAATTGGAAATGCACTCTGGAAGAACGTTAGCTGTTGAAGGAGAGAAGCAAGTGCAATGTTTAGTACAGTCAGTTTCGTCGACAACTCACAGTTATACCATTCAACCACTTATATCAGCTACAGGAAAACTCCTATCACCTCTTTTTCTGGTGTTAAAGGAGCCAAGTGGTCGATTCGGCCCTATCGTACAAACAACATTATTCCGTGCAGATAATGTACATGCGGAGGCATCTACATCTGGAAAGTTAACCACAAGTAAGCACACTCACAATAATTATTATCACCAAACTATGATTAATTGAATGATTTTATAAGAATATCTTGTAATTTCAGACCTTTTTAAGATTTGGTTAGAACAAGTATTTTATCCGAATGTGGGTCATCACTCTGTATTGTTACTTGATTCATGGAGTGGACACTGCGATGCAGTAATACAGGAAACAATGCCGGAAAACAAAATAATAACTATAAAAAAAATACCAACCGGTACAACAGGAAAAATACAACCACTTGATGTGTTTGGGTTTCGCATATGGAAAAATTATGTTCGACGTATTTCTGATAATGTAATTTTAATGAATTACGATTTAAATCTGCATTTGAGGAATAACATTATCAAACTCCAATCTTTAGCCCACAATCAGCTATCTTCACCACGATATGAAAATCTTTTTAAATATTCCTGGTACAAAAGTGGTTATATTGATGAAAAACCACAGGAATTCGTTAATCCCGTAGATTTTAGTTTCGGGGATTCGTGCGACATACGATGCGGAATAAGCGGATGTGAGAATATTGCTATGATACGATGCGGCTGGTGTAAGAAATCATTATGTTTCAAACATTTCTATGAAGATTACCATTATTGTCATGAATTTATAGAATAATACACTTTCAATTAAGAATTTGAAAAATATTCATTCGCAATAGAATTAGTTCTAGTTTTTTGTATTGAAGTTTTCTGGGTCAGTACATGTGCAGCTGAACCTGATTTCCATAATTGTTGAAATAAAAAATCAAAAATGAGACCTGTGAGCACTTTACTTTGAAAAAACCAAATTGATTTCGAATATTTGAGTATTTTTATATGTACATAATATGAATACGATTTTCCGAAGTTGATAACTTCTGATTACCACGAACAGCATTCTGTACAATGATTCGTTGGTGCTTCAACAGAATCAGGAAAATGATGCTGTATTGTATCTTCAACTATTTTTGCTGCGTGATCTTTGTACTGTTCTTGAAAATGTAATGTCTCTTCGATAATCATATCTACGTCATTGAAATCATTTGTGGCACTTAACAGTATATCTTTAATCGATTCTGCTAACTCCATTTCTCTATGATTGGCCGTTCCATCTTGTATTTGAATATTTTGAAAAAACGCGGATAATAAATGTATAACAGTCAAAGGATTGATTCTCATTGTTGAGTCCGGATGGAGGAACAAACCTACTCAATGCTTCTAAAAGACTACACTTATTCCCGAGCATGGAGTTTTACGACATATATACCCGACCGATGAGTAACGAAACGAATAATCGAAACTGATAAGCAGTATCGTAAAAAATTATCGGACGAAAAGACGAATTGATGGAATAAAAAATCACTCGCGAATCATAGTTTATCTTGACCAAGATGATTCATTTTATGAAGAAATTATTGCCTCGTGATAAATGACTTTAAATATAAGATATTCGATATCTCAATTCATATCTTATTCGTATTTCTCTTGAGAAAAACATTTTCTTCATTATTGCAGATGACCAATGTCTGAAGGGGTAGTAACCGTGTTTGGGGAGGGTTAACGCGAAATCCTCGAACACGTCAACTTATTTACTTCATTTCACAACTCAGAATATTTACTTTTCAATTTTCAAGTCAATATTCGAATCAGTACAACGAAAATATCTTCGAAAAATGTGGTTTTTCTGGTATAAAAAATAGGGGTTGCAACCCTCGTGGGCATAACAATGTCTAGTAGCTCCGCCTTGCCGCAAAGAGCATTTTTCATTTTGTTCCGTCGCGGAATACCAATTAGAAGCAGAGATATTTCGAAAAAAGACTTTAAGAGTGAACTTTGAGGGTAGATTTCACCCCCTAAACGGGCTTAAGAGCACGTATAACAAAATACGTGTCTCTCAAAACATATCTCATTCGTATTTCTCTTGAGAAAAACATTTTTTTCATTATTGCAGATGACCAATGTTTGAAGGGGTAGTAACCGTGTTTGGGGGTAGTTAACGCGAAATCCTCGAACACGTAAACTTATTTACTTTATTTCACAACTCAGAATATTTATTTTTCAATTTTCAAGTCAATATTAGAATCAGTACAACGAAAATATCTTCGAAAAATGTGGTTTTTCCGGTATAAAAAATAGGGGTTGCAACCCTCGTGGGCATAACAATGTCTAGTAGCTCCGCCTTGCCGCAAAGAGCATTTTCCATTTTGTTCCGTCGCGAAATACCAATTAGAAGCAGAGATATTTCGAAAAAAGACTTTTTGAGGGTGAGCTTTGAGGGTAGATTTCACCCCTAAATGGGCTTAAGAGCACGTATAAAAAAATACGTGTCTCTTATTTTTCGATGTTCTACAACATATATCAAAATCATTGAAATCGGTGAGTTCGGGTTCGCAAGGTTTCCTTGTTAGTATTAAAGCGCCGGAGCGCACTACTTGCGTTACCGGTAATTTTTTGTTAGTTGGTCCGTGACCGTTGCCCACGGGACGTGTGCAACAAGAAGTCTCTTTGTTATCACCAAACTAATAAAGCGTACTTATATATATTCAAAGTTATATATATTTCTCTTTAACCCTATCGTCCCGCTTTTCCTTCGATAATCCCAACAGGTTATGGGCCCAGGCAAGCAGCCTGCGTAACCCGATTATCGAAGCCAGAGAACGATAGAGAGAAAACGGTTATCTCGATTTTTCGTCCTTTGTGGTCGACACGTGGTCGCCATTGTAGTGTACGGGTAAACGCGTCTGGGAAAATAATCGAACGAAAATGGTGGAATCAACTCTGATAAAGAACATCAATAAGTTTGATGGCTCGAATTTTCAAGCGTGGAAATTTCGAATGAACTTGGTGCTCATCGCGAACGCGATTCAAGACGTCGTAACGCGTGCGCGAGTGATGCCGGCAGACGCAAATTCGGCGGATGGCAAAAAGTGGATGAAAGACAACGCGACGGCCATGTGCATAGTGTCCTCGTCGATAGAGAATTCCCAGCTCGACTGTATGCTTGACTGCACCACAGCGCAGCAAATGTGAGACAAATTGGTGAGAATTCACGAGCAAAAATCAGTGTCGAACAAGATGTTCTTGCTACAAAAGTTCCGCGGACATCGCATGGAATCAAACGATTCGGTTGTACAACACATTTCCCGGGTAGAAAACATGACGTCTCAACTGAAAGATCTGGGAGAAGCGATTTCGGACACGGCCATGATGACGAAGGTTCTTGGCGCTCTCCAGACAGCATGGGACAGTGTACCCGAAGAAAGACAAACCCTTGATAATCTGTTAGAACGATTAATGAAGGAAGAAAGACGACTCGAAGGTGACGATGACGTCACTCGAGCGTTAGCCGCTGTCAGTCTTGGCAGGATCAAAAAGAAAAAGTTCGCCGCGAATCAAAACAATAACAGTGAGAAAAACCGCAAAAGTAGAAATACGAGTGTCGAGTGTTTCTCTTGCAAAAGGAAAGGACATCTTGCTCGCGATTGTCGAAAAAAGAAAAGGGACAAAGACAATGCCGGTGAAAACCCTCGCGAATGTGCGTTCGTCGCTTCGACATGTGAACAAAAACAGCGACAAGTGAAATCGGAGACAGTGCCGATTAGTGAGGTCGTAGAACGACTCATGGCAGTCGACACAAGCGATGTCTGGATTACCGACTGCGGTGCGTCCAAGTGTAATACCTAAGCTATCAAACCCTTTATTAGTTGTATTTTTTGGCATATAGCAGCACTTGGCTGTGCGTACTGGGTTCGCCATCTGTGCTCACCCACCTTAAACTACTAGCGATAAGAAACCTATTTTAAACTCGCGCTCCGCTTGTTAGAGCGTCTTATTAATCTGAAGTTTGAACGTGAAACATATATCTTATCAATAATAAAGATTTCTATTCATTTTCAACGAAAGAAGTGAAAACTATATTTTTTACGATTAAACCTGTAACACCAAGCATATCACTTACCGACGGGATTGGTACAGTGATTTCGAACCAAGCAGTGGCCAGTCTATATCGCTCGGGGACAATGGCGTGTGCGACGTTACCGGAAGTGGCACTGTGCTCGTCGATAGACTAGTGAACGGTAAATGGTGTGAAGCTCGAATCGAAAACGTGCTCTACGTTCCGAAGATTCGAAAGAACTTGTTTTCAGTTGGCGTATGCACTGAAAAAGGTTTCGATGTTTTGTTCAAAGGAAAACTAGTGACAATTAACCGTGACGGTGAAGTTTTTGGTGTTGGAGTGCAACAACACAATCAGATTTATCAAATGCTCTTTAAAGTGAGAAAACCAAGTGTTGCGAGAGAAGCATATGTGTCAACTGTCAACTTGCGTGTCTGGCACGAACAAATGGGACACGTAAACAATAAAGTTTTGCGCCAAATGACGCAAAAGGGGCTAGTTCGCGGTGTGAAGTTAGCGGTCATTGACAATTTCTTTTGTGAATCGTGTGCCTTCGGAAAAGCACACAGGCTTCCGTTCAAGATGAACGAGACAAAAAGAAACATAAAACCGGGAGAATACATATATTCGGACGTATGCGGACCATTTTCAACAGAGTCGATCGGTGGTGCAAGATTCTGCATTACCTTCAAGGACGACGCATCAGGATTTCGGTATGTTTACTTCATGAAACACAAATCTGATGTTTTCGACATTTTCAAGAAATACGAAAAGCCGATCAACAACAAATTCGGCAAGCCGATGAAGGTGTTACGTACGGACAATGGTCGAGAGTATTGCAATCGTGAAATGAAGCGATATCTCGAGGCTCGTGGCATCAAGCTGGTGAACACGGCACCTCACACTCCCCAGCAGAACGGGAAAGCCGAGCGCGACAACAGAACGATCATCGAGAGTGCGCGCACGATGATAACGGCAAAGAAACTTCCCTGTCGCTATGGGCGGAAGCAGTCGGCATAGCAGTGACCGTGCTCAACCGCGTTCTGGCAACCGGTAAAAAGAAAACGCCATACGAGATATGGTTTGGAAAAACACCAGATGTATCTCATTTTCGAGTGTTCGGATCGGATGCGTACATGCATATTGACAAACAATTTCGCAAGAAATTAGATCTGAAGGCCACAAAGTTGATTTTTTTTGATATCAGAACGACTCGATGAATTACCGTTTGTATAATCCACAGAATAAGAAAATATCTGTATCGAGAGACGTCACATTCAACGAGAAGTCGCAACTTGGGGCAGAAAAGGGGGAAGAAATTAAATACATCCTTTCAGCGAACGAAAATGATGATGTGGCAGAACCCGTCAGGTAGCAACCGGAGGAAGAACGCCAGGAAGCTCAGGGAGAACCTGAAAAAAACGAACAACCGGAAGATCCTCGAGAAGAAGATCAAAATCAACCAGACTGTTGAATTAATAGCCTGTTTGGTTGTGCAAATTTGTGTGAGGGATGGATTGGAGGATAATAAGATATTCGGTTGTTTTATTACACAAGATGGCTGCGTAACACGCTTTTACTTTTGTATAAGAGTACAGAGACTTCCTCTCGTATAAGCGATCAGAGCGACACTGACACGTCGACCATGTGCCTTCACGCAGACGTTTCGCTTCGCACGAACGGTTCCGATGTTGCACGAACGCCCATTCACATCAGCGCGTGTGCGCGTTCACATCAGCGAACTCTCAATGCTCGAAAAATATTCATACCAACACAGACAATGACAGAAAACTGCGGGACCGTGCAAACATCAGACGACCCAAACGGTATGAGGTCGACTTCGCTGGATATAATCCGCCAAACACATTTTAAGAGGCGATGAACAGTGCTGAGGCAGAAAATTGGGCCGAGGCGATTCAGGAAGAGTTCGACGCGCACGAGTAGAACGAGACTTGGTTGATCGTACCATGTTCTTGCATCAAAAAGCGTATGTAAAGAAAATCCTTAATAAATTTAAGATGATTGATGCAAAAGCGGCAAATGTTTCTGCCGACCCGCCCGCGCGACTAGTTCCAAATGATCGCGACGATGAAAACTCAAGTACAGTACCGTTTCGGGAAGCAGTGGGCTCGTTAATGTTTCTCGCGGTTGTGACGCGGTCGGATATCGCATATTCGGTAAATTCGGTTAGTACATTTCTTAGCAATCACAACGAGAGCCACTGGCAAGCGGTGAAAAGAATCTACCGGTACTTGGTCGGAACAACGAATGTCGGGATAATGTACAAAAGCGGCGGGAGTAACTCGGAGTTACAGGGGTTTTCAGACTCAGATTTCGCAAGTGACGTGGAGACGCGTAGATCTACCACGGGGTATGCGTTTTGTCTATCGAACGGGACTACGACGTGGTCGTCCCAACGACAAAAGCTAGTCACACTCAGCACAACGGAGGCTGAGTACGTCGCGGCAGCAGTGGCTGCGAAAGAGGCCATTTGGCTGAGAAAATTGTTAAACGATCTCGGGTGTCTACAGATAACTGCGACAATTTTGCGAGTAGACAATCAAAGTGCAATCCGATTACTCAAAAATCCAGAGTTCCATAAGCGAACCAAGCATATAGACATTAAGCATCACTATGTTCGCGAAACTGTGGAGAGTGGGGAAATATCGGTAGAATATGTTCTTACTGATCAGCAACTAGCTGATATATTTACCAATGCACTTCCAAAGAGACAGTTTCAACATCTATGTAACGGTTTAGGCATAGGGTCCTCGACGCACTCAAACGGCGGGAGTGTTGAGAAGGAAAGTTATCGCACGTCGATAAGCTCACTGCGCATGCGTGAGCGAAACTTAGTATTAAAGCGCCGGAGCGCACTACTTGCGTTACCGGCAATTTTTCGTTAGTTGGTCCGTGACCGTTGCCCACGGGATGTGTGCAACAAGAAGTCTGTTTGTTATCACCAAAATAATAAAGCGTACTTATATATATTCAAAGTTATATATATTTCTCTTTAACCCTATCGTCCCGCTTTTCCTTCGATAATCCCAACACATTTCAGTACCGCTTTGGTTAGCTTTAAATTTTTCATCAAAAATTACATTTTCAGAACTAATTACATCATTTTTATCATTGACGTAAATTCTATAATTCGGAGAATCTAAGTCGTAACCCACGAAAATACCTTTCATCGACTTTTTACCGATTTTTGTTTGTTTAAGTTTTGGTAATAGCACGTAGCAGTCACATCCAAAAGTTCTTAGCTTACTTATATCAATCGTACGCCCGAACCACAATTCAGCTGGCATCTTTTCTTCTTGCGAACTTATACCAGTCTGATTTATTGTGAATACTGCATAATTTATTGCTTCGGGCCACAAGTTTTTATCTAAATCTTTCGCTTGTATTTCAGTTCTAGCTGCCTCGACAATTGTGCGCATTTCACGTTCAATTCTACCGTTTTGTTCCGGTGTGTACGTATTTGTTTTGCTATGAAAAACTCCTAGATTTTCTAATAGTTTTTTAGTGTCACAATTTTTGATTTCCGTACCGTTGTCTGACCTTAGATTTTTAACCTTCCTGCGAAATTGATTAGGCACCATTTTCAAAAAATTATCTGATTTGGTAACTGCCTCATTTTTTGTTTTAAGAAAATACACTGTTCGGTAATGTGTAAAATCGTCTTTTGGTAGAAGAAAGTACTTCGCTCCTCCTAAAAATCTAACGTCTATTTCGCCTAAGTCTACGTGTATCAGGTCTAGTGGTTGCGAAGCTACTTCGGCGTTTTTGGGATGAGACACTCTGTGTTGCTTTCCGTAAGCACATCCTTGACAAACAGTCTCCCCAGTCGTCAATATATTTAACACCCTGTTTGTCTAATATGTTTTCAATGTATTTGATATTTTGGTTCGCCATTTGTTCATGCCACTGTTTAATAGAGATACTGACTAGACAGCTTGCTGCGTAGACTGACTCACTCTCTGTTTTCTCTGACTTGTCTATGCGAAACATCATTTTAAATGAATTTCCTTTTCTCTTTGCTATTGCCACGATCTCATTTAGGTCTTTGGTCATGAAAACAGAATTTTTCGCATCCGCGGTTTGAGTATAACCTTTATCTAAAATTTTTGTTACTGAGAATAAATCGAAGAGCATCTTCGGTGTGTGTAATACATTTTCAGCTCAATTTCACTGCATCGTTCACCGTCAAACGCTTCTAACTTAACGTTACCTATACCAATGCCTTCAATTTTGGTTGCATCACTAATTAAGACCATTACAGGTTCCTCGAGTTTCACATAATCGCTCATCCACTCTACATGAGAGGACATGTGCTGTGTTGCAGCACAGTCTTGATAGCATAATTCACCAGTTTTGCTTCGAATTTATATGTTTCACGTTCGCAGCTGACAAACCAATCGTTTTGAATGCTCGTCTATCGCTTTTATTATTACTCGACTCTTCTTTATCAGATTTTTCGTTCTTTTCTTTGTTATTCCAACAATCTTTTGCAAAATGACCTTTTTTCTTACATATATTACAACCGTAATTTTTCTTACAATACTCTAAATACTTTGCACATGGCTTACTTCGGCAATCTTTCTTTATATGACCTGTCTTTCCACATTTGTGACATTCAATTTTCTGACTTGGTGTTTTGTAATCTTTTCCTGACTGTTTTGATATAAGAGCATTTCAAGAACTTTGACTTTCCCCTTTACTTGCATTTTATCTGTCTTCTTCTAAACGTAGAAACTCAAAAATTTTGTTTAGATTTTTGTCTATACTGCTCATACAATCCCAAGATGTTCTAAAGTGATATAATTTTGGCGGCAACATATTTAGAATTCTCGATAAAATCCAACTCGCTTAAATTTCCTCGCCTCTGGTAGTTAATCTGTCGGAATATTGTTGGATTTTCATACAGTTTTCGATCACGGGTTTAGTTTCGTAATATTTATAGCTGAAGAATAATCTTTGCAAATTTTCAATGGTAATATCTGACTTTTTCTCATATAACATCTCTAGCTTTTAAAGCATCGAACTCGCAGTCGTACAATTACAAATTTTCTTTGTAATATCGCTACTTACATTTAACCCTATTAGTGTTTGAGCCTCGATATCCTTCTTTGACCAAGCCTGGATGCTTGCATCCGTCTCTAATCCGTGCGGACTAGCCTCAACGCCTGTTGCGACTTGAAATAGTTCCTTCGTTTTTAAGGTTAGATTCAGCTTGAACCTCCATGACTAGTAGTTCACTCCACCCTGACTATCCTCAGCAAGATTTTCCAGTTGCGATCGTACTATATCCATGACTCGATTATTTCCGGACTTTTATTTTTATTATTTCAACTCTCATACACCTTTGGTTATGTCTGGGCCCAGAACCTGTTGTGATTGGGAAGTGGGTGTTGTGAATTGAAATAAAAACACGATTATTTCCACGTATTTGTCTTGTTTATTTAATGCCGAGATTCTTTTGAATGAAATGTCATAGAAAAGTAAAAAGGCGCCTGAAACATTAAAGAAAAAAACATTATAACGCATGTTGCATGGCGAACGTTTGCACGTGTGAGTGCCTAATTTCGAAGAACATATTTTGCTTATTTTGCATACCTTTTCTTGTTAAGATTAATACACTTCATTCGCGTATTAATCAGCCTTTAATTTTAACATTCAACCGACGATGGATTATATTCTATCGTGATCATTTCAATGGATTCTTTTTACAAACTTTCTTATTCTTTTAACATCGTTACTGACTGACTGACTAATACTGAATCTGCTGTACTGTTCGACTTTGTATCTGCTGCACTGCGAACCGTGAACGTAAATTGCAACTTGCCCATCTTGTTCGTTGTGAATTCCAACGTGAATGTTGTTTTATAATGTTTTCTCTAATGTGCAGGTTATTGGTGGATAATAAGCAGAATCGTTTCTCTGTAATAGCAAAGTTTTTCATTATTTTGAACTAAATAATAATACAATAACTTGGACTAATTATTACTCCTACCTGTAAAAGCAAAGAAACAACATTCAATGCTATTATTCACCTCGTTGTTTGTTCATTAATTTTCTCATGTGTGATTTTATAATTCTTGTTTAGTTTTTATAATTGCACTTCGTGGCTTACATTATCGTTCGGGCCACACGTGTCTCTTCATTAGGTTGTCTTGGTACAGTTGGAGATCCGACTTATCGACCCATTCACGCGCTAAATGCAATATAACTAAGGATGCTTTCCTTACGTATGTATATATATATTATATATATATATATATATATATATATATATATATATATATATATATATATATATATATATATAGCATCTAGCATGAGAAGAAAATGTATCTTTTTTTATAAAATATTTCCAAGGTCTTTAAATGGAATATTTGAGAAATAGCGATTGGTCCATGATTTAAATCATAAGAGCAGTTTCCAGAGCTGCATGCATATTCGTAAATTCGTAAGAAGGAACAATCGATCATGCATCTCACGCTGTGATATTTGGTTACATCGACCAGTAAAGCTTGTGACTTCAATTGCGATTGTTCGTAGAATTTACCATGCGTAGCATTATCTTAGTTATGATTCGAACCCTAAACGCGGCGGGTGGTGGAGGATATATCTGTGCCCCGGAGGTAAAAAACACCATGTCCATTTTTTAGGTGAATTGACTTAACACCATGTCCTTGACGTAGATTTTTTGATCTATGCAATGGTATAGGGCACTATGTCCTAGTCCTATAAATAACGGAGATATGGCAGTGAAAAATAAAACCATGTCCGTTTTCATCAGAGGTAAAAGACACCAAGTGGACTTGGTTTTGTTGGTGAAGGTGGAGAGGAAATCTCTTCAGCTATTTTGAAATGGGCTGACAGTGTGATTCCTAATTCAAACGTTGAAGAAATAACGCTTTGGTCAGATAACTGCTTTGGCCAAAACAAAAATATTTCAATTATATTGTTTTTTCTGGATTTTGAAAAAATATCCTCAAATAAAATACATCAATATAAAGTTCCTGTTAAAAGGACACACTCATATGGAAGCGGATACCGTTCACGCTTTAATCGAAAGGAAACGGAAGAACCTTAACAACCTAACAATCCTCACTCCCTGGGACTGGCAGCAGATGGTGCGCCATTGTTCCAGCAAGTACCATGTATACAACATGGAGCAAGACGACTTTAAAAAATTTAATGCACTGCATAAAGGCAAAAATGTACCATTTATACATAGAAAAAAAACTGTTGATAAGGAGAAGTTTCTCATGTCAAGCTGCGTCCATATTCAAGTAAGGCAGGAACAACTTGGCATTTTTTACTTCAAATCCTCATTTGATAGCGATTTTCAAGCAGTTGACCTCAACAGGAAAAGAACAAGTAAAAGACTCGATGAGAATGGACCTACATTTCCACCAAATCTTTCAATTAAGGAAGCTGTCCCAATATCTCAACAAAAATTCAATGACCTCATTTCTTTATTACCTTACATTCCTAGTTTTTGCCATGGCTTTTATAAGGACCTTCCAAAAAATAATTTCAATAACGGCGACTATCCAACCGGCGATAACGACAGTGACTCATCTGATGATTAAAAATGTTTTCTTTTACACTCGTAATGTAATGTTCTTTGACAAACTATTTATTTTCAAAAACTATCACTTTACTAATGTTTATGTATATTATTGAAAAATGTTTTGTTCTGTAATAAACCATATTGTCATTACTTTATACCTTGCCTATTATACCATTATTTATACCTTACCTATAACTATAAAAAATACATTAAAACATTGACTAAAAGTAAAAATTCTTTATTAACAATAATAATACTGTTACACTATGTCCATAAATCATCGTTCATCTCGAGAGGTATACCACACTATGTCCACAAAATAGGTGATAATTCAGGTAAATTGTCATAAATAAATCTAGGATCAATACTTTCAATTACTTACCAATGCCAATAACAATGTGAGAAAGTTTCATAAAGCTGGTTCTACAAATGACGAAGAAACAAATTTTTAAAGTTCAAAAATATAGAAAATCGGCTCTCCTGGACAATTACAAAAATGTGACATGGTGTCCTTTACCTCCGGGGTACAGATATATAGCCGCAGTGGATCTTATGCCAATACTGCAGTCTTCCACGATAGTCTAGTGGAAACCGGCGATTCGTTCCCCTGCAGACTAATTGAGTGAAGCTCAAAGCATCAAAGTGAAGATTCGCGATAAGAATACTGGTGAGTGAATTATACTGTGATCAAACTTTCAAGATATTATATTATGGTTGTTCTATCATATACATATCAGAATACGTGGCAGGATCTTATTTAATTTTTTATATTTTTAGACATCATTGAAGTGTTGGGTGATTTTTAATAATTTGAGCAGTTTCCTAGACTCAAGCTTTTCTAATATTGGATTATATTTGTGATTTTTTCATCTAAGCGTATAATCAATCGGTTAATAGTTATTTTCTCTTTTCCTCACTTTTTCCATCTTTAAAATATCATGATTTCAACAAGTTTTGTATCTGTGTTTGTTTTTCAGATTCAACAAATTGCTGAAAAAATGAATCACTCATTTGAATCGGATGACGTGCTGATCTTTGTACCCGACGAGTGGATCATCAACCAAAACCAGAAGGGCATGGATAATCTGCAGGAGGTGGATCGTGCAACGGTGCAAATGGTAAAGCTTGAACCTGGAGAACAAACTTTTATGGTGTATAGAGGGGTCTTAGCTAGATTTGGCATTTATAGACATGGATATTTCTTCATTAAAATGTGACAAAGAGAGAGGTGGAAATAAAAAATGACATAATTTGTGTTACGGACGGACTTCGTCCACCGTGCAACGGTCCAGTTGCTACCAACGGATTCCGCCGACCTGGAATCCGAATCATGGGAAAGACCGTTGGAACAGATCCCACACCTTTCCGCGGAATCAGCAGATTCCACCGAGCCGCAGAACTCTCGGAGAGCGCTCTGCGGCAAGTGAACAAGACCCTTTTCCTGAATTAGGAATCATTGCGCGAACCGTCATGGGCCGCACGAAGGGTCCGCGAAGGCAGTCATCGCCGAACGATCATCCAAGACAGTCCTCTCGCTGATCTTGCTAATTGTTAACCGACCAAGTTTTCATATCGCACGAATATCACAAGTCCTCATATTAGAGTCGCTTTATCAACATATTGTAAGGTCGTGGGGTAGGGCAAGCTCATAAATAAACCCAATTGATACTATTTTCTCCCAATTACTCGTCTCGAACTACAACCGAACCCGTCACTTCCTTAAAACAACTCAGAGAGTTGTACGCGCAGCTCCCCCGAACTCTGAATAATCGACGTTCTAACCGCTCGGAACGACCGTAACTACGCGAAAACTACATCCAACAACCGCGTTCGTAACAATTTGTATCAATCAATCCGATTCTCATATGTTATCTTATGCTTGAAACAAATTACCTTCAAATCATCCCGCTTCTTTTCCATATGAAATTATATTGAAATGAAAAATAATTGACATATGGAATTGCTTTACAATGAAAAATAATTCATTTCAGGAATAGGATGATTTATTAACATATTTGTGTACTAGAAATTAGTTCAATGTTAAAATCATTTATTTGGTACAGTAGGACACTGATATAATTTTTCCTACGTATGAAATTAATTTGCGATGAAGAAAGATTCATTCTAAGAATATTGTGTCGTGTTAACATATTTACATGTTCCGAAAATCAGTCAAAGAAATAGGGTAACAAGAATGCATGGTTGACGTTTTATTCAGATACAAAATTAGTTATACATAATCGAATTTAATTTCATTATATTTTCCGCCTGGGTAATCTATCGATCGCCAAGTCTATTCTCTTCACATGCTCCGATCATCTTTCGCCAGAGATCATCATCGTCATTCAGGATCGTCACCTTTCAAGCAGGTAGAAATACTGAGGAGCTCTCTTCCACATCGACGATCATCCAGATGCCGTATTCAGTCTTAACTTGACACAAGTTTTTGATTTGAAGATCTTTGGATACTTCCTGATCTTCCAATTTTTTCGTTGGCAGATATTCTTTCAGTCGACCAACCTTGTTGATTTTAGTGAAATCCATGATATCTTTTGATAATTGAAATATGGAGATTGGAATTTTTGCCAGGCTTTTTTCAGCCTCCTTCCACTATTCACTCCAAACTTATGTTTCCAAACTTTTTCATGAGAATATATAGATTTGATCTGGTTTGAATCAAGTGTTCAACTTCTTCAATATTTTCTAACAGCTCATTTAGTACACGCAATTCACGTTGCTTTAGAGTATTCAGACTCATTTGAAAAATGGTTGCCAAATGATGTGCTGCCGTGACATTTTCTCTCTTTTATATTCCGACATCCCTCCAACTAATATACAGCTTCTAGAATATTTTCTCATATGTTTATTTGATCGGAATCCTCATCTCGAAATTTCGATTCGAACAACGGTCGTGATGGAAGATTCTAGTGAAGTGATTGCCGCATCTCAAATAATATTCTATCGTTATTTATCGGCGATGATTCCGTGAACTCTCCTAGCTCGGGGAAAAAATTCCGAGAATCGTAAGCGAGATCAGTGTCACATGTCGGTAGAAACATCCGGAAAGACCTTGAGTATTTCGTATCTCATAACGTTTCGCGAGAATGCTCTAGAATGTGATACTCAAAAGGGGCCGACAGGTTCAACCTTGCAAGAGGACCACGATGACATCATCATTTTATCGGCAATAATTCCGAGAATCGCGAGCGAGGTCATATGCACGAGCGTGGTAGAAGCTTCTGGAATCGATTTCTGAGACTTGCAAGCATGATCATTGTCACACGCTGGTAAAAACGTCCGGAAAGACCTTGAGTCTTCCTTATTTCATGAGATTCCGTGAAAGCGCCATGGAACGTGATATACATAAAAGACCGATCGGTTCGAAATTTCCAGAAGACCACGATGATGTCATCGTCGCATGATCATTGTTATACGCCTCCATCGTTTGACTTCTGCTCATTGTGTCGGTAACGAATCTAGCGTGGAATAATTATCGATAATTAGCGAATGATCGATCAATCGTTACCATGTGTCGGTAAGGTAGAGCGGGTGAATATCAAATTGGAGGTTCCGTATATCAATTTGAGGGTGTGAGTTAACAACGTGGAGGGTGTGTGACAATAATTTATGGGTGTTTGGTGCAAACTGGGGGGCGTGTGACGTCAATTCAGGAGCGTATGACGTCATCGGTGTCGATAACAGCGTCATCTCTGTTAGAAACAGCCCCATCTATGTCGGTAACAGCGCCATCTTTCTGGCGATTGACGTCATTACATTGGTAACAGCTCCATCTGCCCATCGATCTTTCCGGAAGGGTGTTGAAGTAGGGGGTCGATAAATTTCGGTGCAGGAATTATCATCCAGAAACCCCTCTGTTTATTTACTCATTCCAGCCCACCCCATCTCCGTATATCTGCAGCGGGCGAAGGCCTGAAAGTCGCGCACGGAGCACTGCACAGTGCAGTATAAAAAATCATATCTTCGTCAGCATTGTACGTACAGACGTCGTTTCGGTCTCAAAATTTTCCTCAAGCTGCACACTACAAGATAGAGGGGAAAAAAAATCGATTCTTGATTTTTTTTTAAATCTCAGGGTGGTGTAACACCTTGAGTGTGTGAAGAAACTCCACAGGATGATGAACAGTGTCTTCAACCTCTATACCTGTATATATAAATTCATATTTCTTTTCTTTAGTTGTTAGTTTTCATAGCCAAAAGGCATTGATACTATCGAATAATTCATCGGTTGAGGTGAGAATTGTTCTTTCTTTTAACCATGACAAATTGTCAATTGCGTTCTGTTGAATATTTGGGTGCATCCTATCTGTATAAGTTATCAAATCGACCACGATATCACAGAGGTTATCCGGAATATTCATCCTTCCTTATTCTCCGAGAATATTTCCATGACCGATATTCATTAATAATTCTAAAAATTCTTTTGCTTTTCATTTGAAGCCATAAAATTCAAGATCCAAAACAGGCTGTTATTTCATCTGCGCGTGTCCCTCGTGGTACAACAGGTGAAGTTAGTCTAAAGTCACCTTCTAAAACAACAATAAATTCACTCATCAATTGATTACTCTCTCTCATGTCCTGTAGTGTACGGTTAAGACCCTCAACTCCTTTCTTGTGGGCCATAGTACACTCGTCCCGAACTGTAATTTTCACTTCTCTGAGTACATGCGCCATGTCAATTTGTTCGTGAATATTATAAATGAGATTCTCCGAACGATTGAGATCGAGAGATAGTTCAAAGTTGAGTGCGCCGTCTTTCCTCCATCAATCAACGCTGCTGCAGTCCCTGATGAAGCTACGATAGCGATATTTCTTCCACTCCTAATTTTAGCCAGTGAAAGATTGATGGGAAATGTTTTCTCAGTTCGACGAGGAGCATCGAGAAAAAATGACTGCCCGGAATGAGGATCAATACCGTTCGAAACTTACATATCAATACTGTTCGAAACTTACAATGTAAGTTTACTAACATGTCATGTTAGTCACAAACTTCCTTTTGATTATGATTTAATTTCGCAATACCTTCAGAGACTACTTTGATCAACTGACAATGAGATACATCATAAGCTAATTCACTTACAAGGCGAGGCACCGAGATGTGGGTTACCGTTCTTGTTCACCGCCGGTAGGTACGTTCTAGGTTGGAAATAAATTGGATCGTCCACCGGCTTTTTGCCTGACACTCCATAGTTTTTGAACAAATCGAGGTCAAAGTTCATGACCACAAATCGTATTTTCAACGATATAAAACGGAAGATCGTGTTAAAACAAACATTTTTGCTCAATATATTTTCGGGTCCAAGGTTAATAATTTTCGGCTTATTCAAGTTTTTGTGTTCCCATGCTCCGACTCAAATACCGATAATTTTGCGCATCTGTCACAGCCAGCTCAGTGGTCGATATGTCAAGGCGTCCAATTGCGGAACCGCTGGTCCGTGGTTCGAAACTCCGTCAAGACTTTTTTTTGTTGCTTTTTTTGCAATTGATAATATTCTGATGATCCAACTTTTTTTTCCAATACTTTTTTTCAAGTAAAACCCCGGCGGTTGGAATTGATACTCAAAAAAGTGGCTGAAATCTATTTGTATTCTTGTATTTTCATGAGGCAGCATACCTATACAGAACTATACATAGATTATAATATTCCCTAATCCTAACAAACTTTCACTCGTGAATTTTTTTGCATTCATTGGGGTGAAACTTATCGTAGAAGCATGCAAAACATAAATATCTTTTGCGCCATGCGCAACATACGAACAGAATCCCGCCGCATTCACAAGTTTTCTGGTGCATTGATTTTGGGAAACATGCTTGATTTACGTTGTTAAATACATTTCTATCAGATATCAACTTGATAGCGTACCAGGCATATAAAATGATTTCTCGAAAGATAGGCGCGGATAACTGGTTGTGGATCGATGCGTGAATTTTTATAGCATCCGCTCTATCAAGTAACTCTCTACTTCGGTGTATACTCGAATTATTCTGAATCCGTGCGATGAAATTCTCCACTTGTCGAGAAAAGTAAACATCACACGGTTGACAGAGATGGGTGCATTTCGGTGGTATGATTTTTCCGGTGCAAGTTGGTTCAGATCTTGCATCAACGAAAGTCGTATCGTAGCGCGTGATGTTGGTTTGGCCATTCCACGAATCGAGTATAAGACAAAAATCATTTTGCTGCACATAAAGCTTCAGAACGGGATCCAAATATGATTTATATAGTTGGTAGGTCAACTTTCCCGAATTCAACCTTCACATCAGATACTTGTTTTTGTATCAACTAGAGGTGTAATTTATGTATAATTCTGTATGTGTATGTGACCCCATGAAAGTACAAGAATATAAAAAGATTATACCCACTTCTTTGAGTAATAATCCCGCCTTCCGAAGTTCGAATGAAAATAAGTATGAGAAAAAATTCAGATTATCAGAATATTATCAATCGAAAAAATGCAAAAAAAAGTCACGATGGTGTTTCAAACCACGAACTAGCGGTTCCGCAGTCAGACGCCCTGACCGGTCGACCACCGAGCTCGCTGTGAATGAAGCTCAAAATTACCGGTACTGAAGTTGGAGCTTGGAAACACAAAAACGTTAATAACCTGAAAAATATTAACTTTGGACCTGGCAATATATCAAGAAAAAATGTTTGTTTCAACACGATCTTTCGATTCACATCGTTCAAAATACGATTGCGGTCATAAACTTTGATCTCGATTTTTCAAACAACTATGGAGTATCTGGCAAAAAGCTGGCGGACGACTCAATTTTTTTCCGACCTAGAACGTGCCTACCATAGTTGAACCAAAACGGTGATCCATATTTCGGAGCCTCCCCTTGTGAGATACGGACGCTCCTTCATAAGCGTGCTTTGCTCTCTCATGAACTTGGGTAACCCAAAGTGTCACAATGATTACCTGAAACTGATGTACAAATGTCTTCGAAAAGGATGATATTCGTTGCGAGTAATATGAACAATCAGTTCAACATTTTGACTTTGTCTCAATTTTTCTGCAAATATCCTCTGACAAACTCTTCTGGTATTTTTCCCATAACCCTATTTAATCTCCTACTTGATAAGGAACCAACATGATCGCGAACAACTTATTTCCTGATCGAAATTCGTGTTTTCGGAGGCAGTATTTTTGAGAAATTCTAGAAAAAAACGAGGGTTTCAAACGATCTGAAATATGGTGTTTCAACTTCAAAATAGGAAAAGTTTGATCAAATTGGTGACAAATAATTTTTAGTATAATTTTTTTGCATAATTCCTTTGAAACCACGATTTGAAAGAATCACATTCGAATTGAAATAATTGTCACTGAATTGTGGCAATTAAACAAAAAAATCCCGGAAATTTTTGAAAGTTCGTATCGTGCTATTGACTGAACAAAAAAATTCGAAAAGAATAATTGATACCTTTTCCGAGGGGTACAAAAAGATTGTCAAATATCAGCAGAATCGGAGTTGCGAATTTCGATAGTGAGATAAGTTAGCATGGGATACCGACCAAACGACAAAATCAATTTCTCCAAACAACAAAATCAATTTTTGCGATGGTTACCATGGCAACGGTTACTATAGTAACGATTACTATGGTAACTACGGCCATGGTAACCATGACAACGGTTCCTATAGCTACGATTACTATGGTAATCAGAATTCCAAAACGGTAGTTATTGCTGAGTGTGAATTTATTTTCCATTGATTTTGCGTTAAATCCATTCTTCGTTCGCGTCTACATCGTTCGAGGAATAACCATGTTACATTTTGAATTTATGTTCAACCATGGTCATTTTTACCATGACTACGGTTACTATGGCAACTGTTGTTTCGCATGAATTTTAAAATCTGATCTTACTACGCGTCTACATGGTGAGAAATGTAACTATGTAGAATTTCAAGTCGATCGAACTTATAGTTTCGGAGATTCCATGATGAGTGAGTGAATCAGGCGTTTTTCGATTGTATATATATAGATTGGTTCGGATTGAGCGCTGGAGGTTACAAAAGCAATTATTATCCTGATTAATTATATTAGGCCGACTAGCTATGGATACCCGGCGCTTGTCGCATGGACCCCTTCGGGGGCCAACGGGCCCGAGGCTAAGGGGTCCGTTAATAGTGATACAGTGATTCTTATTACAATTTTCCAATGCAAAATTATCAAATCGTACATTGACCATTTGTTTGGAATCAACTTCCATTTGATATTTCAGACAGCTCATCGTGATCTGGTCCCACTATGTACTGCGTGAATTGCATGCGTTGAGTAAGGGCATTGTAGGTTCTTCTACAGTTACTTACCGCAGCATTGTTCAGCATGAAGGTCAGCTGTGCAGCCGGTTTTGACGGTGCTGATGTACAATTTGCTCTCAGAATATCGCCTGATTCATATCGCTGTCTATCCGAAACGATCAGTGGTCTACTTTCAGGTCGAGCTGTAGCATAAATTTGTATTCACTTTAGAATTAATCATGCGTAGCAATCGGAATCAAACTAGAAATATGCGATGCTATCAATTTATTCCTGATTTAAAATCAACACAAGCGTATACGATACATTGATGCATATGATTAAAATGACAACTAGCGTCGTAAGGATTTCAGTGAAAAATCAGAATAGCTTTCCCAATTAAGTTCCCCAGTTCGAGGGAACTTTTCTCCCATCGTTCGACGCCCGACGTTGATAAACTGAGTTATGGGACTTTTTGTTCTTATGATTTCTAGAAATATCACAATTCTCATTGAAATAGGATACCAGGATTTCATCCAGTGTCGAATGGTGTACCGTTAATTCGAGGTTTTTCAACGCCCTACAAGCATGAACTAATATTCATTTTGAATCTGAGTGAAGCATGGAACGTGCAATGGTGTGAGATATTGTAATAACGGTGAAGAAACTTCATCACTTACCGACAACGGTCAAATATTTGGTCACCATGGCAGTAGAGAACAATGGTGCATCGGCGGTAACCTCGCAGCTGAAATTACCGGAGAGTCGGAAGTCTACATCGTCTAGCATAACCTGGGTCCCGTTTGAATTAGCCAACTGGAAAACGATGATAAAATCTCGATCAAACATGGTTAAAGGGTATGTATTGTGATGGTAAACCTCACGCGCATAAAGGGTAGGTGATGCATTTTGATACGCGTTCTCGTAATTTCAATTTCGAACTTTAGACGTGCGAACAGCGGACGTTAATATCGATTTATTTTTCATGTACGTATTCACTCGATGGAGCAAATGAGATGCGAAAGCAGTCCGCGGCGTCTGTCGAAAGTGTATGCATCGTACAGTGGTATCCTGTACAGCATTTCAAACTCCGAGGAAAAAGAGACAATGGTAGCAGTGTTCTATTGAATTTGGCGAAAGAGATATTCCATAATTTTGTATCATCAATCCGGATCACTCGCATAGCTGAAATTCCTTTGAACAGTATTTATCTCATTCCGCAAGTTCCTGTGCGAAATATGCATGCCAAGTTTATTGGAAATATTTACATACATATTTTACAATGAGCATATAGATGGGGGAAGAAGGGGGGGGAAGGACTTTGAGCACAAAATGCTACCGCATGGTAACTTGTGTTCGGAATCATGTGGAAGACCGTTAAAACGAATCCCACACCATCCCGCGGAATCAGAAGATTCCGCAGAGCCGCAGAACTCTCGGAGCGCTCTGCGGCCGGCGCGACAGGCTCCTTTTCTTGAGCTAGGGAATCTATACGCGGACCGTCACGGGTTACATGACGATACCGCAGAGACAATCAGAGTAGAGTCATTGGAGAGTCATGCCTCAATAATTAACACGGTATCATCTAGTCTGATCTTCAACTAACATCCACTAATACCAGTCACTTTCTAACGTATACCTCATCAATCAATAGACACAGTACCTTCGCCACAATCATCGAGTCACGCGAATAGAGTCACCTCATTTACACATTGTTCTCGTCTGGCGAACGCTAGGTCGTATGCCCGGTTCCCCGATTTGTTTGGTCAAACCGCATGATGATCTGACCAATCAGAAAACACAAGACCTCGAATCCTTCAGATTCAGGTCAACCTCGATGAAGTGAACAGCAGCGTTCACGAAACGTCGGCTTCAAAGTCGCAATCAATTACGTTGCAACCCAGAAAAAACATACAATTACGAACAATTTTTTTACAAAAAAGTGTTTCCTCAATTTTTGCGCGATAGTTAACATTTTTAATCTATGAAACATGAATTATTGGCTAAAAAACCCATCAATCTCAAAAAAATGAATAAAAAGTGAACAATGGCTTGTTACGTTGATTTTTGGCGGAAATTATAAATTTAAACCTTTCGAATATTGAGAAAAAAAATTAACAAAAATTCGAAACTTTTCGGGTTTCTTCAGGACACTTTGAGCTTGGCAAGTTACAGTCGATATCTTTCGTGTATCCATTTTATTGCTTCCAACTATTATGGATGAATAACTGTGATTCACACAAATAAGCAGAATTTACAGATGCGATACCATGATGTGAATTTGAAACTAGCTATCAGTATTTATGTGTTGTGACGAGAAATCTCGCTACAGGCTCCACCCCCCCCCCCCCCCCCCCCCCTCGGCTCGGGCTCCGCCGCTCGCACGGTCGTCCGAGGGCAACCGCTTACCGTTTAGCCTGAGTTTTTGCGTTCTTAGCGATTAGTATAAGTTTTGCGTTCTTCTCCCCTTCCCTCCCGCCTTGTCCCCTTTCCGTTTGTATGTCCGGCTCTGCGAGACTGCGACCGTTGTCGCCGTCGCCACCACCACCGTCAACGTCCCCCGTCACCCACCGCGGGATTCGGCCGGCCCTAGACTCCACGCGGCCGGGAGAGCACGGGCCGACGCTACGGAGTGAGAGAGCACGGGCGAGCAAGCCCACCAACACCACCGCCATCCCCTCGTCGCCTCGCCACCGACGAACACAATGCCTAGCCAGCATCGCCACGTCGCCGCAGCGAGCAAGCACCAAGCTCGTTGCGGCCGAAAAGACCAGAAGGAATCGCCACCACCGTCTTGGCAACAACGTTGAGGCTCGCCCGTCGCCGACCCGCTCCCGCTGCCGACGTACCGACTCTCCTGTCAACAACAACAACGCACCACCCCCCCGATTGCCACACGGCAAATACCCAGGGTCACCGACGAAAATTTGAACGACGACGACGGCACGACGGTTCGCCAGTCTCGAGCCGAGAGCCATAGCGTTTAGAGATAGCGTTTAGAGATAGCGAATAGTGTGCGATCGAGTCAATATTGTAAGACGTCGATAGTGTGCGAGGTTCTTTGGAGAAGCTGCGTGCGATTGAGTGAGTCCGTTCCTTATTTCCCGTATCGCCGTTCACCCTATTCCCCCCTGTTTCTTTTTCGATAGCGTATCGTATTGTGTTTTTGGTCCGCAGTCCCTCAGACTGACGACCCGACCGTTTTGCTACGTCCCGCGAAGTGACGTGTGGCGACTCTTTAGATTAGTCTATCCACCTGTTCACCCTTCCTCTCCCTCACCCACCACCCCTCCCCGCGATCACCTTTTTGTTCTCCCATCCCCGAGTGCCGTGGTTAATCGATAGAGCCGATAGTGCAAAAGATCGTAACCCACTCCTCCCCTGTCGAGTCACCCCTGCTCCCGCATGAGCTAAGCCGCCCCCTTGAGTCTTTGTGTTGTGAGTCCGTGTCCCTCCGACACGCCAAAAACGGTGCTACCCCGACTGGTAGCTGGCGCCCAATTTTCCACCCCCCTTCTGTTCGAGTATCCCGTGCCATCTCCCCCCCCCCCCCCCCGCTGTACATCGCCGTTATTGTTACATTTTTCTTCGTTTTTCTTGGTCATCATTCCTTGTCTATCATTAAACTAAGTCTCTTTTTATCGTATTCACTGCTTTGTCCGCATTATTTCATTTTTCCCCTTCTTCCTCCCCGCGTTTTCTTTCCTCGTTTCGCTTAGCCAGATTTCAAATAGCCGTCCTTCGTCTAACCGGCGAGGGAGAGCGGTTATAGCGTACTCAAATCAAATTTTGTCAAATTAATATAATACAATAGAAATAACGTTAAAAATGGTGTTGATATTTTGTGGTACAGTAATTCTCGATGTTGGTAGGGCAACAGCCAGATAAATAATATTTTTTCATTGATGAATCTACCAACTATCTCTAGATATAAGCCGTGGGCAACGAAAAATGCAGATTCAGCATTAGACTCAAAAAAGAACCATCGGTCGATCAGGATAGGATTGACAAGTGAGTTTGATGATGAATACTTCCTGTCTAATAAAGTCTGTTGTGAACTTAAATCAAAACTAGAGCAGAGTTTTTAATACTGCAAAAATGCAGTTCTACGATAGTTTTAAGAATCGATCTACTCTCTGTTCAGGGAATGAAAAAACTAAGGATCCTGAGAAGTCTCGTCCGTTTCGGTCAGATCCACACCCATTCAGCCCCGTCGACGCCCGATGCGAGATCGGCATGCTAGCCAGGAGCGGCAGCAATGCCTAAACACACCATTTGTAACGGTTACTTCTAATATTTGAAAGTTAATATACGGAAAGCACATTGCACACTCCCTTCTCTCACACTATCTCACGCGCCGATGGACGGCGCAAGTCTATTCACTCCCCAAATGGAGAATACGTTTACACTATTATTTTCTATTCACATTTTTCTAACCAGGCAATTATACTTTTTTATGAACATAATCATATGATTATTTATTCGTTTATCACGGTTGTCTTCCGTGCACTTTCGATGCATGTTCAGGTAACGTTCCACTTGGATGCCGTGAGCGTAATATATGTTTACGACTCTTTACGTTACGAAAATGCATTCATTGTCATGCAATAGATGCTATCAATATAGTTATCCCATTAATTCACCGTTTTAATAATTCGGTATTTTACACATATATTTTTCTTTGTATTAAGAATGTCTCTTACATGACAATGAATATTAATTCCACGTATTATATTGCAGTAACAAAACTAACGACCCACTCTCACCAGAACCCACAAGTTCCCAGTTAATTTCCGATCCAATGGCTAATTATTCCCTCCCAAATACACCTGAAACTAATCTTTCAGCTTCTCTTGATGCGGGATTGCAGAAAAGGGGCACTGGTTCTACGTACAACAGTTTATCTGATCTCTATACGCAAAGTTCATCGAAGATCCTCCAGCAATAGTCGTAGCCAGAATGTTTTCCCAATAATTGATTATGTGCCGCCCAGATACTCCATTAATCGGCTACCATACGGGTTAAGTTTTGTCCTATTCTACGCGCAGAAATGTAGACCATGTGAAGCAGAGCAGAAGAACGCTTTGCAGTCTGATATGGCTGTAGAATTGATCAATAGAAATGACCTTCTGAAAAACGAAAGAGCTAAAATTTCAGTTCTTATGGCGACGACGATCCGTGTACTATTTCGGTAGTTCGTAGAAAGACGGGCGAACTGATAGAGAGATGGTCAGCCATCGATCACGCGCACAAGGCATTCCACAATGTTCTGGGCCTATTAAAGGTGCAACCAAAATTGATAAAATATTTTTCGAATAGCTTCGCAGCGCGGGTAGATAAAATGAGAAAGGTTAGATTAATGCGACGTGGCCAAATTCCTCTGACAATCACAAAATCTCCCGAATTTCCGATTCATTCGACATTTTAGTAGTTAATATTTTTTTACATACATCAGTAACCCTAAATTGCTCATACCGGATACCTTACAACTTACAGAATAGTACTCCAGATTTCGTCTAATATCTATTGCTCGAGTGTGAAAATATTACTTCAGAAACGGATTTTAAGGATCACTTCTTTATAAAGCCCGTGTTGAGAATGCTTACTTCGAACATTCTTATCTTTCTTACACGGAGAGACTTTCAGTATGAATAATCTTTCTATTCCGTAGGGAAAATTGACACAAGATATAAGAATTTTGGGATAATCGGGGTACTGTTACGTGAATTTTCATAGTGACTATGGAACTGCCGACTTGATACATCTGTGGAGATAGTACAGGGACTTAGAAAGAGAGAAGGAGAAAGTAAGAAAGGGAAACAGAACATAAAGGGAGCTGGCGAATTGGAACCAGGGAAACGAGAGCAGGACGAGTGCGGGGAAGAGGAAAAGCAGAGAGGAGACCGACGTTCGGCTTTTGCTCGAACGACAGAGCGGAGAGAGCTGTCTCAGGAAGCGTACACGCGGATCCGAAAATCGCACGAGGACAACAATCTGTTCCGCCACTGCGAGTAGAAAGGAAATTCTTGTCATCCGAATCCTCCAACGCAACGTGCAACTCCATCCGCAACGTCCAAGTAGCGACAAGACCTGCATCTCTCTCTCTCCCTCTCTCAACTGCATCCGACATTGGACATGGAAGATGATCATCCGGCGCCGGAATGAATGTGTGTATGTAAATTTGTATTGTCTTTAGTCTAAGATCGTCCAATTGTCACTTTATATGTGTAAATGCTTCGCGGATCTTTCCAGAAAATTTAGAATAAATAAAAGTATTCATTACACATCTGTTTAAAATAACTGATGATAATATTAAAATTTGAGATGAAAAGAAAATTACAGTTTATGTAAGTCAAAATATTATATTCTGTAACGGACTCAGATAACAAGAATTAGTATAGAGCTTTGCAATGAGTGAGATTGAATGTTGTACATTTTAGTATGAACCCCTGGCGATCTTTCTAAACCACTGTACGAAAAATTTAGGTCACGTGGTGTACTGACAAGGAAACCTTTCGAACCCGAACTCGCCGATTTCGATGATCTTGGTATATGTTGTGAAACATCAAAAAATAAGAGACACGTATTTTTTTATATGTGCTCTTAAGCCCGTTTAGGGGGTGAAATCTACCCTCAAAGTTCACTCTTGAAAAGTCTTTTTTCGAAATATCTCTGCTTCTAATTAGTATTCCGCGACGGAACCAATTGAAAAATGCTCTTTGCGGCGACGCGAAGCTACTAGACATTGTTATGACCACGAGGGTTGCAGCCCCTATTTTTTATACCGGAAAAACCACATTTTTCGAAGATATTTTCGTTGTACTGATTCGAATATTGACTTGAAAATTGAAAAATGAATATTCTGGGCGGTGAAATGGAGTAAATAAGTTGACGTATTCAAGGATTTCGCGTTAACCACCCCCAAACACGGTTACTACCCCTTCAGACATTGGTCATCTGCAATAATAAAGAAAATGTTTTTCTCAAGAGAAATACGAATAAGATATGTTTTGAGAGACAAATATTTTGTTATATGTGCTCTTAAGCCCGTTTAGGGGGTGAAATCTACCCTCAAAGTTCACTCTTAAGAAGTCTTTTTCCGATATATCTCTGCTTCTAATTGGTATTCCGCGGCTATGATATTGCTATGTTACGATGCGGCTGGTGTAAGAAATCATTATGTTTCAAACATTTCTATGAAGATTACCATTATTGTCATGAATTTATAGAATAATACACTTCAAATTAAGAATTTGGAAAATATTCATTCGCAATAGAATTAGTTCTAGTTTTTTGTATTGAAGTTTTCTGGGTCAGTAAGATTTCACCCCCTAAACGGGCTTAAGAGCACATATAAAAAAATACGTGTCTCTTATTTTTCGATGTTTCACAACATATACCAAGATCATCGAAATCGGCGAGTTCGGGTTCGAAAGGTTTCCTTGTGAGTCAAGCGGCCCGACGTGTACACACACGTAGTTTTCCAAAGTATTTTACCGATAGGAAAAAAACCTTCGGGGTAAATGAATCAAAAATGAAATGAAAAGGACTTCCCCGAAAAAAAATTTCCCTATGTTGAGCAACCGAGAAGTGGAATTTGACGATTCCAGCTAGCATGTTCAAGACTGAGGTTTCTCAAAGCTGGCTTTTTCGATGACAAGGGTTATCCCGTTGCATCCGTTTTCGGAGACAAGGCGAATGCGTTGCTTGTTCCTGTGTCACAGAGTCTGGTTATCAACCGGACCTGCGTTCCTCCCCAGAATAGGGCCAGAAGGGCGATAGCTGACGTGCCTAATATTTTCTTATACTTCGATTTCCGAACTACGGACCAGTGCGCGAAGCCCTCGTCTGTCAGACTGCTGTCCCGGATGTATAGCTCTGGTCACGGAATAAACATTGCCGTCTGCGTTTCGTGTGGGTCGATGCCTGTTCCCTTGGTCGTCGCGATAAATTTGGTGGAGTGAAGACAAACAGGCAGGCAGATGTGGCTAACAATATTTGACGTGAGGAATCGAAATGTCAGATCAAAAATATAACAAAATGATGACATCGCAGCTCAGAATAAAGAGAATACAAATCAGTTATCAAGTCAACGCCTACGGTTCACAAACGTTGACGATTTTAAATTTGAAACAAAGTTCATTTTCTCAAACGCGTTCCTGCTGTAGCGAACTGATTATCAGTCTCATTAAAATGATTCTATGTTCCGCGAAATAAAGCTAATTTCATATTCGGATTTTGGGTGAACCCGAACAGCGTAACGTCGATCAGTCAGGCGCTGTGCCGTGCACTGCTGCTTTTCGTGTCTGAAAATCTCCTATTTATACCCATCCGTTCGCTGGTGTTGGCGTGCTGTTATCAATCGAAACGTGACCACTTATCCGTGAGTCCATCTTTCGTCTCAGTGCTAATCCAGGTGTCTCGCTTGTCGTCGTCGTTGTCGATGATATTTGACAATCGTCGTCGGTCGTGTATGCTGTCATATTTTGGGACAGCGGTCGGTCATGGTCCGCTGACCGTTAAAATTTATATATATATTGTAACGCGTGCGATTTTTCCAAGGTACCTTACCAGTAGAAAAAACGTCGTTGTTGCAGGTATTTTTGCCCTCTGAGTCGATAACCGAAATCGAAGTATTAAGGACTTCCCCCAAAAAAAACTATTTTTGCATTGGTAACCAAATGACGATGTTTTTAGTCTCTGTCTAAAAATGACCCAGACTTAGGTGACCTGTAGCTGGCGTTTTCGATGACCAGGGTTAAGTCGTTGCCGCCCTTCTCGGAGACAAGACGTGAGTATTACTCCCTCCTACGTCGCAGAGATCCGCTGACACTTCTGAAATGTTAGCAGAACCATGTTGGAAAAATCGATCATGATACATACCTTAATAAGGTGCTCTTTGAGTGCTAATTAGATGCCCTATTCAAAAATAAGGTGTTCGATTCCATCATCGTCAAAAAAGAACTTTCATCGTGAGCTGCTGGCGCGACGTCATACTGCCAGCGCATAGTTTAAGAAACGCCAAATATTGGCGATAGGGAAAAGTGCTTCACGCGAAAATTAGATGATCTTTAGGTGCTCTTCATCTCTTGAAAATATTGGTGACATTGCTACCTTCGGATCATACTAGAAACACTACAGCCGAAAGCCCATAAAGGAGGATCGTTTTTGAAAAATTGTCGAAGCAGAAATTGAGTGCTGATTAGATGCACCATGAAGAACGATCGTACAAATTAGGTGCTCCACCTTTTTGATATTTTTTTCTAAGCCTCAAGTTTCTCTGTGGCGGTTGCAGGTTGGAAACATCGTCGAGTCAAATAATTTCCGAATAACGACCGATTTCAGAAAACTGATCGCACAGGAGAATAATGGTATATGTTTGGATGCTCCAACACTTTGGCATTCGCGGTCCAGTATCATGGATTTGAGTATTTTAGAAATAAAACGAACGACAATTCATCGTTGGGGTTTTCCGCAGATAATTACTTATCAAATATGACTTATCAACGTTACGTTATTGGAAAAAACCTCATTGTTACACAGTAGGGTGCTTTATTTGAAACGTACATGTCTCTTTCTTTGCTAACACGTGAAAATTTAGTGCCTCACATCGGAAAAACAATTCCACTAAATTTGAACCTTTCATTTCAATATCAAGTACTTCCTTCGTCGTTGAATTGATCCTATTTAAAAAACATGTCAATCATTGGTTTTGAAAAAAAATTATCATAGCTCCCCTGGCGGATCCGTATACACCGTGTAAACTCGTGTATATTCAGTGTAAAATGAGTATCAGTGTAAACTAGGATTGAGTTGTGGGTAAATTTAGTGTATATAAGAGATACACTAAAGACACTCAGAATTTACACTCAATTCACACAGTGTATATGTGCCTCATATACACTAAGCTTACACCCAGTCTCACCGTAAATTTTTCTTCCAAGTTCAAAGATTTTTTTTGTCTCAGGAAAATTTTGGTTTCTCCGTACAAGATTATACCTATCGACTCAGAATAGCCTGAAAGGGATACATGACAAATCACGCGAATGCTTTTTTGGAAAAAAAAACTTCGAAAATTTTCCAAGTTCACTCGAATTTCCAAGTCCGCTGAACAAGAACACTTTTAGTTTCCGTCTGAGGCAAATTTTTTTACGTCATTGAAATTTAGTACCGATCGACTCGAAATGAGCTGAAACGAATAGATAACTGGACGTTAAAATGTGTTTTCCAGAGTATGGAAAATCTTAGTTTACGCCGTCGAAAAAAGGTAAAGTTCCCCTCTGAGAATTTTTTTTTTCGTCTTTCGAAGATTGCACCTGTGGACTCAGAATAGCCTGAAAAGGATACATGACAAATCACGCGAATGCTTTTTTGGAAAAAAAAAACTTCGAAAATTTTCCAAGTTCACTCGAATTTCCAAGTCCGCTGAACAAGAACACTTTTAGTTTCCGTCTGAGGCAAATTTTTTTACGTCATTGAAATTTAGTACCGATCGACTCGAAATGAGCTGAAACGAATAGATAACTGGACGTTAAAATGTGTTTTCCAGAGTATGGAAAATCTTAGTTTACGCCGTCGAAAAAAGGTAAAGTTCCCCTCTGAGAATTTTTTTTTTCGTCTTTCGAAGATTGTACCTGTGGACTCAGAATAGCCTGAAAAGGATACATGACAAATCACGCGAATGCTTTTTTGGAAAAAAAAACTTCGAAAATTTTCCAAGTTCACTCGAATTTCCAAGTCCGCTGAACAAGAACACTTTTAGTTTCCGTCTGAGGCAAATTTTTTTACGTCATTGAAATTTAGTACCGATCGACTCGAAATGAGCTGAAACGAATAGATAACTGGACGTTAAAATGTGTTTTCCAGAGTATGGAAAATCTTAGTTTACGCCGTCGAAAAAAGGTAAAGTTCCCCTCTGAGAATTTTTTTTTTCGTCTTTCGAAGATTGCACCTGTGGACTCAGAATAGCCTGAAAAGGATACATGACAAATCACGCGAATGCTTTTTTGGAAAAAAAAAACTTCGAAAATTTTCCAAGTTCACTCGAATTTCCAAGTCCGCTGAACAAGAACACTTTTAGTTTCCGTCTGAGGCAAATTTTTTTACGTCATTGAAATTTAGTACCGATCGACTCGAAATGAGCTGAAACGAATAGATAACTGGACGTTAAAATGTGTTTTCCAGAGTATGGAAAATCTTAGTTTACGCCGTCGAAAAAAGGTAAAGTTCCCCTCTGAGAATTTTTTTTTTCGTCTTTCGAAGATTGTACCTGTGGACTCAGAATAGCCTGAAAAGGATACATGACAAATCACGCGAATGCTTTTTTGGAAAAAAAAAACTTCGAAAATTTTTCAAGTTCACTCGAATTTCCAAGTCCGCTGAACAAGAACACTTTTAGTTTCCGTCTGAGGCAAATTTTTTTACGTCATTGAAATTTAGTACCGATCGACTCGAAATGAGCTGAAACGAATAGATAACTGGACGTTAAAATGTGTTTTCCAGAGTATGGAAAATCTTAGTTTACGCCGTCGAAAAAAGGTAAAGTTCCCCTCTGAGAATTTTTTTTTTCGTCTTTCGAAGATTGCACCTGTGGACTCAGAATAGCCTGAAAAGGATACATGACAAATCACGCGAATGCTTTTTTGGAAAAAAAAAACTTCGAAAATTTTCCAAGTTCACTCGAATTTCCAAGTCCGCTGAACAAGAACACTTTTAGTTTCCGTCTGAGGCAAATTTTTTTACGTCATTGAAATTTAGTACCGATCGACTCGAAATGAGCTGAAACGAATAGATAACTGGACGTTAAAATGTGTTTTCCAGAGTATGGAAAATCTTAGTTTACGCCGTCGAAAAAAGGTAAAGTTCCCCTCTGAGAATTTTTTTTTTCGTCTTTCGAAGATTGTACCTGTGGACTCAGAATAGCCTGAAAAGGATACATGACAAATCACGCGAATGCTTTTTTGGAAAAAAAAACTTCGAAAATTTTCCAAGTTCACTCGAATTTCCAAGTCCGCTGAACAAGAACACTTTTAGTTTCCGTCTGAGGCAAATTTTTTTACGTCATTGAAATTTAGTACCGATCGACTCGAAATGAGCTGAAACGAATAGATAACTGGACGTTAAAATGTGTTTTCCAGAGTATGGAAAATCTTAGTTTACGCCGTCGAAAAAAGGTAAAGTTCCCCTCTGAGAATTTTTTTTTTCGTCTTTCGAAGATTGCACCTGTGGACTCAGAATAGCCTGAAAAGGATACATGACAAATCACGCGAATGCTTTTTTGGAAAAAAAAAACTTCGAAAATTTTCCAAGTTCACTCGAATTTCCAAGTCCGCTGAACAAGAACACTTTTAGTTTCCGTCTGAGGCAAATTTTTTTACGTCATTGAAATTTAGTACCGATCGACTCGAAATGAGCTGAAACGAATAGATAACTGGACGTTAAAATGTGTTTTCCAGAGTATGGAAAATCTTAGTTTACGCCGTCGAAAAAAGGTAAAGTTCCCCTCTGAGAATTTTTTTTTTCGTCTTTCGAAGATTGTACCTGTGGACTCAGAATAGCCTGAAAAGGATACATGACAAATCACGCGAATGCTTTTTTGGAAAAAAAAAACTTCGAAAATTTTTCAAGTTCACTCGAATTTCCAAGTCCGCTGAACAAGAACACTTTTAGTTTCCGTCTGAGGCAAATTTTTTTACGTCATTGAAATTTAGTACCGATCGACTCGAAATGAGCTGAAACGAATAGATAACTGGACGTTAAAATGTGTTTTCCAGAGTATGGAAAATCTTAGTTTACGCCGTCGAAAAAAGGTAAAGTTCCCCTCTGAGAATTTTTTTTTTCGTCTTTCGAAGATTGTACCTGTGGACTCAGAATAGCCTGAAAAGGATACATGACAAATCACGCGAATGCTTTTTTGGAAAAAAAAAACTTCGAAAATTTTTCAAGTTCACTCGAATTTCCAAGTCCGCTGAACAAGAACACTTTTAGTTTCCGTCTGAGGCAAATTTTTTTACGTCATTGAAATTTAGTACCGATCGACTCGAAATGAGCTGAAACGAATAGATAACTGGACGTTAAAATGTGTTTTCCAGAGTATGGAAAATCTTAGTTTACGCCGTCGAAAAAAGGTAAAGTTCCCCTCTGAGAATTTTTTTTTTCGTCTTTCGAAGATTGTACCTGTGGACTCAGAATAGCCTGAAAAGGATACATGACAAATCACGCGAATGCTTTTTTGGAAAAAAAAAACTTCGAAAATTTTTCAAGTTCACTCGAATTTCCAAGTCCGCTGAACAAGAACACTTTTAGTTTCCGTCTGAGGCAAATTTTTTTACGTCATTGAAATTTAGTACCGATCGACTCGAAATGAGCTGAAACGAATAGATAACTGGACGTTAAAATGTGTTTTCCAGAGTATGGAAAATCTTAGTTTACGCCGTCGAAAAAAGGTAAAGTTCCCCTCTGAGAATTTTTTTTTTCGTCTTTCGAAGATTGTACCTGTGGACTCAGAATAGCCTGAAAAGGATACATGACAAATCACGCGAATGCTTTTTTGGAAAAAAAAAACTTCGAAAATTTTTCAAGTTCACTCGAATTTCCAAGTCCGCTGAACAAGAACACTTTTAGTTTCCGTCTGAGGCAAATTTTTTTACGTCGTTAAAATTCAGTTTACGCCGTCGAAAAAAAGTTATTTCAACAGGAGATACCCTCTACTTGGAACAGTAGTGTGAGAAAAAAATCTCATAGCGAGAGTGCTGAAGAGTTGATAGAAATGTACAGCTTATCACTATTCCGACAGTTCATGAAAAGAAATTGGTTACATTTTAATAAATATTTTTATTAGCAATTTATAATAATCCTTTCCAAGTTAATGGTGATACAATTTCTAATCGGTTTCCCAACAATTTGCGAATTTAAATACAAAAGTTCCATTAACAGTTACTATTTTCACGGCTGGAGTGATACTTGCATCTATTTTCACAAATTTCAGTTCTGCAGTTTCTTCAATTTGTACTATATAGTCTACGTTAAACATTTTTTTCATTTCTTTGAAATATTGAATGAAAAATCCTCTGATAACATTTCCATCAACTGATTGAAACTGAACAATTGAATCTATTCTCCCATATCCATATTCTTTACAAAATATGTGCACATTACAAAATTTTGTATCTAAGTCGTCATTACATCGGTAATCTACTCTATTGACTTTTACTCGAAGAAATGAAATCAAATTTTCTGGCGCTTCAATTGCTATGTTTGTAAGACATTCACGTTCTCTCGTAGTCAGTAACCGTGATTCTGACCTTCCGATATTTATAAAATTACCATTTATTTTATTAGGTTCGACAATTTTAAGTGTGTCACATATGAATTTTCTTGTTTCTTCAGTCACTGCAGTATTGAAAGTTGTAAACTCAATAAATCTTGACATTAAATATCTTGTAACAATTTGGTCAGCTCTGGCATAAGCACTGGTTACCTTATCCACGATCTTTTTATTCCAAGACTCGAATGAGAATGCACTATTTGCCCAAATTGGACCCCAGGAACGTACAGTATCAGTGAGATGGGTCAACAAATGGATATTGAAGCTCATATTTTCTTTTCCAAAATGCGCTTGGAATAATGTGACATATTTTTTCATCAATTCCTCAGCTATATCCAGTTCATTTTGTGTCACCGAGTCATTATTCAGATAATGGATAACTTGTGATAAAAGGGATAAATGCTGTACGTATTTTATATTTAAAATACCATGTAAACAGATTGGAGCATAATCTAGCCAATTACGCCACTCTGATGCTTTCCACTGTTTTGATTCTGTTAATGATCGAGGCACTCGTGATCGTTGAGTTGGCGGCTTTATTGAAAGTAAGCGCTGGTTGATCATTTCCAATGTTTTTGGTTTTCCAATATAAAATTCTGCGTTTGTACCCATCATTAAAATATTAGTGTGTTGTTTCACTGCTCCAAGAAACACTGCATGCATCGCCTCAACTATGACTCCTTTGCAAATTTGAAATCTTGGAAGTGTGATCAGAGATGAAATTCCTTTCACGCCATGTGTTATTACTTTTGTACGAAAAGCTGTTTTCATATCTTCTAACAATTCAGTATCAATGCGAAGACGCTCAAAGCAGTGATTCAAAGGATATGTATGTTTTTTGGCGTTTCGTTCGCCTTTTGCATAACAGAACGTGCATCCAAAATATCCGTTAAACTGTGTCATACGAGTTTGATAACAGACATTTTTCCGATATGTATGACGTGAAAGAAGAAAACAGCAAAAAACCAGTTTCAATCTCTTAATTTGTCACTTTCTCGTTCGATATCTCAACAACAATCAACGGTAGGTAAAAAATGTATAGAACTTAAATTGTAGAGCACAAAGAAAACAACAAGAAAGTATACCATCAAAATTTCCGTATGACGGCGAAGAGTCGAGCTATTGCTAAAAAACAGAATTTTTGGTTTTTTCAACATGGCGGAAAATGCTCATATGAAATTTTGGTCGAAACTTCAAGTTAAGCTTCTCTAAGCCCTCTCTAGACAATATCAAAAAATTAGCTTTCTCGGTCCATTTGCATTTCTCAGCCGTTATTTTGGATAGAATGACTGGACTATTCGTTATTCTACTCTCCAGCGCGTGAACCCAGCACGTTGCATGCGTGGCGTTAGTTCCGCACGCGCTGCTACCGAAATCGCATGTCGAATACCCCGCTAGCCTTTGATGAACAAAGTGCATGTTGTTTAGTTGAATTTATACAGTTATATCGTACCAGCAACAATGGAAGCAACGGAATTAGCAGTAAGTTTTAAAAATATATTGCTTGTCAAATTTTTTTCGTAATTCTAAACAGTTCTGTTTGTCTGAATTTTACGTCTCATAATAAATATTTCAATTAGATACTATATCAATTGTAATTGTAATATTGCTAAAAAGTTTTTTTTAATTGTGCATAGGTTATGAAAATAAAAAAATTTGCCTTGATTTCAAAATTGGATGGGTATGATGACATTTCAATTGTACCGTCCAGCTATATTTATTTTATGGGAAATGGAGAAAAAAAATATTATTGCCTATCTGAAAACCAACCGCCACCGTTGAAGAAAGTTTTTTTTATGAGGGATGAAAACCGACATTTTGTGCCTATCAAAATTACAACGTTTGGTGGTGAGAAAATTCATAGACAATTTATATTACTTTTGACACTAACAAATTCGGTTATTATAATTTCATGGCATATTTCCAGATACAAAGGATGAGCTAGTAAAAGCTCAAACTAGTAAAAGAATCAAAATCAAAAAAAGGTTGACTTTCAGCCCGACAGAAGTCGAAAGAAAGAAAGCTAAAATACAAAAAGCTCTACACCAGGAAAAATCGGTAGCAGAATCTGTAAAGGTATTTATCACGAATTTTCAAACTTCTCTATAAAATGTTAACTTCCTCTACTTAGTAGAGTTTGTTTTTTTATCAGCATAAGCTGCACTGTATGCTTCATATACTTAGTTTACGGTAAAGAATACCTAAATCCATCTTCCTACTCATCCGAAACTTGTTTCATAAATTGCAAAACACAAAATAATATCGCTAAGAAATCACGTCCATAAATTGACGAAAGTGAATTGTCAAATGAATGATAGAAACATCGAAATCACGGCGGCGACGCATACAGCGGCATTTGTCAAAGGCTTCACAGGCAGCCGCGCGGCGACGCGCGACAATGTTGCACAGAGAGCGTGAACTCGCCAACTAGTCCAGTCAACAGGGAATTCGGCACTCTTGTGCTGGGTGGACTATTTTAATTAGTCGATTTTTTTTACATCTGCTGTAGTATCACTTACTGTGTATAAAATCACAAAATTCTAGCAAATTGTTCCCCGGCGTCACGCGCCATCTTGAAAAAACATTATCAGCCGATATCTCGGCAACTACAACAGATGAAAAAAGAAAATCGACCAATTAATATAATGTAAGGTTAAATTCCTTCTGAACCGGCCTAAACAAAACAATTCAAATCTGATAAGCCTAAAGATATAATTGGAAATATTGTTAAGTTTTTCGTTTACATTCAATGTTTCGCGTTTTAATACTTCGGATTTTCACATGACGTCACGAAGCTTATGAGTCCTCTCACCCCTTGTTACACAATATCACACTTCGTTGACGGCGTCCCGTTCCCTCCAACGTGCGACGTGAAAAAGCATCAAATAATTGATTTTTACGATACTTTTTACGATATTTTATAAGATTGTTCTACTTTTCACTTTACGGTATAAAATATATTTAAAACACATTTATAATAGTAGCATACTGCTCCACTTATTACTCAAATTAAATTTTTACGCAGATAAATATCATCCATTCTGCTAAAACCGTAGTACAACAGAGCGATTCGAAGTATGAAGAGGAATTGCATGTAAGTGCTTTTTTTTGTGTTTTTCATACTAACTTTATTTTATTTAAGCGGAACTGTGTAATGAGACGAATATCATTGGTGTAAAGAGACGTGATTTTCCTTTGTTTATATCATAAAGATGCATAACTTCGGATTCAACTGAATTTAGTAAGAACTGAAACAAATCTGATTCTCATTCCATTGTTTTTGTAATGCAATTCAATGAAGATAATATATTTTTATCAATAATATTACTATGTATTAGTTAGTTATAACATCAAATGATAATGTATTATGAAAGTTATATATTTGGCTTATATATTAGTTATATATTTTATACTCTCATTTAATTAACAAATACTACAGTAATCATTCAAAAAAAGTGTTCGGATACTATTTTTTTGTAAATTCTTGTACTGAATTTGGGATTTGCTATATTTCATTTTCTGTTAAATTTATGTGGTAATGTCGATTAACATTATCATAGTAATATACATAGAATTTTCAACTATCAAAAAAAATTGTGAAATAACAAGATATTATTTTTTTAATAATAAAAATCATATTATAGGCAATTTTAGCTGGAATATGCAAGTCTAAAGATACGTCTCCAGCGAGTTCATGGCACGAATCGGGATCACGATCGAGGTCTGTATCACGATCGACATCCGGACCACGATCGAGGTCTGGATCACGATCGACATCCGGACCACGATCGAGGTCTAGATCGAGATCGACATCCGGACCACGCTCGAGGTCTGGATCACGAACGGCATCCGGACCACGATCGAGGTCTGGATCACGAACGGCATCCGGACCACGATCAAGGTCTAGATCGAGATCGACATCCGGACCACGATCGAGGTCTGGATCACGATCGACATCCGGACCACGATCGAGGTCTAGATCGAGATCGACATCCGGACCACGATCGAGGTCTGGATCACGAACGGCATCCGGACCACGATCGAGGTCTTTTGATAATGTTCTGAACTTCGGTATTCCGGAGTTTACAACCAACGAAGAAAATCCGCAGCCTTTGACGCGGAAAGAGCTTCGGGCAGACTTGTTGACAGCCAGCAAGTCGATAATTGCGAAAATCTCGGATATGATTCGTGCATCAAAAAAAGACAATCCGCCTCAAACTATTTTGGATGGAAAAGATAATTATGTGAGTAATTTTATTCAATTTTCTACTTGAAAAAAATATTACATAAGGAAATAGAATAATACATAATTATATTCGAATGTGTACAGTCTATTATGTATGTTCATCAACTGTTCCGTACTTCAATATGATTTTGTAATGTGAAATCCTAAAGAACTCCGAAAATTCGTCTCAACGCGTTCAACTACCGCTTAATCGCACCTAAAGAAGTTTGACTTGAAAAATGAAGTGAGATTTAGAATTTTTATTTTCACCATCACTAGTATCGGAAATCACTGGAATAATATGACTGATATTTCTTCTTATTGTTTCTGCTAATTGAAAAAGAAAATTTTATTGAAAAGAAATTATACTTTCAGATTAAGATTTGTGGGCACGCCATTAAAGCCCAAGAAGCGATGTTGGCTATTAGTGCCAACAAAATGAGGGCAAGAAGCAATCACATCATGAGGGGGTATTGGCCAGCCGATCAATTGAAACGATTAGTACTGAAAAAGAGGAGTAATTCCCGTCCGGATTGTGTGGAAGTTGCTGGTAGAGATTATAAAATAATTGCAGGTTCGTAATAGCAAATATTATTCAAAGACTTGTACATGCAAGTTTGAACAAGTTCGGAGTGCTATTCCCGGAATTATTCTTCATATTATGAACCACTTTATTTTTAACTTTAAAGTTTGTACATTTGAAATACACCGGAAACTTAGCACTTTTTTCAATTTCCTGTAGCTCAGCGGCATTTAATGCTACTGTGATGAATCAGGGGGAAATTTGTAGACAATAAGAGACTCTTTAAAAGTACTTACAGTTGATCAACGTTAACTTATATATTTTGGTACGTACAATTTCTGATTGCTAGGATGAAATTTGGTAAATAAAAAGTTTGCGTAATGTCCGGGTATCAGGCAAAACGACAAATCCTACCGGGCAAATAGATAAACGTTCGATGTTTACACGTGCGTAAGTTATTTGCCAAAGTTTTGCGCAATGCCGCGGGCATTAAGCTAAATGTCCGAAAATGCTTATTGCCGACGACTTATATATTGACCATACTATAATCAATTGTTGCAAAATGTAAAGAAATTCTCGTGTTTTTTCCAGATATTTGCCTCGAAATGCAAAAAAACCACAAAATAAAACAATCCAAGAGGAGCCACGATCCAACGCAAAATATGCGAAAATGGATGGTGGACTTTCTGAAAAATGAAAGAAGACCAAAAACCGAAGAGTATCGGGAGAAACAAAGACAACGAGCCATGATGCAAAGAGAACAAAATAGGGAAAAAAAATTATTAACCAAAAAATAAATGGTAAATTATAAAAAAAGAACATAAATAATTAATGAATAATGTTTATAACCAACTCCCTGCCCTATGATTTGAGATCGAATAACGCGGGCCGAAAACGTGAACAAAACTGCTCGTCATTCCAGCCATTCCACCGTTCGGCAAATTGGTATTAAGTTGGACCGTTGTGACGTACCACGGGTCATGCCTGTGATAATCAGTCTTCACGCGAATACCTGACCATGAATCTCACACGTGGTTATAGATTATAGGGTTAATATAGAATTGTGATGATCGCAACAACGATGCAACTTAATGTACACTTATATATTCGTTTCAGCTCATTTCGAGTCGATCGGTACTAAATTTCAATGACGTAAAAAAATTTGCCTCAGACGGAAACTAAAAGTGTTCTTGTTCAGCGGACTTGGAAATTCGAGTGAACTTGGAAAATTTTCGAAGTTTTTTTTTTCCAAAAAAGCATTCGCGTGATTTGTCATGTATCCTTTTCAGGCTATTCTGAGTCCACAGGTACAATCTTCGAAAGACGAAAAAAAAATTCTCAGAGGGGAACTTTACCTTTTTTCGACGGCGTAAACTAAGATTTTCCATACTCTGGAAAACACATTTTAACGTCCAGTTATCTATTCGTTTCAGCTCATTTCGAGTCGATCGGTACTAAATTTCAATGACGTAAAAAAATTTGCCTCAGACGGAAACTAAAAGTGTTCTTGTTCAGCGGACTTGGAAATTCGAGTGAACTTGGAAAATTTTCGAAGTTTTTTTTCCAAAAAAGCATTCGCGTGATTTGTCATGTATCCTTTTCAGGCTATTCTGAGTCCACAGGTACAATCTTCGAAAGACGAAAAAAAAAATTCTCAGAGGGGAACTTTACCTTTTTTCGACGGCGTAAACTAAGATTTTCCATACTCTGGAAAACACATTTTAACGTCCAGTTATCTATTCGTTTCAGCTCATTTCGAGTCGATCGGTACTAAATTTCAATGACGTAAAAAAATTTGCCTCAGACGGAAACTAAAAGTGTTCTTGTTCAGCGGACTTGGAAATTCGAGTGAACTTGGAAAATTTTCGAAGTTTTTTTTTTCCAAAAAAGCATTCGCGTGATTTGTCATGTATCCTTTTCAGGCTATTCTGAGTCCACAGGTACAATCTTCGAAAGACGAAAAAAAAATTCTCAGAGGGGAACTTTACCTTTTTTCGACGGCGTAAACTAAGATTTTCCATACTCTGGAAAACACATTTTAACGTCCAGTTATCTATTCGTTTCAGCTCATTTCGAGTCGATCGGTACTAAATTTCAATGACGTAAAAAAATTTGCCTCAGACGGAAACTAAAAGTGTTCTTGTTCAGCGGACTTGGAAATTCGAGTGAACTTGGAAAATTTTCGAAGTATTTTTTTCCAAAAAAAGCATTCGCGTGATTTGTCATGTATCCTTTTCAGGCTATTCTGAGTCCACAGGTACAATCTTCGAAAGACGAAAAAAAAAATTCTCAGAGGGGAACTTTACCTTTTTTCGACGGCGTAAACTAAGATTTTCCATACTCTGGAAAACACATTTTAACGTCCAGTTATCTATTCGTTTCAGCTCATTTCGAGTCGATCGGTACTAAATTTCAATGACGTAAAAAAATTTGCCTCAGACGGAAACTAAAAGTGTTCTTGTTCAGCGGACTTGGAAATTCGAGTGAACTTGGAAAATTTTCGAAGTTTTTTTTTCTCCAAAAAAGCGTTTGCATGACCTGTCATATATTTTCCAGGCTATTCGGTCTGGATACATAAATACTTTAATGATGAAAAAAACCTTCATTGTCAAGTAACTTAAAAGTTCTTATGTGAGCTGTACTTATAAAAATTTGTTGAGTGTATACTCATTGTATACTATAGGTAGATGTGCCGCATATACACCGTGTGAACTTGGTGTATATTGAGTGCAAAGCGATCCGCTAGGGTCAGTTCGATCTCATGATTTTTCATTGCGATTCGACGCAATTTGTAGTGTATTAGACACTCCTGAAAAGTGTCGAGTATTATTTTACTGCAATTTGAACCGTCTCGTCGGTATCGGCTTCGGGATCCCAATTTCTACGAAAATTGTTATATTATTTCTGGTATCAGCGTAACGGCTGAAGTTACAATGAAGAAGTTTCAAAGCAATTTGTAGCAAATCGAATTTCCCATAAGAAATGTTTCATAACATATTATGTTTATGTGTGTGTGTCACAAGATATGTTCAGTTTCATAAATCGGAAATTGAATAATTCATTAAATTTTACCTTCCATTGTATCGATTCTCAAATTCGAAAATTTGAATGTATCTCGTGAATCACGCGCCTCAGCAAAATATATTACGTGACATTTTTTGTAGAAAATTCTAGTTCCTACAAATTGTTAGCGAACTTTTTCATTGTTACTTGATCCGTTGCACGGCTAATATAGCAAATATGACAATTGTTGCGGAAATTTGGCTTTTGAGGCCTACACCGACGAGATGGTTCAACTGACAGGAAAATAATGATGAACATTTGTAAGAAGTCTCTAATACTCTACAGATCGAAACAAATCACAATGAAAAATCATAAAACCGAACCGAGCTATAACGACTCGAAAAAAAACAGCCATGATTCACATCTTATTCGAACGGGAAAGATTCAACGATCGAGAGGAAGTACTTGAAATTAAAATAACGCGCTCGAATTTTATGGATTTTTTTTAGTGAGGAACCAAATTTTCATGTGTCAATAAAAAAATATTTGCTTCAAAGGAAGCACCCTATTACAGAGCTTAAATTTAAATTTTGCGTGGAAGGAAGCTAAGATACAGATACGACTTTCCGATTTCGTCTTATATGTATAACTTGCGTAGTTATAGGTTTCATCTTGAACTACACGAGAAATGCGTACGATTGATCAAGTCAAGAATTGGCTTGGTGATAATCATTGTTTCAAAAAATGAACTGTATAATTTTCGCTTAATTTAGGCTGGAAGAAATCTATAGCCCTCGACAAGCCTGAATGACTTATCATTCTGACTGTATTGTATCGGTTGAAATTTTTTATCTATATTCTATGAAATAAACATACATCGAAACTGCTACATTTATTTACTTATCATTGTACAACATGTATTACAAGTTGCAATAAAATCTATCGATCCGATATAATTCGATATGTTCATTACAGACACGAGATATTCTGAAATCATCACATTACCAGCTTATTGTTATTCAAAATGTTTTCCGGAATAAGTCGCCATTCAGATAACATTTCAGACGTTCCGCGAACCGTTACAATATACAGGGTGTGAATGAATTGGGCTGGAAAAATTTTAGTGATTGTAGAGGATGCTTTCCTGAGTATTTTGAGTTAACCCAACCCAACTCACCCTTTTTTTTAATTTTTTTTTTATAGTGGAGAAATCCTGCATGGATACGGCGAATTGTAGGGAGACAACTCGCCGCATGCCAGACTCTTACTGACTAAAACTCCACTCCCACTCACACCACCGTCCCCCTGTGTTCGCTTTCGCATTCTTCCAGGTGGGACGGGGGTGGGCCCGAGGCTCTTCTCGTGGCCGAGCGCGCGCGCACGCTCAGCCCCAGACTGGTGGCAGGGAGAGGGCTAGGTCAGCCCTCCCAAGGACACAAGGACAGTGATGGCACCTGGCGGAGGGCTCCCTGCTGATCACCTTCCACAGGTACCTGCCGAAGCAGCCATGCCCTGACAGGACCTGTGTCAGGTGGAAGGAGAGGCCACCGTGGCTTCTGGAGTGCCAGCCCTCGAGCACGGGGAGCACGGCGCTAATAAATGTGGCGCCGGCCCTCGTGCCCTCGAGTCTGGCCCTCCATTCGGCTATTGCCTCTTGCGAGGCAATCTCCCTCCATTCCCGGACAAGACGCAAGCAGGGGTGGAGCCCCCGCTCCCGCTGGGCAACCCAACTCACCCAACCCAACCCATAGTCGGAAACGCACCCTGAGGGAGTTGTGGGCAAAACTGATTTTTTTGTTCTTTCGGGTTAAAACTAACAAAATCTTTCTTTGAGATTTCGATGCATGTTTTTTTATGAGAATTTTAATTCTCCAAGAAATCTGTCAAAAAGTTTTCCTGCAATCCTAATGGGTAAGAAGTTATCAGGCTTTGAATACTCCCAACTAAGTCAGTGCTTCACAACTATCCTCCTAAGAATTTACTTAGTTGCGAGTATTCGAAGCCCGATAAGTTTTTACCCATTAGAATTACAATAAAACTATTCTAGAGTTTTTTTGTGGAGAACCAAATTTCCTACAACAATATGTCCATCAAAATAGATGAAGAAAAACTTCCCACAGCTCCCTCAGGACGGATTTCCGACCATGGGTTGATTGACTAAAAATGCTTAAGAAAACATTCTCTATAATCACTAAAACCATCGCAGTCCGATTCATTCTCACCCTATATGTATATTTGATCGAGGTCTTCATCTCAAAATTTTGATTCGAACGATGGTTGCAGCGAAAACTTCTAGCCAAAACATTGCCAAATCTTGGATAATAATATTTAATGTTATTCATCGGTGATAAATAACTGTGCCATTTCCAGTTCAATGTAATCGTCAGCTGCGCAATTTGCAACAAACAAGAATGTTATAAGCATTCGAGTTAGAATCTCCGGAAGGAAAAAAATTCCAAAAACCAAGGGTGGCGACACCGCGCACCCTTTGAGTGTCGAATAGCAGCCGCATTCTCTGAAAAACGACGACGTCATCAATAATTCTGAGAAGATGACGTCGTGGTTTCCCCACCGCCATAGAACTTCCTAGAACATTCGATAATGACGTCATTGAGAATCCGGAAAGCTTCTAGAACTTTCCATGATGATGTCACCTGCTTGCAATTCAAATCTTCCGCCCTTGCGCAGGCACAGTAAGTCGATTACGGGGTTCGGAAAAATTCCGATCCTGGCGGAACTCCCTAGCTTATCAAACATAGTCACCAAACATTTCATAAACAAAAATATGTGTTCCGAGCGCATTTTCTGTCTCAAAATAATCTTGATAGGTCAAGTCAACCCTATAGAATTGGAAATGTTGTTTTTCCAATAATTAGTTCGCACCATGTTCGTTACTCCGTTACGTAGAGATTTTAATGGAGAGATGTACTCTAAAGTTTGATTACATACACGCGGAAGTTCAAAAAACTTGTTTAAAAGAGTAGGTAATGGGATAACTGATGCTGTTATTTTTTCATTGACCAACAGGCCTGATTCATTATCGCTTCTCTCGACGTAACCTAGAGTTATAATTTCAGGTTCTATAAAACAACCACGTCGAATCAACTATTCAGAGCATTTTTGCTCTGTGCTTATATTAGAGAATGCATTTTGAAGTTCTTCGAATTGATTAAAAATTTCATCCATTGCAGAGATATTTCTTGAGTCTAAAACCTGGCCTTTGAAATCATTCATAGAGTCACTGCTCGAAAAATCTATGAATGCTGACATCATACGTTGCACTTGAACACGCGGTAAAGTTTTATCAGACGAAATCTAGATGCTATTTTCAACACATCATCACAATTCTTGAATTTATTCTCTGAGCATGATTTATTCATCGAGTGACAAAAGCCGTTGCCGATTATTGAATTTTCCAATTCATGAATTTGCACAGGACATTAAAAAACTAAGCTATTTGCTTGTAGAACAGATTCAGCTTCGTGAGACGCATAATGATTCCGAAGATTTTTCAATCCATTAAAACTACGATGACATGAGCTATCTGCATAAGAATAAACAAGGTTATAATTTATGTTGTGATTGAACAATATGGAGATTTCAATTTTTTTTTTTTGTATAAGATCGAGGCAATGCATGCAACGAACCAACATTTTGAAAAAAAAAGACTGAACAATAATTCACAAGTTTACTGGAGTCTTATAAATGTACACAACTAGTTATTAGAACAAGGAATTTTCCTTGGAAAGAATCTTCAGAGTTCCCTACATCTTTTGCTGCCAAGTTTTTTCAAATCTGCACGGATTGCTTGGATACTTATAAATTGCTTCTTTTTTTTTGTATTTCATCTAGTTCATATTGAAGCATGGAATGTGATTATGCTGAGTGAGACGTGGGTGGGAGAGGGGAATCGGTAAAGTGTGGAAAGCAGACTGCCAAAGAGATACGTTTGGAGGTGGCAACACGCAAAACGAGTATACGGGATAGAAAGAGGAATCGGAGGAATGCTATCGGAAGTGAAAAAGGAACTGAAGATGAGGGGGGAATAGGTTCAACTGAGATGAGGACACTGACGAAATGTTGGAGAAAATGAAGGAAGTAGCTACACGGGCGGAGGTGAAGCTGAGAGAAAAGGATAGCCAAGGTAAGAACAGGAGGAGATGGTGGGATAAAAAATGCAGGCTGAGGAAAAAACGGCTGCGAGAGGACTTGAAGCGTGCTCGAAAGTAAAAGGGAGAAAGAGAGACATTCAGCAGAAGTAAGAAGGAGTACGAGAAATTCATGAAGGGTTATAAAGAGGAAGCGAAGGAGTGGTAGTGGAGAGACGCGGAGAAGACAGTTGAGGAAGAAAGACACTAGGTGGTGATAAACGGGGATAGGAAGAAAAGAAAGTCCTTGAATGAGGCCACAGGAATGGCGGAATGGACGAGATACTGCGAAGGATCATTGGGGCGAGTGGAATTGCGGAAGCGAGGCGAAGGCGAAAGAGGTAGGAAGAGGAGTATGGAGCTACGGAAAGAAATAGGTATGATAGGGATAGAGGAGATGGTGAAGCAGTTGGCAAGGGGGAAGCATAAGATGACAAACGAGGGGAATCAATTCAGACGGGCACTGTGGTGCATATGTAACAAGGTATGTATACGAGCAGGGTAGCCGTAGGACTGGAAAACGGGATTGGTGGTTCCATTTGCGAAGAAAGAGCAAGGGAAGGAGATGAGCGAGTATAGAGGTATCACGTTGATGGCGACGAGCTATAATGTGCACGCAGAGATCCTGAAAAGGAGACTGGAGGAGGAGGTGGAGGGAAAGAAGGTAATCCCACATACCCAAGCAAGCTTCAGGAAGGGAATAGGGACAATAGACAATATGAACGCTCTAAACTAACGGGTGAATCGCAACATTGGTACGGCTAATGTGGATCCTTCCTAAATGGTGTGGCTGTTTGCGGATCCTAAGGCAGCGTTTGACGCAGTGGATAGGGAAATCGTGTGGAAGGTAGTGAGGGATAGGGAAATCAGCGATGAGCTGGTGGAAAGAGTGAAGGTGATCTACGAAGAGACGCCGTGCAGAGTGAAACTAGGAGGGAAGAAAAGTCAAGAATTCGGAGCCGGGATCGAGGTGAGACAGGATTGTCCGTAGAACCCGCTGCTGTTCAGTGTATTGCTGCCGGATCGGGAAGAGGTGTTGTCTGGAAAAAACAAAGAAGTACTTTTGGGGACGAGAGATTATACTCAGCGTATGCGGATGACGTGGTATTATTGGCGGATGACTAGGAGGGAATGAGACTGCTGATGAGAGAGTTCCAAGATTATGTATGAAAAAAGGATCTGGAGATAAATATAATGAAGACAAAAGCGTTGGTATTTAGGAAAAGCGCAGGGGAGAACAATAGGATACAAGACTGGCGGCAGAATGGGAGTAGGGTCGGGGAAGTAGCGAAGTTCTGTTACCCATAATTCTGGTTCGAAAGGAAGGGGAAGCATGATCTGCACGTAAGGAAATGGATAGAGTGCACGAGAAAGGTGATGGGAGAAATGTGATCGATCAGAAAGAAGAGGCTTAGAGACGATGGGAAAACGAGGCTATGGATGTTTGATGGGCTGGTGTGGTCGGTGCTGTGCTACGAGGTGAAGCTGTGGGGCGCGACATAATGGAAGGAGGTCGAAAGTATGCAGGGAAGATTACTGAGATGGGTCTTTAGAGTGGGGTAGATCTGATCGAGAAGCATGATGAGAGAGAAAATCAGCAGAGGAAAGTTGGTCTGGAAGCGGAGAAAGAGAGCGTAGAGATTTGAGGAGTTGAAGGAGCTGAAGGAAAAATGGAAGGAAAGGAGTTTGGAGGCGCGAAGGAGTCTGTGTGTGAGAGAGTGGGTGACGTGGAAGGAGGTGAAGAGGGTAAAATGTTTGGAGTGAATAGTGGAAGGAGTCTGGAAGAAGCCCTGTAAAAATTCGAATCTCCATATGACAATTATCAAAAAATATCATGGATTTCACTAAAATCAACAAGGTTGGTCGACTGTAATATCTACCAACAATAAAATTGGAAGATCTGGAAATATCCAAAGATCTTCAAATCAAAAACTTGCGTCAAGTTAAGACTGAATACAGCATCCGGATGATCGTCGATGTGGAAAAGAGCTACTCAGTATTTCTACCCGCTCGGATGGTGACGATCCTGAATAACGATGGTGATCTCTGGCGAAATATAATCAAAGCATGTGAAGATAATAGACTTGGCGATCGATAGATTACCCAGGCGGAAAATATAATGAAATTAAATTCGATTATGTATAACTAATTTTGTATCTGAATAAAATGTCAACCATGTATTCTTGTAACCCTATTTCTTTTACTAAATTTCGTAACATGCAAATATGTTTAAACGACACATAATTCTTAACATAAATCTTTTTTCATCGCAAACTAGTTCCATATGTGGAAAAAATTATATACCAGTATCCTACTTTACCAAATAAACGATTTGAACAATGAACTAATTTCTTGTACACAAATCAGTTAATAAGTTATCCTATTCCTGAAATCAATTATTTTTCATTGTAAACCAATTTCATGTGTTAATTATAAAACTGAATTATTTTCATCTCAAAATAATTTCATATAGAAAAAATGGGGGATGATTTGCAGGGAGTTCGCTTCAAGTATAAGATAGCACAACAGAATCGGATTGCAGGTATGCATTGATGAAAATGATGTCATTTTTATTTCCACCTCTCTCTTTGCTACATATCAATTAAGAAATATCCATGTCTATAGATACCAAATCTGGCTGAAACCCCTCTATACATCATAAAATTTTGTTCTTCAGGTTCAAGCTTTGCCATCGGCACCATTGCACGAACCATCTTCCGCAGATTTGCCATGCCCTCCTGATTTTGGTTGAGAATCCACTTGGCGAGTACAGAGAACGGCACGTCATCCAATTCAAATGAGCGATTAATTTCTCTCAGCAATTCGCTGAATCCGAAAAACGAACACAGATACAAAACTTGTTAAAATTATGATATTTCAAAGATTAAAAAAGAAAAGAAAAGAGAAAATGTATAGCAACTGAATGACTATACGCTTAAAGAAAAAATCACAATTATACTCCAATATTAAAAAAGCTTGAATCTAGGAAACTATTCACATTATTAAAAATCACACAACACTTCAATGATGACAAAAATTGAAACATTTAAAAAAAATCCTGTTACATATCATAGATTCTAGTATGTTTATTATAGAGCAACCATAATATCTTGAAAGTTTGAAAGAAGAAGTTTGAACACAGTATATTTCACTCACCAGTATTACTATCGCAAATCTTCACTTTGATGCTCTGCGCTGCACTCAATTAGTCTGGAGGGGAACGAATCGCCGGTGCCCACTAGACTATCATGGAAGACTGCAGTATTGGCATAAGATCCACCGCCGCTATGTATCCTCCACCACTCTATGTGTTTAGGGTTCGAATCACAACTGAGAAAACGCTACGCATGGTAAATTCCACGTACGATCGCGGTTGAGGTCGCAAGCTTTAGTTGTCGATGTAACCAAATATCATAGTGCGAGACGCATGTACGATTGTTCCTGCTTACGAATGTACGAATATACATACAGCTCTAGAAACTTCTCTTATGATTTGAATCATGGACCAAGTGCTGCTTCTCAAATATTCCATTTAAAGACCATCAAAATATTCTATAAAAAAAGAATACATTTTTTTCTCGTGAAATATATATATACATTTATGTTGAATTCTCGAAACTCTTTATCCGCTCATCCTATAAAAGAGTTCCCTCCTCAACGTAGAGCAATCATTTAATATTCAATTGTGTTTATATTAGGAAATGAACATAGCAGATCAACGATGGATTCCGATAAGTGTTTGAAACTCATTGATATCATGGACAGGGCTAACAACTCCTGAAAAATAAACGTTCACGAATGGTCATTGAAAAATGGATGAAATTTGATAAACATAATATTCGACTATTGAATGAAATTTTAGGAAGTACTCGAACGGTTGGACATAAAACAAAACTATTGCTAACAATTTGCATTTTAAAACCATTAACGGCGAAATTTCTACTATCTCGGAAAACCAGTGCGGGTGTACGAGGACAAAGAAAAAGCGATCGTGTACAATGGCAAGATTAGGAAACTGTTTTTCGGAGACGAATTAGAACGGAAGCTCTTGTGAATCTGCTTCACAAGGATTTGTCAAAGTTTCTGGAAGATTCGAAAAACTTAGCACTCGCAAGATGAAAGAGCGCTTTGTGAAAAGAAGACAAAATGAAAGTGAACGTCATTTTATCCTGTAAATTCAGTACTCAGAAAGATGATGAAATTATTGACGAAATCGAATTTTTCAACATCAAGAATACAATCATACTCGAGTCGACGAATCTCGATGAATGGTTCGAGGAGAACGTGAGGGAAAAACTTCGAGTTAAGGTCAAAGACTTCCAGGGAAAAGATTTCGGCTGGTCATTCATCGACATCATGAATCTATCAGTAAATATCAACAGATACGTACCACTGCAAGGCAGCCTGTTCACTTACAGTGAACTATCTAAGAATATTGGAGATAAGAAGGCAATTGTCAATATGAAAAGTAATGACCCGTATTGCTTTCTTTGGGATTTATTTGAGTCAGCAAAAATCAGATGGACCCGTAATACAATTCTTCATGTTAAAGACCAGAATGAATTCAGATAAGGAGACTGATGATGATAATGACGATGATAATGATGCAAATATGCTGAAGAAAAGAGTGTTTAATTTAGCCTGGATGAAAAATTTATCACAGTCAACAAAATCGCAATGTCTGAATCATTTGAATTCAAAAAATAGTCTCATCAAACATAAACTCGATTGCATCAACTTGAATAGTACCAGGGTGAACTTGCCAAAAGAGGAGGATAAAATCGTCAAATTCAAAAACTTCATGCACGAAGAAGACGTACCATTTTGTGTTTATGAAGATCTTGAATATCTGCTTCAAACAATCAGCGATTATTCCATGAATACAACACGCTACCAGAAACACATTCCTTGGATATTGCATATCATCTGTATTGTAGCTTTGATAACACAATCTCCAAGTTTGAAATTCATCGTGATGAAACTTGTATAGAATGGTTTGGGAACGAGTTGAAAAGGTTATCCGAATCCCTAGAGGTTTATTGGTGAACAACTGTACCGATGAAATGTCCGAGTCGGAAGCAAGCAAATGAATATCATTCGGCTGAATGTTGTCACATTTGCGAAAAACCATTCACAGACATGGACATGAAGCATCATGATCACTGCTATTTTACAGAAAAGTTTTGTGGTGCTGCATATCAGGGCCGCAACTTGAATTATAAAAGGACTCGAACTATTCCTGTGATTTTTCACAATCTTTAAGGGTATGATTCGCATTTTTTACAAGAGCTTTAGCTTCAGCATTTATGGGTCAAATCAAACTTTTACCTGTCAACAAGGGAAAGTATGTATTGTTTACAAAGTTTGTCGATGGAACAAATATAAATTTTTGATTCATTGATTCATTCCGCTTCATGCCGCACCGTCTTGAAAAATTAGCCTCATATTTGGAGGATGAACAAAAAATAATTACACGTAAATATTGTAATTCCTCGGCAAAATTTCAATTGTTGACGCGAAAAGGTGTCTTTCCGAACAATTACACCGATGGTTGGGATAAGCTAACCGAGAAGCAGTTGCCAACGATCGACAAGTTTTATTCATAATTGAATGATGAAGATATTTCTAAGGATGATTATTTAAATGCGTACAATATCTGGCACGCTTTCGATGTTGAAACCCTTGGTGAATATTCAGACTTGTACTTGAAAACCGATGTATTACTTTCAGCGGATATTTCCGAGAATTTCCGTCAAACTTATCGATCAGCATACAATTTAGATCCTCAGCATCATTATACAGCACCCGGTCTTGCCTTTGATGCAATGCTCGAATGTACAGGTAGGGAATTGGAACTTTTACTTGACATTGACATGGTAATGTTAATTGAAAAAGGTATACGGGGTGGTGTAGCTCGATGTGTAATAGGTATGCTAAAGCCAATAACAGGTATATAGGGGAAGACTGATCCGCAGCAGGAAGAATCGTACCTGATGTATTTTGAGGTAAATAGTGTGTATGGAGTTGCTATGAGCCTTCATTCGCCAATAAGCGCGTTCGTGTTGGTATCTCATTTCGAGCCACTTAATGTGTGTACTATATCGGACGATTTTTCATTGGATATATACTTGAAGTTGACTTGGAATATCCGCAACATCTTTATGGTTTGTATCAAGAATTACCGTTATACCCCGAGCATTATATACTACCAGGGTGCAAACAATCAAAATTAACAACTACGCTCTTTTCAGGAACGAAATATGTTATCCACTATGAAGACTTGAAGAAATTTTTGAATTTAGGTATGAAATTAATGCCGAAAATTCATGGAGTTTTAGAATGTTGACAAGGACCATGACTTGAGAAATATATAAATTCAAAGACCGAATTTAGAAAAAATCTGTGAATGATTTTGAAAACCAATTCTACAAACTTATGAATAACGCAGTTTTAGAAAAACCGTGGGAAACGTTCGGAAGTACCAAGATGTCAAGTTAATCAACAAATGGGATGGACGGTATGGAGCAAGAGCTCTGATTGCTCAACCCAATTTTCATAGTTGCACTATTTTCCATAAAGATATGGTTATAATTGAATGATCACAATCAATACTTACGCTGAATAAACTGATATATATAGGATTCTCTATTCTTGATCTTTCCAAAACATACATTTACAAATTTCACTATAATTATGTGAAGAAAAACTTTGGAGATCGAGCAAAATTGATATATACAGACACAGATAGCTTTTTGTATTACTTCACCGCTCCCGACATATACGACTGTATGAAATTTCATTTGACGAAATTCGACACCTCAGACTATTTGTTGAATACCATTTATATAATGCCTCTGGCGAACAAGAAAGTTATTGGTTTGTTGAGAAATAGAAAAAATAGTAGAATAATGACAGAATTCATAGGTTCGAGAGCAAAACTCTACTCATTCAGACTATTCAAAGAGGAGAATTCGGAAGAGGAGAGTTCAGATAAAAAACGTGCAAAGGAGTCAAAGGCTCTACTTTGAAAAAGATAACGTTTGACGATTATCTGGAATATGCACGGAAACAAGAAAATTTGAGTAGAAGTCAAAATTTGATTTAAAGCAAAAAGCACGAGGTTCATACCGTTATATATGTGACCGTTTCTCCTTACTGGTTTCGAGAAGGAGGAGGGCACGCCGAGCACGGCTGCGCTGAAAGCAAAAAAGGAGGAGGGGGTAGGGGGCGAAGGGGGGGGGGGTGGCGAAGTGAAGTGAAAAATGCGGGTTTGATAAAGTGGGAATTCAATAAAACATAGTAAGACAAAAGAAAACGACGAAGATGAAATATACGATGGACTGTACGGCAATTTAAGACACAATACAAGAAAACAGGGGCGCAATTGAAGCTAACAATAAGAAAAGAGAAAGTTTGGGGGGGGGGGGGGTAGAGGGGAACGGTCAGAAAAAAGAGGAGCGGGTGATTGGGTGGAGGGTCGGCTTGGGCGCCAGCTACGTTACGGCGTAGCACCGGTATACTCTCGCATGTCGTAGGGACACGGGTTTGAAAGATCGGCAGGCAGGAAACCGAAGTTCACGCGGGAGCGGATGAGACTGACAGGGGAGAGCAGGAGTGGGTCTCTGCGCTAGCAGCTCTACAAATTAGCCTCGGCACTTTTGGGACGGGAAATCCGGAGTGGTTATCGGGAAGGGTGGTTGATGAGGGGAGAGAGAGGGCGATTGGAGTATGAAAATACAATAACCCTAGCTTAGAACTACGCGATCGTCTCGCGCCACGTCATGAGACAGCGGTAGTTAAGATGGCTGGCATTTTTCGGAGGAGAAAACGGGGCAAATAAAGGTCTGAGGAGGGTAGAAATAATAGCAGGGAGATTTACTCAAATAGTACAGCTACTCTCAATTTTGGTAGTGCAATCTCACTCTTACGGTCGCACTCTACAATATCACGCAATTACACACTTTCTCGCCGAGTCGCTAGGACGGTCGGCCTCGAAACTGACGATCCGCCGTGTTGTCGCCTCCTTTGGGGGCTTTCGGGGGGTCGTCACGGATTCCGGGGCGGTAATTGGTGGGTCCGTGGCGCTGTCATCAGGGCTGTGTGATGTTCTCGGTGTTCGGACGGGAGGGTCAGTGCGTCGGCATCGGGAACGAATCTGCAACGGGCGAGGTTTGGCCGCTGGTCCTCAGGTGGCGACGTGTGCATGGTTTTTGGTGTGTTCGCCGCAGCGAGCTTCGGGCATGCTCGCTACGGCGGCGTGGCGGGCAGTTGTAACGCCGTCTTGCAGGACTAGCCGGTTAGTCGACCGGCTGGCGGGCTGGCGTACGGGCATCGGACAACTCGGCAGTGCATGTGGCTTGATTATCCCTCTCGCCCGCGCTTCCCCGACTCCCAAGCCGCCGGCTGTGCTCTCTCGACCGTGCTGGCTCCAATCTGCTAAGATCAAACGACGCGTGACGGGCTGCAGTGGGTGGTGACGACGACGGCGCTGACGGACTCAGGCTTCGCTGTACAGGCATATATCGTGAAGGTAAAGGGCGGCGGGGGTCGCGTGGCTTATTTTACGGGGGTACAGGCTGCGCAGGGGTATCGCGGATGAGTGGCGGAGCCCAGGCCAACGATGGGGGAAGCTTGTAGCGATTTTTCGTTACAAGTAAAATGAAATAGCATTGAGCTGGAATGACGATTAGCGTATTATATTTCCCAATACTATGGACACCCTGCCATGGGGTTATCGGGTATGTGAATAACCGATACATACTATATGAAATGAAGTATTGAATCTATATTGTTCTTTATTAATGCCCAAATTTCTACAAATCGTTCTTGTTTATCAAGCTGTTATGTTTATTGTTGACACAAAAGCATTTTACATGGAGTTTTTGTCCACATCTCCGGAGCACCCTCTCCATGAGATAAATTACGGGGTCTTCAACTTTCAGAAGCTCCTCCTCGTAGAAGCCACCACCGATAGGTTGATCTTGATAGTCTGTAAGCTTGTACGTGACGGGATTGATATTCTTTATCTCAACGATCGTGAATATTTCAGTTGATCCATTAGGTGAATAACCTTTCTCGGAAACGTGTTTATATTTGGTGATTCGGACTTTCTCTCCAACTTTGAATTTTGGTTTCGTAAAAGATTTCACGCGAATTTTCTGATAATCAGGACGTAATAATTCTTTTTCGTTTCGGTTGGAAACTTTCGCCGGCTTTATCCGGATGGTTCGGTGCTTGGTGTTATTATAATCCGACACCAAATCCGATAAGATATTGACCCACTTGTTTCCTTGCAGGCTGAACAACATCCACGTCTTATTTTTCAGCGTACGATTAGACGTTCGTAGATGAATGCCTTCAAGTTACTGAAGGTTGACTATAGCTTGCTATTATATCGCTCCATGAGAGATTCCAAATCAGTGTTGTAAAATTTTCGGCCTCTGTCAACGTGTAGATTTTTTGGTACTCGTTCTTGTCCGAATACAAACTCCATGGCTTTTGTCGTATCTTTACCTGGTTTACTTTCAATAGGTACAGCGCAAGCGTCCTTTGAAAAGATATCAATAACGGTCAACAAATATTTGTGACCATTATTTTCCCTAGTTATGACATCATGTCAATAAGATCAGCTTGACATGAACATCTCATCCAAATCACGAACATCTATATGTCGACGCTGATAATTTCTTCTCATTGGTTTATGCAGTTCCGTTACGATGTCTAGCTTTTTCGCGTTCATTCTTTCAGTTTTCTCAATCGATCGTTCAATTTAAAAATCGCGTTGGAGTTTCGAGTCATCAGCTCTTGAACCGTTTTAATAGGAACACTCAGGTTTTGCAAAGCTGTCGTTGAAGTAGACTCTAACGCATGTATCATCACATTGTTATTGTGAATTTCCTCTTGTAGGGCAGCGATTTCGTCATCAGAAAGCTATTTGGTCGTAGTAACTACATCAGTCTGCAGCATCGGATTGCAACATTGCACAATCTTTTATTATCTATATCATAATTTCCGTCAGCAGTGAATTTGAATCCGACACCTCAAAAACCTCGATTGCCTGTAGCTACACCGTTATCCAACTGCCGTCCAAACACGTCAACGCTCATCTTGAGAATGAAGTGGAACCGATGAGATGATAATTATCAAAGAATGTCAGCTCACGTAATTCGTCGATGATGGACATGATTTCATTAGAATGATTCGAGTTTCCGGCTGATGTTGAAGCTAATAGCAAACAAAGATGGTCCACCACTTCATAAGGATCATCCTAATCAATGTAATTTATTGCTCTACCTCCGCGAGCAATTATATGCTTCCGTAAAATATCCTTCCCCGGACGTGTACGCTTTGGTTGCAGTGATGCTGGTAAAGTTGAGAATATTTGCGCGATGAAACGGTTATACTTGTGATTGTACGTGTCACAGACGGCTGTGTTCACGTTATAGTATTTCCGATGCGCATTTGTAGCTATAACAATTCTTCTACAATTTTCTACATCACGGGAAGCAACATAATTCTCACTGAGTACGCTTTTGAACAACATTTAAGAAAAGCCTCTGGTATTCGGATAACGCAAATCACCGATACGAATATGATCTCTTTCAAAGCTTATCGATGAATTGTCAATCTTCAACTTATCATTAACGAGTTGCCGTTCACCGTAGCTATTGTCCAGATTATTTTCACTACTTCTATCCTGTAACATATCAAGATACACATACAATTTGGCATCAGTTCTTGCAACGTTTGATATTATAGAGGCATTTGTTTCATCTTTCTCTTCCTCGTCCGCTGTTAGATGGATCTCTTCGTCATCTCTCGACTGCTCGGTTTTATCGAAAATGGAAGAATTCCCCACGCTTCATTCAAACTGCCCATTAAAAACATATGGTTTTTGTCTCGCATCCCGGCACGTACGGAAAAGCCCAATTGCCGAGTCGGAAAATCGACGGGCTGTCGCGACGCGCCGGCCCAAGCGGCCCAAGAGGTCCAAGGCAGCGGGGTGCCTTCCGCGAGTCCTTCTGCCGAAAAACTGCAGACGCGTTAATCAGTTCCTTAGTAAAATTTACGGTGAACGGTTCTTTTCTTACGCGACCTCCGCGGTCATTGCAGCTCTTGTGCTCCAGCTTTGCCTTTGAGTCTAGTTGTGCTCTCGAATTCCATCTTGTACTCGACTCTTTCGCTTGCTCTGCGCGTGCACAGCTCCGTGCGCTTTATACTGGATGATTGTGAACGGTTGCGGTGCCTTGCGTACACGCAGGTACCATATACTCTTGCACGTCGACTCGGCTGCCAGCAGCGTATTGCAAGAGGGCTAACGACTGGATTGCCAGCTGCTGAGGATACGCTGTGATATCTTCTGGGATATCACCGACCGCGCCGAAGGTTTACCCACCTTCATCTCAGGGGCGGCGTAGTGAGGGCTGCCCCGTGTCCGAGACGTCGGAACTGCGTCGCGCGTTTTTTGACTGGTGATACTCTCCTCCTCTATCTTGTATGGGAGCGCGTTAGGGTGGTGAGTGAGCACTCGTTACTGAATGGCCATTCAAGGATAAAAAAGTACTGGGCTATCGTAGCCATCATATTTATATTAGGCGTGATTGATTTCTCTTGTATTCCTCGCGTGCTTGATTTGTATTCGTATGTTCAGTTTCACTGATTATTCCTTGGCATTGCCATGTATAATTTGTATCTTGGTTCTGGTATTTAAATGACTTTCCGCCCACTTGTGACTGGGGTTTCTTATGCCGGCTAGATATCACTTACAAGAAAACCTTTCGAACCCGAACTCGCCGATTTCGATGATCTTGGTATATGTTGTAGAACGTCGGAAAATAAGAGACACGTATTTTTTTATATGTGCTCTTAAGCCCGTTTAGGGGTTGAAATCCACCCTCAAAGTTCACTCTTAAAAAGTCTTTTTTCGAAATATCTCTGCTTCTAATTGGTATTCCGCGACGGAACCAATTGGAAAATGCTCTTTGCGGCGACGTGAAGCTACTAGACATTATTTTGGCAACGATGGTTGCAACCCCTTGTAACGAAGCAGACACACACGTCCGCTTCGTCACGAGCAGACACACGCCCGCTGCTCACCGAGCCACCGTACCACACACGCGCGCGGCTCACCGAGTCACCGCACCACACGCGCGCGGCTCACCGAGCCACCGTACCGACCAGTTCCGCCGGCCGCCGCTAGGTGGCTACGATCCGAAGGCGAGATTACCGCTCGACCGCCTTATCAACTACGGCGCGAGCCGTAGACGGCAGTTCTCCTGGCCGACAGCCGACACGCTCAAATCCAGAGAACTCAACGATCCGCGGGACGAGACCCCGGGTCGCTAGGCGCGAACGCGTTACACGAGAAGAGCTTCGCTCTCTCGCCGAACCGCACTAGGAAACCGCATAACTTTTGTTCAATATCCTCTTCGAGGATATTCCAACCAGAGCTAGTTTGAGCTACTCCTGTAAATATATATATACCAAGAACTAAGCAATAGTATAGTTAGTATTAAGGTAACACGCTGCTCTTTTGTGCAAACCAATTATCTTCCTATTTTCTTGTATTGAATCTATAGATCGGAACTATCTGGCCCTCCGACGACGCCGCCGTCTAGCACCGCCGCCAGCCGTAACTGAACTCTTTTAAATAAAACATTTATCTTTTCTTAAAATCACCGTGTCCGAATCAATTGTAACCCACATACCCCGGTGGGTTCCGAGTATCCGGCGGAGAGGGAAGAGACCCGCAGACCCGTTTACGACTACACCGGGTTTTTCCTAGTCCCAAAATCCACCCGGTCTAGCCGAAACGTCACACCCTTTTTTTTGTACCAGAAAAACCACATTTTTCGAAGATATTTTCGTTGTAGTGATTCGAATATTGACTTGAAAATTAAAAAATAAATATTCTGGGCGGTGAAATGAAGTAAATAAGTTGACGTATTCAAGAATTTCGCGTTAACCATCCCCAAACACGGTTACTACCCCTTCAGAAATTGGTCATCTGCAATAATGAAGAAAATGTTTTTCTCAAGAGAAATACGAATACGATATGAATTGAGATATCGAATATCTTATATTTGAAGTCATTTATCACGAGGCAATAATTTCATCATAAAATGGATCACCTTAGTCAAGATAAACTATAATTCGCGAGTGACTTTTTAATCCATCAATTCTTCTTTTCGTCCGATAATTTTTTACGATACTGTTTATCACCGATTATTCGTTTCGTAATTCATCGGTCGGGTATATATGTCGTGAAACTCCATGCTTGGGAATAAGTGTAGTCTTTTAGAAGCATTGAGTAGGTTTATTCCTCCATCCGGACTCAACAATGAGAATCAATCCTTTGACTGTTATAAATTTATTATCCGCGTTTTTTCAAAATATTCAAATACAAGATGGAACGGCCAATCATAGAGGAATGGCGTTAGCAGAATCGATTAAAGATATACTGATAAGTGCCACAAATGATTTCAATGACGTAGATATGATTATTGGAGAGACATTACATTTTCAAGAACAGTACAAAGATCACGCAGCAAAAATAGTTCAATATACAATACAGCATCATTTTCCTGATCCTGTTGAAGCACCAAAAAATCATTGTACAGAATGCTGTTCGTGGTAATCAAGAAGTTATCAACTTCGGAAAATCGTGTTTATATTATGTACATATAAAAATACTCAAAATATTCGAAATCAATTTGGTTTTTTTAAAGTAAAGTGCTCACAGGTCTCATTTTTGATTTTTTATTTCAACAATCATGGAAATCAGGTTCAGCTGCATATGTATTGACCCAGGAAACTTCAATACAAAAAACTAGAACTAATTCTATAGCGGATGAATATCTTTCAAATTCTCAATTTGGAGTGTATTATTCTAAAAATTCATGACAATAATGGTAATCTTCATAGAAATGTTTGAAACATAATGATTTCTCACACCAGCCGCATCGTATCATAGCAATATCATAGCCGCGGAATACCAATTAGAAGCAGAGATATATCGGAAAAAGACTTTTTAAGAGTGAACTTTGAGAGTAGATTTCACCCCCTAAACGGGCTTAAGAGCACATATAACAAAATACGTGTCTCTCAAAACATATCTTATTCGTATTTCTCTTGAGAAAAACATTTTCTTCATCATTGCAGATGACCAATGTCTGAAGGGGTGGTAACCGTGTTTGGGGGTGGTTAACGCGAAATCCTTGAATACGTCAACTTATCAATCCATTTCACCGCCCAGAATAGCTATTTTTCACTTTTCAAGTCAATATTCGAATCACTACAACGAAAATATCATCGAAAAATGTGGTTTTTTCCGTACAAAAAATAGGGGTTGCAACCTTCGTGGCCATAAAAATGTCTAGTAGCTTCGCGTCGCCACAAAGAGCATTTTCCACTTGGTTCCGTCGCGGAATACCAATTAGAAGCAGAGATATTTCAAAAAAAGACTTTTTGACAGTGAACTTCGAGGGTAGATTTCACCCCTGAACGAGCTTGAGAGCACATATAACAAAATACGTGTCTCTCAAAACATATCTTATTCGTATTTCTCTTGAGAAAAACATTTTTTTCATTATTGCAGATGACCAATGTCTGAAGGGGTAGTAACCGTGTTTGGGGGTAGTTAATGCGAAATCCTCGAACACGTCAACTTATCTACTCCATTTCACAACTCAGAATATTTATTTTTCAATTTTCAAGTCAATATTCGAATCAGTACAACGAAAATATCTTCGAAAAATGTGGTTTTTCCGGTATAAAAAATAGCGGTTGCAACCTTTGTGGGCATAACAATGTCTAGTAGCTTCGCCTCGCCGCAAAGAGCATTTTCCACTTTGTTCCGTCGCGGAATACCAATTAGAAGCACAGATATTTCGAAAAAAGACTTTTTAAGAGTGAACTTTGAGGGTAGATTTCACCCCTAAACGGGCTAAGGAGCACGTATGAAGAATTACGTGTCTCTTTTTTTTTTTTGATGTTTTACAACATATATCAAGATTATCGAAATCGGTGAGTTCGGGTTCGAAAGTTTTCCTTGTGAGCGTAATTGAACTTGATGGCTGACGGTGAGCCGAAAATGGATCGTGATTGAAATAAATAAAATGATGTGTTTTACTTGAGTCTTGATTCAGAATATGAGATCGGAAACTGGTCCGAGACTTGACTTGAAGTCGTGAGTTAACCCGAGAAAAGACTTAGGAGACTGAGGTCGGGAGTTAACCCGAGAGGAGACTTTAGACTGATTTTTGGTTTGCATTTTCCGTCCTCGTAGGGTCGGTCGATGTTCTCCCACTCAATTATTTTTGCTATCTCATATTTACGTTTCGTTACCAATGAACTGCATCGAGGCTAAATGGGCCGCCTTGGTTGGCCCGTCAACCGCCGTGCGTCGAAGTGTCTCAAAATTCTTAGAAGACTCCCCACTCTGATTTACCGATCATGTTCGCGTCGCAATAGCGAGTTGCTTGGTTTTGATATTATTCCTTCATAGTATAATAGATTTGAAAATTTCTAGATTTCATTATTCTATTAACTATCTCCTATGACTATACAAATTATAATATTTTGGAGTTGTATGAATAACTGTATCTTATTTTAATCGATATCGGTTTTTACTAAATAGGATTGTATGATTAGTTGTACCTTATTTCAATATATGGGGTTTCACTGATAAAATTGTACGAATAATTATATTTTATTTTATATACACTACGCGCAAGAATTAAAGGATATTAAAAACAGTTCAAGTTTTTGCGTGATTTTCATGGAGCTGTATTTCAGAGGGAAATTGTCGTAGAGAGAAAAGCAGGAGGAAGAAAATGTAGCTCTCAGCTTCTTGTTTTTGAGTTTGTAGCTCAAATTTTTTTTGTATCAGCGGTTTCCGCGTAATTGTTAGAACATCAATTGAAAATGGTTTTCACAAAATTTTGCCTGTTTTCAACAAGGTCCACGGACTACAATGAATATTTTATTGTCGTCGCACCTTGATATTCTTTTGAGGAATTCAATTTCCTACAATTTAAGTGGTTGCACAGCCCTGTACGATAGTTTGCCGCTGAATTATCGTCGATCAAAGCAAAAAAGTCACTTTCGACTTTGATCACCAATTACTGGGGAAATAATGGTCACACAGAAAATGCAAGTGGGGTTCTGAAAATTGCGAAACATTCTCTACAAAGTGAAATTGTTCAATTGAAATGAAAACTTTTTTTTTGAACTCAAAATGTTGGTTGAAGAAAAGGTACAAAATTGCATAATCAAGGATATTTGGATAACTTGGTATAACGTTGCATACAACGGATAAACGAAAAATATTGATTGTACGTTTTCAAGCTCAAAGTATCCTCAAGAAATCCTGAAAGTTGCAAAACGCTGCGAATTTTTTTTCGTAGTGTTCGGAAGGTCTAAGCTTATCGTTTTCGCCTAAAATCAACGTAACGAGCAGATTTGCACTGTCTGGTCATTTTTTGAAGTTCAAATGTCCATCGATCAGAAATTTTGATCGATGTGAAAAATTTATGAAAATTTTTGAAAAAAAAAATTTTTTTTCGAAATTTTTTTTTTTGAAATTTTGTTTTTGAAATTTTTTTTCAACATGTTCACAATGCTTCGTGATCTCAAACAAAATTTATTCGAGCACTGGCACTGTTTTTACTGCCGGCATTAGCTTCTTGCGTGCGCAAGAAGCGTAAATCCGACCGCGCAACTTCCACGTGGTACGCTTCGGATAAAGCTAATGCCGGCGGTAAAAACAGTGCCAGTGCTCGAATAAATTTTGTTTGAGATCACGAAGCATTGTCAACATGTTGAAAAAAAAAATTTCAAAAAAAAAATTTCAAAAAAAAAAATTCGAAATTTTTTTTTTTTTTTCAAAAATTTTCATAAATTTTTCACATCGATCAAAATTTCTGATCGATGGACATTCGAACTTCAAAAAATGACCAGACAGTGCAAATCTGCTCGTTACGTTGATTTTAGGCGAAAACGATAAGCTTAGACCTTCCGAACACTAAGAGAAAAAATTCGCAGCGTTTTGCAACTTTTAGGATTTCTTGAGGATACTTTGAGCTTGAAAACGTACAGTCAATATTTTTCGTTTATCCGTTGTATGCAACGTTATACCAAGTTATCCAAATATCCTTGATTATGCAATTTTGTACCTTTTCTTCAACCAACATTTTGAGTTCAAAAAAAAAGTTTTCATTTCAATTGAACAATTTCACTTTGTAGAGAATGTTTCGCAATTTTCAGAACCCTACTTGCATTTCCTGTGTGACCATTATTTCCCCAGTAATTGGTGATCAAAGTCGAAAGTGTCTTTTTTGCTTTGATCGACGATAATTCAGCGGCAAACTATCGTACAGGTCTGTGCAACCACTTAAATTGTAGGAAATTGAATTCCTCAAAAGAATATCAAGGTGCGACGACAATAAAAAATTTATTGTAGTCCGTGGACCTTGTTGAAAACAGGCAAAATTTTTTGAAAAACATTTTCAATTGATGTTCTAACAATTACGCGGAAACCGCTAATACGAAAAAAATTTGAGCTACAAACTCAAAAACGAGAAGCTGAGAGCTACATTTTCTTATCCCTGCTTTTCTCTCTACGACAATTTCCCTCTGA